>OX438769.1:13767363-14367363 GCA_949316455.1 Acleris holmiana
ACACCGAGAAGTTAGCAAAACCTAAATTTATTGTATGCATCGAAACGAGTGAAGTTGAATAAAAAGAAAAATACAAAGTAAAATTATTCGGTAGCTTATTTGTTAGACGTTTTAATAGCTCAAAAGCAAAATATCCTTATAGCGATTTACTGATTCGCATTTTACTGCGATCACAAAAAGTGTAAAAACGGTTTTTTTTTAAAGCATTTTTTCTTTTGTTGCCGTTCACATTATATATAAAAAATCACGTATTATTTTTTCATGTCGTGCTTCATCCTACTGGCTTTTATCGCGATATTTATATATTTCTTAGCAAAGCAGCTTTATTTAACGCGTTATTTAATGTTTGCATTAGACATAAGTTTATTTTTAAACGAGGTTCTAACGTGTTCACTCACGACGAAACTATCCCGTAAATGTAGCTAAGAATCTCTTCCCATTTAGTCATTAGTCAGAGTAGAAACTTGCAATTATGTTGATGCAATTAGGTTAGGCAATGTGCAACTTAAAATATTGGCGAAAAACAAAATAGACAAAAATCTTGCCTAACATACACGATCGAGGTAAAATGCGTTTAAAAATATTGGCGAACAACGAAATTGCCAATAAAAGACGATTGAGGCAAAAATCTCTTGCCGAATACGCGACCGAGGTAAAATGTGAATCAGTAAATTGATCAAGGAATTTATGCTTTTGAGGTAAACGCCTCATGACATCATACTATGATATTATTGTCTTACAGTCATACCTACTCAGAAACTTTTTAAAAACAATTAAATCTTGACTTGAGTAAGAAAAATCGTCACTAAGTAACATTTTAATCGTAATTAACGGACTATTAGCGCAGCTGTTACATTCTTTCAAGGCTTACCTCGGTTGAATTTCTGGCCAGTGCTCGATCACAAAGTCCAATGCTGCTTCCATACCCGCCGGACTGGAGTTAATGGTGGACACGATGATAGTATGTCTATCTTGCTCCCTCACTAGCGAGTTGTCATCGATCACTTGGTTAAGATAGCTGCGGGAGAATTGATTAGTCACTAAATGATAAATTGAATGCCGAAATGGCGTGTCCATTGCATTATGAATGAGTCTCAGATTGTAAGTTTTAATCTAAACTTCAGTATTGTTAGTATGATAATGGTGGCATTTTGGTCACAAAGTATTGAACAAGTTACAATTTGCGTTTTTTTATGAAATTTAGTATTGGTATTTTTTGAGCTTTTTTCAAGGTTGCATAACATTCCCAGAAGTTTAAATATCTTCTCGAAAAGATATTGCAAGCATTAACGGGAATATTTGAGTATTGAGATTGTTCTCTTTTCATACAAAAAAAATGTGAATATTCTTAGTCATTTTTCGTCGGTATGCGCAACACTTATTCTACAATCATATGAAATTTTGATTAAGACGCCGCCATTGTTTGCCACTAACATGACCGAAATCTTGTAGTCGCTAATGGTAACTAAGCACATAATTGCTGTAATTTGCATTGATAAAAGTTTGAATTTAAGTAAATTATCGTAAAAATGTTTCAAATATGGTTACAACTTTACTGATATACCACAAATAGGCGGGAGAACCACAAAATGTCAAACATCGGAAAAAATAACCTTGAAAAAATAATATCCTTATATCCACTTGGTCGTGTTTATCGCGGTGGATAAAGCATCCGTCACTGTCACACTGTACTTGTCAGAAAGTGACAGAAGTTTTATCCACGTTTAGTCACGCGATAAACACGACCATAATAAGCCCCCAGACCAAGTGTAAATATATAATCCAGATTAAACTACAAACAAGTTCAAGATTCAGAAATTCTACATACTTTTCTCTTAACTCCTCGTTGCTCGTACATCCAAGAGCATTTAGCAGGATGGCCTGTTCGCTTGCGTCGTTACTGGCCACGTATCGTTGCCACAAGAAATCGAAGTTGTCTTCATCTCCACCTCGGAGACCAGAGCAGAACACGGTGGCTTGGATGTCAGGGTTCAGGCGCACAGCTGAGGAAAAGATGACAATGCAGTAGAGAAATAAATGTTGATTCATCTTCATTTCGATTTATTTTAAAACAATTGGAAAAAAAACCGTTTACAACTAGAGAATATGGATTATGTGTCTAGCTTTGATTATTTTTGTAAGTTCTGCAACAATCCTGACGATAATTTTACTTAACGCAATGCTGATTTTCATGATTGCAATGATGTGCGTTCAGTGCTCCTAGACAAGATGCGTTGCGAGAATATTATTGTTATCGGAAAAGTAAAGGATTGACGTTAACTGCCAGACGGTCGCGTCCAATACTTAAGTCAATTCCATACGTTTTAACAGTTTTCGATAATCGTTTACGTTATGCATCTTGTCTAGCCTCTCAGTATAGAGATATTTTCGTATGTGTATGTGAATTGTTAGATGGGTAAACAATTATTGAATACTATGTATAAAAACATTTGCTTATGGAAAACTCTGTCAAACTTTTAACAGCAAATGACTCAGTTTTTTGACAAAGCATTGTAATCCCAGAACGAATGAATGTCGTAAGAATAATTATGATAAAACTGAGTACGTTTCTTGTAGCGATCCTCTTGGTCTAAGTCAAGCATGTGGACGACTTTTGGCATCAGCCAAAACAATAACAATAATAGTGAAAAAGTAAAGCTTTAAAAACCAGGCTGCATTTTTTGATATTATCGTATGTATGATAAGAAATAACCCTCGGATTACTTCCATTAAAATAGCTATGTCACTCAAACCAAGATGAATCTAACCACGTCTCAATTGGTAAAATCCATCAAGCTGTTTAAGCTCTGAGCGTGCTAAAGAAAAATACATGCATACGTGCATACTCTCGAAAAATATAACCCTCCTTCTGACGCAGCTGGGTATAAACAACGACGCACGGTCGTCGAAGAAGTTTGGTTAGTTGGTAATGAAGTGACCCTGCCCACGAACCTAGCGGTCCCGGGATTGATTTCCGGAATGGGCAAATATTTGTGTGATGAGCGCGATTATTTATTTGTTTCTCTGTATAAGGCGTTTTCTATGGTGTATTTCTATAGGTACATAAAGGATGTCCCAAAATTTACGGAAGATTTACCATACTAATACTATGGTAAATCTTGCGTAAATTTTGGTACATCCTACATGTAAGTTATAATATAAGGAAGCTTAGTTAAGCAAAAAAAATCCATACAATATGCAAAAACGTTTTTCTCCCCTTAAAAGTTGTCCGATTTTTACGATTTTTGAAAATTTTAACGATTTTGAACGTTTCAAAGAAAGAAAAAACAAGACGGAAACGCACAGACCTAGTTTTTCATAATAATTATGTACAACATGTTCAAAAATCGTGGAAATCGGATAAGATTTACGGAGTGAGAAACGTTATCGCCCGGAGCTAAATTTGTATGGATTATTTTTGACAGTTACGCGTTTTAAGGATCGCTTCACAATCCCTGATATTTATTTATTTTATAATGAAGGACTTACTAGGGTCGCTTTTGAAGGTCTGCAGCAGTTCCGAGGCCCTGTTGACGCAGTGCTCGTTACCATAGCGACAGTTGTAGCTCAAGATGATGTCCCTGTGGTAAGCTGTGACGTGCTGTTCATCCGTCAAGGCATCGAAGCCCAACTCCTCGTACAGAGGCGCAGTGAGCTTGAGAACGTATTCCTGGATAAGGGGAGGATACAATAAGTTGAAACCTTAGCAAGATATTAACAGTAATAGTAATCCTTTGCCTTTTGCACTTTGATTAATTTATTTATGGAGCACTTTTAACCTTTTCAACGCCCTTGACGGATATTTCCGTCATGGTTGACGGCGCAAAATAGGCATGAGTACCTATCTATGAGGTAAAGTTGACGTTCGCCCTGGTTTTGTATTTGACATAGCAACTTAGCCTAAATTGACTGCAGGTTCAAATCGCGACCGATCAGAGAAGAACCTGTAAGAAACTCTGTCGGATGTCTTTTTTTTTCCGACTTTCGCAACCTTTTGTCGTAAGGACTAAACATTTTATTACAAGCAATTCAGTCCCAAGCATTGTTATCATTAATATAGTCTTTAATACTATAATATGCTTTAGAAATTAGTTTACGCTTAACGTAACTCTTAAATTTATTTACTGATAGTTCAGTAACATTACTTGGGAGCTTATTATAGAACCTAATACAATTACCCATAAAAGAGTTTTTTATTTTATGGAGCCGCGTGAAGGGCACTGCGAGCTTATGTTTATTTCTGGTATTAACATTATGTATGTCACAGTTCTTTCTAAATTTAGCGATGTTTTTATGAACATACATAATGTTTTCATAAATGTATTGACTGTGCATGGTCAATATATTAATTTCTTTAAACTTATCTCTAAGCGAGTCTCTCTGGCCCATCTTGTAGCCATCATTGTAGTTTTAGGATAATGTAATACGGAAAATAGGACCATTGTTGCAGGCTAATGTCATATGACAGTTGTATGAGATTACGGTACGTATATATACTTGTTATACTAAGTATTTTGAGGTCAGAAGTCCAACATAACTTCGCCTATATAAAAAGGTTTAAATAAAATATTGTTGAGTGATGCCAAACGTACTTCTGGAACACCTTTAATAAAATTGGCTGAGGTAATAAAAATATTTTCGGAGTAACCGCAATAATTTTCAACCCTAACAATTCTTCTAGCAGTTGTGCTGTTTTTATTTATACCACGGTTTTTAGTAGTGCAAAATTATTTTAAGTGACAAGTTTTGCACTTTAGGACATCATACCATTTTCTTTAACACGTATTCAAAATTACAGAAAATAAGGTATAATAATAACGATGAAGTGAAAATATAAGTAGTCTAATTCAGGTATTAGTAAAATTGTTATGAATCTTTAGGACCCCACTTAAATGTATTCTAAGCCAGAACCCTAAGCTAAGGCCATTATTATATTCAATCCAACGTTTCCCAAATTATAAGAGGCATATTTCCTCTCCCATTCACTCACAATATATTCAATAGAGAGATTTGAAAAGGTCAGGTGCCTATTCATTTTCAGTCTTCACTCTCGTTATGATCTTGAATGGCACTCAGACAAGATCGTTATGAAACTAGACCGAATATTATTGTTATCTAAATACTTTAGTGTAATAATTTGCGTTTACAAATTGCATCTAAAATTTATTAAAGTGTCCGAAATCTTTGTAAATGCGTCCAAAGCGCGTATTTTGATTTGTGATTTTGCCTTAAAAATCGTTTTTAAATAATGGTCATTTAAATTAGGATGCATGTTCCTAGTATCAGATATAATTCAAAATCTATTTAATTTAATTTCATTGTAACCTTCACTTACTTAATAGTTTTTTTTCTAAAAAAGCTGCTTTACAAAGAAGTAACTGAATTTACTTTATCGATTCAATTAATAAAAGAGCTCAAGTTAAAATATATATTATTTAAACATACTTTTATATCTTAATATTTTTTTTAAGGCCAAATGAAAAATGGTTTTGGTCATTTTAAAAAATTTTGTCTGTTCTTGCGGGCCTTTTACGGACGTGTTTATGGAAGTGGATAAAACATCTGTCACTTTTTGACCAGCACGTAAGTGCAATAGTGACAGATACTGCATCCAACGCGATAAAATCGACCATAACACGGGCCCTGCTCTTAAATTCGTCTCTCGCTAAGCATGACGTGTCGTTAAATACGTTTCAAACCTTACCTGGAAGATATCATACACAGGAGATCCACTGAGAACCACGTCGAGGTAAGTCCAGGCATTGTTGATTGATCCCCACGGAATGTAGTTGGTTTCACGGTCCAAGTAGAGAGACAGGTCGAACGCGAGGCTGTAACTCTGTGAGACACAATTGTAAAATGGTTTGATTAAAACAAAATATCAGGGGCTCTCTCAGTAAAACATGTTATCGTATTGTTTTTAACTCGGCCGCCATTACTGTCAAGTAAATAAGAGCTATTAAAACGTTACTATATGTAAAAAGTGATAAGGTTTTTCCGAGTAGAATAGAGCCCTAACACCAAAGTGGTGGTGGTAGGACCTGTGCAGAGTCCGTCCGGATCGCTACCACCATCTTATCCATTAACCACCCGCCAAGCAACAGTGTTCGCGTTTTTGTGTTCCGGTGTGGGGATAAGTCAACCGGTGAAATTACTAGCATAGAGGCATTCCATCTTAGTCCTCAGGGTTGGCAACGCATTCGAGTTCTTGAGAATTCAAATGTCTATGGGTCTCAAATTCCACTTAACCATCAGGTGGCCTGAGTGCTCGTGTGCCTTCTCCACAACATTCCAAAAAAAAAAAACAAACACCGGAGTCATTATTTTATGACGAAGTTGTTATCCGAGTTGGTAGTTGTGTTTACGAAGCAAACGGTCCCGGGTCCAATTCCCAGTAAGGGCAAATATTTGTCAAATGCGCGCGAGTATTTGCGCCTGAGTTTTGTATGTTTTCGATGAATTTATTTCTCTAATAAATTATCCTCTGATATATATTTAAGTATTTATTTACTTATTGCTCTGGCCCTGCGTATAGCCTTAATAAAATGCTGACAAGACACCTTCACCTAAGAATGGGTGAAAAGTGTAGTGTAGTGTTGTGGTGCAAACAC
This sequence comes from Acleris holmiana, assembly GCA_949316455.1. NCBI lineage: Eukaryota > Metazoa > Arthropoda > Insecta > Lepidoptera > Tortricidae > Acleris > Acleris holmiana. The sequence goes on from OX438769.1 coordinate 13,773,975, forward strand.
ACTAAAATTACGTGGAATCATTTTTCCCGTTACCCAAACTAAATAACCCTGACGCGATTTGGCTTTGAAAATTATTATTCAGGAAAATATTAGTTAAAATCACAAACACTTTCTTGTTTACATCAATCACGGCAATTGGTTACTCTGGTCTGATTAGGTTATGAATTTATGAATACGTAATATAGCTTTGAAAACCTTGCCGATAGAAACCTTTTTTAACCGACTTCAAAAAAGGAGAAGGTTATCAATAAATTCGACTGTATGTTTTTTTGTGTGTTTGTTACGCGTTTGATAGAGTGTAAACCCGAGGTGTCCCATTGCCACCAAGTTAATATCTGATGAGGGGACCCATGAGGAATTGAGATAACTTCTCAAATATTATAGGAATTAATATACGTTGATGACATAACAGTATTTTTATGATCACTAACCCCCTTACTAATAATCGTTTAAATACGGTAGTATAGATATGCAATGTTTTGTCCTTAAAATCTGTCAAATTCAAATGTCACAATGACAGAAAAGGACAAAACGTTGTATAGCTATACCACCGTTATTCAACGATTATTAGTTAGGGGTAAAAGGTTTAAAAAAAACTTGAAACCGTCTTCAAAAAGCAAGAAATAACTTGATTTAAAATGATAGGTAATAAGTCAGTCCAACTCTTGAGTCGGCGTCTGACTATATTTTTAACCAAAAGCCGAAGCCGATTTTTTTTTCTTTTTTTTAATGTGTAGTTAGCATAGTTGTCTGAACAACGTGCGGTTATTCAAAATAGGACACTAGAACGACGACAAAGTAAATTTTACTTCGTTTGGAATACTAAGTAGTTGAAAAAGTACTTTTTTTACCAGTTGTTTTTAGTTGGCGACCAACTTTAACTTTGCGAGAATTTTCCAAGGTTTATTTTTCTAGGAGCAAGATTTTACCACAGCTGTAAGTTAATGCTCGTACTCACTTGAAACCGAGATCCTTAAGGTGAAGCAAGAAAATTAGAAACATCATTTTAAATATTACTAGTGTAATTAGGCAGTGAACCCTTTAAAAAAAAAAACAGACGAACATGTTGGACCATGTTCAGTGCAGAGCCGTAACCACAAAAACAAAAACTATCTCGAAAAACGACTTGGCGCTGCCTTATATGATTTTTGGTAAGGAACTATAACAACTTTAACCGCGTATCTTAAGAACCAATCCAGTCTACTAAGTCGTGATAGTTTTCCTTTTAAGTTATTTAAGTATTTCCATTGATTTAAGATATTTTTCAGATTTTCACAATTATTTTAAAGAGCTATGTAATGTGAGAATGTAAAAAAAACCTCTGCTTTAAAATGTATGTTAACCAAAATATAGCTTTGTAGTACAATTCCAAGAGTCTCTGAGTTAAACTGCGGACAGTTGGACAGACTGACAGACAGACAGACGGACATGTCGAAGCTTAAAGGGTTCCGTAGTTAGTTTTTTAGTAAAAATGCAGATTCGATCATCAGATTGTAATAACAAATGCGAAAAAGAAAGAGATAACTAATCCACGGTACTTAAAGAAAGCAGAACCTAATACTTAACCCAAATAGCTCCTCTATCGCAAGTTATGCAGAGTAAATCGTGATATAAAGCACATTTACTATCAGGAAACGGCCCTGTGAGCACGTTGTTTCACAAAATTTTTTTGCTGCTCGTAATGTCTGTTGACATAATTATTGATAGTCGTAATCTATACAGATTTTGTATGTGTGGTGTAAAACTGTGTGATAGAGTAAGGAATGAAAACATCAGAGAGAAGTGTGGTCTGAAAGAAGATGTAGTGACTAAAATTGAAAAGGGCATGCTTCGATGGTTCGGTCATTTAGAAAGGATGGATGAAAAAAGATTGACGAAAATATTTACAGTGCTAAAGTGAGTGGAAGGGTCGGAAGGGGGCGCCCTAGACGTACTTTTTTGAATCAAATCGGGGAAATACTGGAAAAGGGCCGAATCTTAAGTACCCGAAACCGACGTGCATGCATGACTCGATGTATGAATGTGGAAGAAGCGAAAGAGCTTTGTCAGGATCGTAGCAGGTGGAAAGAAGTGGTCTCTGCCTACCCCTCTGGGAAACAGGCGTGATTTATGTATGTATGTATGTATTCAGATTTTCTCAAAAGTTTAGTTTTATTTTATAATAATCCTGAAAAAGTAAATTTCAAATATGTTTACAATAATTATGCCATAAAAATAATAAAAATGACAGCCCATATTGACCCTTCGGACTTGTTAGGAGTCCTTCATTAGTGAATGTTATCGCGGGTGCGGTCGGACCGCTTTGGGGTTCAAAACATGTCGAGCGGTTTCCTAACATTAAAATGTGTTTCTCGCTTAGCAGTGTTTACATACATTACATTTGAAAGTTAAAACTATTTAAATTGGGATTAAATCGCGTAACAAAATAATCACCTAGAAACCAGCCACCATTACACCTTGTCTTCTCGTGACCACGGCTGTTTAAATACAGTCGAAATGTCTAGGTAAATGTTTATTGTATCAAACAATTAAGTTCCAATTTACCTATATTTAGTAGTGTAAAAATCGTGTTAGTTTAAAACAGAGTAGTTGATGTGATTTTTCACTATCGATATGACAATGCGTTATTTATACCTGATTCGCTTTTCACAATTTACCCACCACCCAGTTCGCATCATAGAACAGGTAATACCTATAGTAAAATATGTACACAAAGCCGCCACGAGAGCCGAATCATTAATATTCAAGTCAAACTTTCAGTTAATATTGCAGCCCACAAATTCTGTTTGTTCCACTCTGTTCACGCCTGACGTTCACATTTAGTTTTAAGTCTTATTGTCATGTAAACTAGACTCAATTTGCATTGTATTCTGTCACACCAATCCGAACGCCATAATATCACGACATATCTCAAACAACCAATCACAAACATTTATCTCACATACGTCACACTCCCTCCCATATCAACTTCCCACTTGCATTCATCCTCTCAAACAGAAACGTTGTACTTACTAAGCTTTGTAATTAAAGAAAAATTATAAAAAAACCAAGTTTCAATCATCTCCTTGTTTCCATCCGGAACAATTTGGCGACCGTGACAGGACCTGCAGCATTATATCGGTTCTGAGATCTCAGTTGCAGAGCCTTTGTTGCCAAGCGCTACGAGGTCATCGCCGCGGGCACGCCGTGCCGCGCCCACATTCCTGCACCGGGAAGCCGCAACACGCCTACCTCGTGCCTCAGCAGCCGCCTGACCCTACACCTGGAGTATCTTGGTGACGTACCCCGACGGATCACGCCTATCACGCAGCAGTGCCACGCAAAGTGTCGAGAGCCAAGTGCCACGTCAAGTGCCTAGTGCCAGTAGTGCCACGTCTCGTACTACAATACCTATATCTTCGCCTGCCTGCCCCATCAAGTGAGCCCGTTCCTAAATTCTTCCTAGGTCTTCCAACTTCGATTTGTGCAATTAGTGATTTCAGTTTCTAGAATGTTCTGGTCTGCCTTTTCTACCTAAATACTCCAAAATACTTTTGCTATACGCGAAAATTTTATTCTGTTAATTATTAAAGCGCTTAGGTACTTTCTGCAAGACACGGGAAACCTAAGTGTTGAGAAATATGCAAGTCATCCTACATTTTATGCCTATGTTTATGCTTTAAATTGCATTATCGCCTGTGCAACAGTGTTCTTCCTATAACCACTCTAATATTTCATCTATAAACTTAAGTACTAGCGCCTATAGAATTTAATTAATTTAAACCTAAATAATTGTTAAGCTTAAGGCAAGCTTAGCTATAGCTTTTATTTTAAAACATCACGTTTCCCACGCTGTTCGTACGTTTCCTTATTTTATTACAATTGATCAGCTGTGCGCATTTGTCACATTCCAGTATTTGACCTACATCTGTGCATTGCCCGGCGCGTGACGTCATCCGCCATTGTTCCCTGCGCCGGCGCTTGTCTACAGAACCGGTCTCGGCCGCAGCAGCTCGGGCGCCTGGTCAGCTGATCTATGAAGTGAGGAGCGTATCGTATGCCAACTTATTTAACTTGTTTACTTACTAATTTTGCTGCGCGTGATTGATTGTCTCGATATTTTCGTCATGTCTTTAGAGCACAAGCAAGACGAGAAGTTAAAGACGCTTACCGCTAAACGAAGTTCGATTAAAGGCCGCTTAACGAAATTCAAAAATTACCTAGATACTATTACATCATTAGAAAGTATTTCTCCCATAGAAGTAAATAAGCTTGAGATGAAGTTATCGAGACTGCGCGCGCTATTTGTTGATTTTGATGAAGTGCAAAACCAAATAGAGGTTTTAAGTGAATCCACCCTCGCTGAAGAAGTGAATGTTCGCGATTACTTCGAACAAGATTTCGATACTTACATTGCAATTGCGCAAAATTTTACTGAAAAATGTTCGCCTATTGAAATCAACCCATTAAGTAACAAAAATAATTCAAGGAACTCTTCTTGTTCTTCACAGTGTCGTCACCATGACGATTGTAATGTTCTCGGCTTTCGATTGCCCGTAATTAAAATCCCTAATTTTGACGGCACATGTTTTAAATGGTTAGAGTTTAAAGAGACATTCATGTCATTGGTTCACGACAATGACAAAATAAAAAATATTCATAAATTTCACTATCTCCATTCTTATTTGGAAGGGGAAGCTGCCCGCGTTCTATGTAATTTAGAAGTGACGGACAGCAATTATTCTGAGGCTTGGCAACTTCTTTGCAAACGGTTTGATAATAAGCGTCAATTAATCAACAATCACCTAAAGGCTTTATTTAATATTGAGTCCGTGCGTGAGACTGACAAGTCGCTTCGGTTCATTGTCGACCACATCACAAAGAACTTGCGGGCTCTCCGCACCCTTGGACTGCCTACAGAACAATGGGATGTGCTCATTATTTACATGGTAACAGCCAAACTTGACGGCGGCACCTGCTACAAATGGGAAGAGCATAGGAATATACTGTCGGAGATTCCTACTTTAGTAAATTTTTTCGACTTCCTCAAAAACAGGGCTGATGTTTTAGAGACTGTAAATAGACAGAAGCACGACAAGAACAAACACCTACCGCCACAGCCTGTACCTAGGTCACACAGCAAATCCTTTGCCTTAACTACTAAACAAACGACTCCATTTTCTACAAAGTCGCCCTATGAATGTTTAGTGTGTAAGGCTCACCATCGTATTTACGAATGTACTACCTTTAAAGCAAAACCAGCAGAAGATCGGCGTTCGTTAGCTTCGACACTTAAACTGTGTGAAAATTGTTTAAGGGTTGGCCATGAGGTTCAGGCCTGTAGACTTCCGGGTTCTTGTCGCCTATGTAAACAAAAACACAACAGTTTACTGCACGTGCCCGATAATAATGAAATGCCTAGTACTAGTACTAATTCATCCCACAATTTGGCTGCCATGACTAGCTCCAACGTCTTATTGTGCACTGCCAAGGTTCAATTAAAAAATCCTAAAAACAATAAAACTCTTATAGTTCGTGCTTTACTTGACAGCGGGAGTCAATCTAGTTTTATTAGCGAACGCGTCAAACAAACCCTAAACTTGACTCCTCAGCCATCGAATGTAAGTATAGTTGGCCTCTCAGATACCCCTCTAACTATAAATTCCAAACGTTGTTTCCTTCATCTTCAGTCGCTTAACGACTCCTTCAATGTCAATATGACTTGTCTAGTCATACCCAAAATTGCTGACAAACTACCTAAAGCTAATGTTGACGTAAGTCGCTACGATTTATCCCAAGTTCAACTTGCGGACCCCAATTTTTACGAAGCCTCCGCCATTGACATGCTTATTGGTGCTGACTTGTTTTGGGACCTGATAGGGTCCAATCAGCGGTCTTTAGGCGACAATAGTCCCTTCCTCCGTAGCTCTAAACTGGGATGGCTAATAGCAGGTCCTCTGCCTATATTATCTAATAAAGTCGCATTTACTCGATCTATTTACAAACCTATTCATTGTAATTTTACATTTAATGAGCCTAACTTACCTACAATACACGAGGAACTTGCGAGATTTTGGGAATTAGAAAATATTCCCCAGTCTTCCCCTTATACTATGGAAGAGAAACTTTGCGAACAGCACTACCTATCTAATACCTACCGACTAAATAACGGTCGTTTTTGCGTAGGCCTCCCACTTCGTGATGAGAAAGATTGCCTAGGCAACTCCTACTCGTTAGCTATAAAACGGTTTTGTAGTCTAGAAGCGCGCTTTAGGAAACAGCCTAACCTAAAAAAGCAGTACTCCGAATTCATACGTGAGTATGCCGAACTCGGTCATCTCGAAGAATCTTCTAATGACCGACCTGCCAATGCCTATTTTCTCCCTCACCATCCTGTAATAAGGGACCAAAGCGAATCGACCAAACTCCGCGTCGTCTTTGACGGCTCGGCGCGAACCACATCTGGGTTTTCCGTCAATGACTTGCAAATGGTGGGGCCTGTAATACAGGACTCTCTGTTTAACATATTAATTCGTTTCCGTCAGCACAAATATATTATTTCTGGGGATATCGAAAAGATGTTTAGGCAGGTTTTAATAAACGAAGCGGATCGTGATTTACAACTTATACTGTGGCGAGACCACGAAAATGAATCTTTTCGTGCTCTAAGGCTGAAGACAGTCACATATGGGTTTTCAAGTGCCAGTTTTCTAACAACTCGATGCATTTGGCAACTTGGCGAGGAGTGTACTGACCCCATGATAAAAACTATTATTAAAAACGACTTTTATTGCGACGACCTATTATCTGGGACCGACTCAGAGGAAGAGTTAAAGTACATTCAGCGTCGGGTGTCGTGTGAACTTGCCAAAGGTTGCTTTCCCCTTAGAAAGTACAGATCTAATGCTCGTAACCTTTTAACTGACTTAGCTTCGCCTGAAGAAGGTAACCTCATAATCAGTAATGCAACCAGCACTTTAGGTATTGGGTGGTCTCCTACTTCAGACAACCTCTTATTCCAAATAGACTATTTACCCAACTCTGTTTTAACTAAGAGGACAATATTGTCCTCTACCTTTAAAATATTTGACCCCCTTGGAGTCCTATCATTATGTACCATAAAACCTAAAATCATGATTCAAACTTTGTGGTGTTTAAAATTGGATTGGGACGAAGAAGTGCCCCAAGACTTGCAAACCAATTGGTTAAAGTTTGCCCAGAATTTAAACGCACTTTCGTCCCTACAAGTCCCTAGACGAGTTTTAATTGACAACCCTATTTATGTAGAAATGCATTGCTTTAATGACGCGTCACAAAAGGCCTACGGCTCGTGCATCTACCTTAGGTCAAAGGACGCCGAAGGTCATGTGCAGAACCACCTTTTGTGCGCTAAAGCGCGCGTTACGCCCTTAAAGACTACCACGATACCCCGACTCGAGCTCTGCGCGGCTCTGCTGGGGGCTCAGTTAAGCTCCGCCGTAACTAGCGCCTTACGCTGTCATATTGACCGGCATATTTACTGGACCGACTCTAAAGTGGTACTTGGGTGGTTACAGACCACAAACAAAACTCATACGTTCGTAGCCAATCGTGTAGCTGCTATTAGTGAACTCACCGATTCTTCCAACTGGCGTTACGTTCCAACGGCGGAAAACCCAGCAGACCTATGTTCACGAGGTATAGACCCCCATAATGTAGGTAGTGCTAACATATGGTGGCATGGCCCCGCTTACCTACAGAAGCCTGAGACCTTTTGGCCAACTTTGGACTCGCGGGTCTCTGAACTCCCAGAGTTAAAAGCGTTATCCACTTTGCTGGCGGAACCTGCACCTGCGGCAGCAGCTATTGACGTTACCAAATTTTCCAAATTAACTAGAGTGCAAAGAGTATGTGCTAGAGTCCTTAGATTTATAAACAACTGTCAAAACCCACAGAATAAACTAATAGGCCCACTTCAAGTTATAGAACTTCAAAATGCCCTTTACTTACTACTCAAATTCGCTCAAACAGACTCATTCCCATTAGAAACTAAATGTCTAAAAGACAAAAAACCATTACCCATAAAATCTAATCTAAACTCACTCAATCCTTTTGTTGACGATCAAGGCCTCATTCGTGTCGGCGGCAGGATCGACAATTCTAATCACCCTTACGACAAACGGCACCCTATTCTCCTAAAAGGTAATCATAATATGACCAAGCTGATATTTGAGTATGAGCACCAGCGCCTTTTGCACGCGCCACCCCAGCTTTTGCTCGGTTCCATTTGTGACCAATATTGGCCAATAGGTGGTCGTAAATTGGCACGCCACATCTATGATCATTGCGTCAGGTGCCGTCGGTTTAGGGGCAAAGGCATGATTAATATAATGAGCAATCTCCCACCTGAACGAGTGGAAACGGATTTTCCCTTTAATATTGTCACGACTGATTTCGCGGGACCATTTTTAATCACCGACCGTAAGGGTCGGGGATGTAAAATAACGAAATGTTATTTATGCATTTTTATATGTTTTAGGTATAGGTGCATGCATTTAGAAGCAGTTAGCGAGTTGAGTAAAGATGCCTTTATTTTAACTTTAAAGCGATTTATTGCCCGAAGAGGCATGCCCAAAATAATTTATTGCGACAACGGGCGTAACTATGTAGCGGCGGCTAAAGAAATAAAAGATTTTTTCGAGTCAAACAATCACTCTATTTGCGATTACGCAGCTCAGCGAGGAATTGAATTTAGATTTTCCCCGGTATACGCCCCTCACTTCAACGGTCTAGCCGAGGCCGGCGTCAAATCCGCTAAATTTCACATCCGTCGGATATTAGGGCAAACTCACCTAACATTCGAAGAGCTGGCGTCCTTGTTTGCACAAGTCGAAGCTATCCTCAATAGCCGACCCCTTTGCCCTCTGAGCCCCTCACCTAACGATTTCCAACCTCTTACCCCCGCTCACTTCATGATTGGCAGGCCACTGACTTCACTGCCGTCGCCGTGTTTCGAAGACTCCAATACTTCGCGCCTCGACCGGTTCCAGCGCCTTGAAAAAGCCCGTCAGCACTTTTGGAAACGATGGTCACGAGAATACGTCGCTGACTTACAACAACGCACGAAATGGCGCGTTAAGAGCAAAGATTTGCAGTTGGATGACCTTGTACTCATCAAGGACGAAGCCCCACCACTATGTTGGCGCTTGGGACGAGTCAGCAAATTATTTCCTGGATCCGACGGCGTTCCACGCGTTGCAGAGGTCAACACAGCCAACGGGACCTTACGGAGGGCCCTTAATCGACTCTGCCTATTACCTGCCAGCCATTAAGCTGGTTTCAAATTCAAGCTTTCAAGCTAGAGCTCTCAACGGCCGGGAAGATGTTCACGCCTGACGTTCACATTTAGTTTTAAGTCTTATTGTCATGTAAACTAGACTCAATTTGCATTGTATTCTGTCACACCAATCCGAACGCCATAATATCACGACATATCTCAAACAACCAATCACAAACATTTATCTCACATACGTCACACTCCCTCCCATATCAACTTCCCACTTGCATTCATCCTCTCAAACAGAAACGTTGTACTTACTAAGCTTTGTAATTAAAGAAAAATTATAAAAAAACCAAGTTTCAATCATCTCCTTGTTTCCATCCGGAACACACTCCAATTACCATTATGAATGGCTATGCCATTCCCATCTGTTGTAGTGTTACATTTGAATTGAAAATGTTAATAAAAGCGTATAGTTAAAAATACTTAATAAAGGAAAAACTTGCTAATAGGTTCTTGTACAATGTATGTAATATGAAATTTACTGGTTTTGTCATTCTATCCCAAAGCCTTCCTGGGTCTCCAATTAACTTTGCTTAAGCCAAACTATAATAAAATGGTTTTTAAAACAAGATGGGTAAAAAAGATGTAAAGTGGTCCTTTCTCTGATAAAATAAAATATTAACTTGTCCGGACAGTGCCGTGTGTCTAGATATACAATATTGAAATGGAATTACTTTCTTGGCACGAGATTCCATTACTAATGGCATTAAACGAGGCTATGACCAGTTAATTTTTAGTTACGTAGCACTTTCTTACACAACAGGTACTGAATAGTGCCGATATATTTTTAATTTCATTAGCACTCTGAAATTCTTAGCACGGTTCTTCGGAGCGCAAATTAGGCTTGGCAGTTGCTGGCATTTATTTGGTTCAGTAATAAGATAGACAAACGGTTTTAGACAGGATTAGATTAAACGTGTATATATAAAGAGTGAACACAGAAAAAGAAATCAGAATTAAAAATGGCAGCTTCGTAGCTTAAAAAGCTTTTTGGTAAAAAAACAATTGAATCCATTATCATTATTGCTATTAATACTAAATTAGTTTAGTAAGAAGACAAAAAGCAATCAGTTATTAATAATTAATCAAATACCAAGTTAGTTTATAATACAGTTGTAGGTGTACAACCTTTACAGAACCAGGGCCGGTATTATTTGTTTGTCGCGATGAATAAAGCATCCATCACTCTCACACTTATATACTGGTCAGAAAGTAACACTTTCTATCCACGTTTATTCACATCGACAAACATGGCCAAAAAACGGCCCGAAGACGAGTTTTCTCTTATTAAAAACAGCTTCTGAATTGTCGATTGCTTATTCAGTGGGGAAACTCATTGAGAATGCATGCCCTAAAATTTTGTTTGTATACTCTGTCTGTCGGGACAACTTAAACTCCCGGTTAACAATTAATCCGTCGAGTTAAAAAGTGAGTTCTGCAGGCAGCAAAATAATTACTTTGAGAATTCTGCCTATTTAATCGTGGCTCAGATTACTGATAATTGTGCGGTCTTTAGTTGTTCAAGTTATTAAAATAAACGTTTATCTTTATCTCTTTTTATCTTAACATATTTGATGATGGTAACAATGACTATATGTTTTATCGGTTTTATGTCAGCAATCACAATTAGTTTCTTTTTTGTTGCTAAAAAAAAAAAAATACCTTACCATCATTTAGGGTTTCTCCAGTGTTGAGAATTAAACTTATATACAATATTGAATAGAAGTAAAACTTACGAGACGTTCGTTTCTGGCTAAATTAAAGGCATCGTCGAGGAGCTGAGCGCGGTTCAAGACGTGGATAGTTTCATGGGAACTATTTAGAACACGCGCCAGCGCCTGCCAGTTGGAGTCCTCGTAGTTCACTCTGTAGTAACCTGCGAAAACATGGGCACATGGAACACGGGTGTTGATTTGTGAAACGGGGATTAAAGTTTTTTTTAATTTTAAATGATATAAAGGAGACAAACGAGCACTCAGGTTGCTATGATGCCATCAAAAAGCCCATAGATATTGGCATTCTCCATGAGCGGTAATGGGTAGATGATAAAAGACCGCAGAACCGTCCACTAGTGGTGCAGGAATAGAGACCAGGGACCGAGACTAGAAGCGTTGGCCATCCGAATGTTAGATGAGCGGACAGTACGTATTGCATAGATGCTTTCGATTAACACACATTTCCTTTACAGGTTAGGAGGATAAAACGAAAAGGTACCGAAATATGTAATTTTACTGCGTTTGTATAAAAAAAAAACCCATTTAAATTTCTGGGAAATAAGAAAGGATACGTTTTGTTCCCCAATCTTTTATTCTCTCCCTTCTTTCTGAAATGGAGTCGCTCTAACTTGTAAATCCTCTGAAGAGACTTTTAAACTTAAATGTTTAATCTTTTCTCTGTTCGTTTGATAAAACCCATGTTAAAGTTTACTTACTTTATTTGAATATTTTAAGTAAATAAGTAAGCAAGTGCCTACCTTTGAATACATACATATATAACATCACGCCTTTATTCCCAGAGTAGGGTAGGCAGAGCTACAGAAATACCAACAACTCTAAAAAGACTTGTTGATAATTCTGTAACCACATTTTGCACAATCAGGCCAAGAAGTTTACTAGTGTATTAGTGACAGGTTGCAAGCCCATCGCCTAACAGTACTGCAAGCCCTTATTCCCTTAGTCGCCTCTTACGACATCCACGGGAAGGCATGGAGTGGCACTATTCTAACCCGGCAATCACACAGGATACATTAAGTATATTTGAACATAAAGTTTCTTATCGATATTAATATGTTGCCAATATGCATGAATATTTATAAAAGAATTTCCCATACTCGCAGCAATAAATTTAAGTACCAATTATGTAAAAGTATAGTATTCCTTTCCTTTTTTAGTTTAGGGATAAACTAACTAAATCTTAAACTAATTCTTTCCCAACTTCTATAGCGATACTTGTTCTGGTTGCCGTGGCTGGTAGCCTCTCTCTAAATTCCTTACCAGTCTGCTGCTTATTGACGATGAACCACTCAGCGTCAGCCAAACCCTGGATGTCAAACGACGTGGCAGGGAAGGACGGAGGCAACCAGGCTTGGGGACTGGTTTCATTGAAGTTCACATCGGTTGACAGTACCCAGTTGATTGGTACGTGCCAGCGGTCAGCGGAAGATAGGGTGCGGTCAGTCAGGAAGCGTTCCTGTTAAATATGAAAATAATACTTATGTCTAATTGCACCTCCGTAGACAGTACGATTCTAGCCTCGACTAATTCTTTTGTCTCCACAAATAATGTTAAAATTGACGAAGACAACTGATAATTTGTCTGTAGCTTGAAAGGGTGCGTAAGACCAAATTAAGGTCAAATGAGCTTTAATAATCGTTCGATAGCTATCTTTGTCGCTTTATTGGTTTTTCTCTTGTTTTACCAAAAAAGGGAAGTGATAAATATGACAAAATATTTGTTTCAGCGTTGACGAATATTATAGGCTCAGGGGCGCTATTTCAGTTTATCGTAACTTGCTCCAATATCGGGATAATATCGTTAACAGTATAATAAGAATACCTCAACATCAATAAAATACGCTAAAAAAGCAATATGGGTTAACTACTCTGGTTTAGTCTAAAACAGAGTAGTTAAATAAAGTCGATTAACATTAAACTCGGATGTGTAGTTTAGGCGCAAGAGTGGAACATACGTAAATACGCAACATACATAGACTTAAAATGAATAACCCTTCCTTTTAGCTTTGCAGTAGTAAAAAATAAAGTAAGATTAATATAATACTTGCAACTATCAAAAAATTACTTACTAAGTGCAGTTGTTATAAAAGTACGGTAGTGCTTTAAACACGATCCATTAACTAAGTGGCTCAGCTGGGATTAACTTGGAAACTGGACGAGTATCAAAACGTTTTTGCTGTTAACCTTGACTATTGTCAGTTTGCACTATACATTTTGAAACTTGTATTCTATTTTATTTTTTAGTATTTTAAGTTCCCGCGAATCATCAATGATTTATTAATTCGCCAGCGTACTGCCTGAGCAACCTGAATCGGTCTCTACGAGGAATCCGGAAAATATACAAGTTTAGGTAATCTGTTCTTAGAAACCAATGTCTTGAATTAGGAAACTGTAAGTTAGAATAAATATTATTAAATCAAAAACCCAAACTGACCCATTTGGATTGGTATAGCTGTGTAGTTAGTTATAGCTAAGCAAATTGGGGAGTGCCTTGGGCCTGGCAGAAGTTTAAAAAACATGAAGTATTTACATAAAAAACAGATAAAAACTTATAGATGTTTATTCAGTAAGTAGGCCACACAGGCACATTTAAAACTTCAAAAATCTACCAGCGTTTCTCAAGAGGTCTCCACTGCTGAGAAGAAGCACTGCAAGAAACTCAATACTCAGTTTATTCTTTAATATTCTACTTATAACACTAAAAAACTATGAATCTAAAATAAAAATCATGTTAATTTTGAGCATTAAAAAGTGACCCTGACTCCGAAGCCAGCGGTCCCAGGTTTTAATTCCGGTAAGGGCAGATATTTGTGTGATGAGCCCGAGTATTTGTTCCTGCGTCTTGGACGTTTTCTATGTATTTTAGCATTTATTTCTCTATCTAAGTATGTTTATCGTTGTCTAGTACCCATAGCACAAGCCTTTAGCTTAGTTTGGGACTAGGTCAATTTGTGTGACGTTGTCCCGTGATATTTATTTAATTGTTTAGGCTAAGCATTTTTGTCTGTTAGTAAGTCCTTATAGTAAGCTTTGTGTATAATATATGTATGAATAATAAATATCTGACCTGTGCGACGTAGAACGAGTTGGAGTCTGGGGCGGTCCGCTTGACAGTCAGAACAGGGAAGCCACCTTGGTTTTCCCAGCGAGTCATAACCGTGGAAAGAGCATAAGGGATGGAGTGGGTCGATTCATCCAGAGCTTGTTGTAATGCGGCGTAGAGGTTAGCTGGAGTAGCAGATCGGCGGGAACTAGGGCACAGATTAAAGTATTTTTTATGGCATGAAGATATTTTTAATGGTTTTCTGCCTTTTCGCCGACTAATCTTTGACAAAAGCATCGTTTCACAACCATCCTATCTTTTCATAATGAACGTTTCACAAATTATTAATTTCACAAAATTTATCAGGTACATAGCTCGCTTTTTTCTGTAACTACAACTATTTCAGGATTTTTATAAAACTAACCTTACCTAACCTATGGTCCTGAAATAAATCCAGAATTATTTACAGTTGCGGAAAAAAACGCGGGTTATCAAATGATATGTTTTTGAAATTAATCATTTGTAAAACGTTGGTTATGAAAAGATAGGATACCATTTTTAATCTCAAGACTACTAAACCAAGACTACAAATGCAATGGCGACCGTGAGCAATAAGATGGAATGCCTATAGGGGTCTTATCTTAATACAAGAATGCAAAACAGATGTTTAGACGGTATGTTTAAGAGGCCGGTATACGAAATTTAACCGAATTCACTAATTTTCGTGATTTTATAGTTGAAATACTTACTTCTACGAATTGTACTTAATGCGCAACACGAAAGATAATTTCAAGTTTTTACGAATATACGAAATACTGTTTTGTTTTTTGTTATTTTATTTTGACTAATCGACCAGAAACTGGCGACTGTTTTGTGAATTTTGCTGTAAAAGGTTTAGAATATCGCATATTTACGAATCGTTTTGAAGGCAAAAAGGTAAGCAAAAATTACAATTGATTGCTGTTAAAGACGTGTAAAAAAATTTTCAATTACTTTTTACCACCTTCATATATTTTTTTGTTTAAAAAAATTCTTAGCTTTGTAAAATTTTATAGAAAATGGACAAAAAATTGTTTTACATTTCGGCTACTTATAACTCTCGTTCATAAAATTAAAAAAACAGTAATAAACTTCAGTTCAAAATCAATTCATTGCCTTAAAAAACATCCAAAAAATAAAAAAAATATAGCAAAATATTATGTTTTATAATAATCTAAATCCCGAATTTAAACTCTCGACAAAAATAAAAAAGTAGCTCATTCATTCGTAACACATTTATTAGATCATAACTGAAATTATATTTAATGATGTACATTAAAACTTGTAGAAAAGCAGTATTTAAACTGTAAAAAGGAAGCAAAACCACCAAAATTTCAAAATTTAAGGAAATGATGGGTAAAGTACGAGGCCTGGGCATCAATTTACAGCGGTAATACAAAATTGCGTTTGACATATTTTAGTATCGTTTTAACACGGCTGCCATTACTGTCAAGTTCATAAGAGTTATCAAAACTTTGACAATACGGAAACACGTCAAAGGCGATAACGTTTTTACCGTGTAGAATGTCAGCCCTGAGTAAAATCTAACCACTATAACAATGAATAGTAATATTAGACTTTTATCAAAATCAATATTCAACTACTAAGATACAAACTTTTTCTCTAAAAGTTACGTCATCAAGATAATTAATACGGTGAGTGGAATTAACTCCCCGTGTCCGTATTTAGTATTTAAAGATAGCATGTTGATATTTACGTTGACTTTCGTATCGTCATAGAACAACGCAATGTAACAGATAAATTATCTGTGGAAACGGGACTTTGTTAAGAGACCCTAGCCATGATTCTAAAAGTCACGTGATCTCCCAGTGACGCGATTGGTTTAAAAACAAAACTAATAGAAACGCTAGTTAGCGTTTGCATCTTGGCTACGGCATGAAAAGGTACGTTACGAATTAGTAAAGGCGATTCAAAAACGTGACGAATGATTGAAATATTTGTGCTGGGGTACTGAACTGCGGTGATTTTACGGCGGTAATAATTCATTATTACCTCTTATACTATAGGTATCTTGTTATCAAAACTGGTAGGCATGTTGGTGACTCAGTATTTTTTTTTCCGGTTTACATTCATTTGTTGTTAGTCATACAAAAATGTTTGTATTCAATTCAGAACATCTCTCGCGGTTGTATGAGCATGGGTGTTTAATTTTGGTTTTAATTAATTACGAGCTATCGTCAGCAATTACTTATTGTTTACAAAGTTAGTTAAGTTTATTTTTGGTTTGAGAATTTGATGACTAAATTCACAACCTAAACGCGTAACCAGATCCATAAATACGCGAAAATTCATTACTTACGAGCTGTGCCAAAATTCGATCTGTATTATTTGCCATCCAGTAGTTAAGAGGACTGTGAATTTATGTTTAATTGGGATTGTTTATTTTTGCTAACCCCCCATTTTTTTTTTTTATCGGAAATATATTTTAAGAAACTTAAGTAATTGAATATTTCAGCAATTCATGGCTCCAATTATTTTTTTATTATTTATTGAAAATTTGAGATAGGACTTACTGTAAATTACATGTCGCGGCTGATAGTTAGTCAGTTTAGTTGTCATCTGTCAATGTCACCGTACATGCTCTGTTACAGTGACAGATGAACTTTTTTTTTCATAACTAAAGTCCAAGACTTTAACAGATTCAGCCTGTGAGGAAGGTTAAACAAAATTAATTTGTATGTTTATGAAAATATCTTGAATCATTGATTAATTTTTCGATGTAAATGTCGTTTTTTTTTTCAAAACCTCCTATCTTGAAATGGTTTTCGAAATAGCTCTTAAGGAAAAAAATAACAATCCTAATTCGCGGTCTGTCAAAATAAAGATACATATTTGGGTACGGGTGATAACGTTTATCACCCCTAAATCAATTTTCACGGTTTCAATCAGGTTTTACAACATTGTTTTGGTTTCGTTTGTTTTTAATTTGCTTCTCTCTAAGTAATATTTTATTGCAAAGGAAAACGAGACTTAGTTTTTCATATCTACAACATATAAAAAAAGTCTGACTTGGTTTATGGGGGAGAAACGTTATCGCATTTTGTATGGACATTTTCAGGTTCACAATCCTCATAATCATATAAGGGCTAAGGAATTATGTCCCTTGGTTTATAGCTTTAATTTAAAGCTTAAATAATAGTTTATTAAGAAGTCAAACATTGCAAACAAGAGATTTAAACCATTTGATCTTACAAACATTGATAACAAATTATCAATATAATTGTTTTATCACCATTAGTTGCACAATTTGCACGAACATACAAAATCAAATCAATAACATTACAACAAAGAAGTAAAAAGTGAATATTGTGGTTTTATATTTTGCATACTTTTATAATGGCCAGACATTCAGGCCATAGAAATGACTTCAAAAGTGCCTTTTGGATTTGTAAAGAAATGTATATTGGTATGATTGTGCTCGCAATAAGAATGGCACAATGGGTCGGGAATCGGCACGTGTATCGCTTACCGATGAAAAATGGATAACATGTAGATAATATTGGTTGCTACAGCTACAAATCGCTCTTTCTTACATTTGATATGAATTATGCGGAATTTTGTGAATCGATTTATTGTAAAATTTAGGGTGTTACATTGCTCTTTTCGCTTTCAAATATACACAAACTGTCTGTATATGTGTCTCAATTTAAATTTGTCTTATCTCCTATAAGTATGAGGCGTTTAACATAACATTATTTTTGCTTACATTTTTCTATACTAAATATGTCTAGGGTAAGTATTAGTAATCCAATTTACTCTACTTCTAAACAAAACACGATTTAACTAAAATTCTAACCGGATTAAATGTTGTAACAACACAAACGGATTCAAAGAAGTTATTTTAAAGCAAAACTCATGAAAATAATTGTTGAGCACATAATTTATTGAAAACATGAAAAAATTAAAGATTGATAATTGAAGAAAGCGTGTTCTTTACTCCTAAAATTGTGGTTAGGGTTAGGCTTAGAAATATACATACATAATAATAAAATCACGCCTTTATTCCCAGAGTGGGGTAGGCAGAGCTACAGAAATATAGGTAAAGTTAAATATGTTGAACAGGTGCTAACGAAGTTCCTTAGTAACAGTGGGCACTAGCGTTTTGCAATTAACGTAATAGTTTTGGAACGCTACAAAACCTCTATGGAAGACAAAAAGAATAGGTCGGGTCTCGACTATCGACCAGGGGCCCTAGCCAAGATATGAACGCTCCTAACGTTTTTCTTTTCTATCACTCAAAATGTATGGGATGACAGTCGACCACGTGGTTTATCGTAACGCACGAGAATGTCATCCCATACATTTTGAGCGATAGAAAAGAAAAACGTTAGGAGCGTTGGCATCTTGGCTAGGGCCCCAACTCTGATTCGAATCTTATGTTTCATTCCGGGCCTCAGTTCTACTAGGTAAAACCAGGCTTTTCCTGTGTAATCGCATTGTTAACGTCACTAACTTTTATTTACATTAATTATAACTGCAACTATATAACGTTATCCCTACTTTCATACGTCCAAAATTATAAATGCGAAAGTTACTATGTTTGTTTCTTATGTTTTCACACCTTCAAACCTGTGAACCGATTTTAGTGAAACTTAATATGCTAGTTTGAGCTCCGAGGAAGGACTTAAATAACTTTTATTCCGAGGAAATAGTGATAAATGACTTGGACGCAGACGGATTCGCGGGCAACACGTAGTTTTTTATAAAGAAAGAGAATCCTACCAATATATTTCTACAATAGCGAACCCGCTTCTACTTCAACTGTCAACCATCCCACAAAAAGTTGTATCGAATTTTACACATGGAAAAATGAATAACCGAAATTGAAAACATGGAATAACGAGCACTTACTAGTTGGCAATGTAGATAACAAGCCCTCTTCGGAATACTTCTGGCGTGAGGAAGTGCTGCAACATGCGAATCACGGAACCCGCTGGAAAGGAGATTTTTTACATGCGTCATACTTTTTATGTTATTATTGTCGTAATAAAAGTGTTTGTGTGTTGTTGTTAATGTTAACATTCCTATAATACGTGCGGTAACACGAATTTATTTGCTAACTAATTAAAGTTTCATTAGGCACATTGCAAAACTATCATGTTTTATGCAATTTCAAATTCGTTTTATCTGATTTGTCTTTGGAAAGTTGTAAATGCGTACATTTTTACAAAATTTAAAACGTTTCTGGACGTTTATTTTAGGTAGGCGTAATTTTTTGGCGGTATTAGGCTTCAGTGAGATAATCCATACAATGGGTCCAATTCGGATTACCGTTGTCTAATTTTAAACGTCTGTAAATTTAAATTTATAAACGTCAAACGCATACACAACTGTCAAACTCGATTTAAACAGTTTTAAACGCAATCGGTATTCGGAAATGCACAATTCCTAAATTTAAACTAATCTGAGAGAGGCTTTTAAATTAAACAGCGATCTATGCTTTGCCACCTCAAAAAATAATTACCGGCGAAATTGACGACTTTTTATAATTTAAAACAAAAGTGATTATAATTACTTTTAAATTTTGTTTTTATGAAAGCATTTTGAATAATATCTTTACTTAATATCTTAATTCAAGTAAAAAGTTAGAAACTGAAAAATCAGAACTTGTATTTCATGTACCATTTTTTTGCAAATAGCAACATTAGTAATTAAAAAGAAACAGTCAAGTTTGTACGACGATGCGGACGATGTAAACAAACAAATCGAACCGATACGATAGGATTACAGATTTAGATTCTTATAAAATTACGCATGTTTCTCATTTATCAATGTTTTCCCTAGGTTATGGAGTGAACTGCGATTAAATTTTCTACAAGTCCAGTATTTTGGCGCAGCAGTGTGCATCGTGAAAACTATGAAACTTTGTTCTTGTGTTATTAATGTGTGCTAAACAAAATAGTGAAAGAATAAAACCACTACATCATATGATGTTAATATTACTATTATTGATAACCACATATGCCAGCCTCCTGGACCTCTATTCTACGATTGTTTATTTTTACTTAGTTAAAACTTTATAGCGTTTGACGTGTTTGAGTATTGTTTTTAACGGGGCCGTCATTAATGTCAAGCAATAAGAATTATCAATGTATAATTAATAAATGATAACTCTTATGTCATTTACAATAATGGCGACTATGATATAAACGATTCTAAAAGACGTCAAACCCGATATCATCATAACGCAGTATCTTGGCCCGGTACCTTTGCCATGAGTAACAATGATCACACTAGTTAGAGAGTCAAATGCTCTATCCCTCTCGCTCCTGTCTCTATAACACATCCTAAGGATACTGATAGCAAGTAAATCTAAGACCCATAGACATTATTTTGCGATCTGAGGACTGCAAATGCTTATACTTTGAAATAAAAAATTATACAACTTTTGTTTGGTGTGTTCTATTGGATGTCACAGATGGAATTTTGTTATGATAGACCTGAAGAGGGTTTTTACCTTAGTTCCGTATGAGTCAATTGTACCAATCACAAGTTATCAGCTGTGCAACGACCGATGTTTATCTTGTTTACCGTTTAATATCCGGATGTTGACAACGTCAATCGGATGATGAAAACCTGCCCACTATTTCACCATATAAACAATTATAGGTGACAGGTGACCGTTGACTATACGTTGGAACGTTAACAAGCTTTCACATCAGTGGGAATTATATCAACTACCTACGGTTCCAAGGATTCCACATCTTATCGGCCTATAGCTTTATCTCCAGTTATAATAAAAATTGTTGAACATTTAGTTAAAAATAGATTGGAATGGTTCGTGGAAAATAAGAATCTTATTCCTGATAGCCAATATGGATTCAGGAAGGGCAGGAGTACGATAGATAGTGTTAGTGTTTTTTGTACAGATATACGTATTGCTTTTTCTCAAAACGACACCGTTATTGCAGCGTTCTTAGATATTGAAGCGGCATATGATAATGTCATTATAGAGATCTTGATAAAGAAACTGAAACATTTGAACATTCCTTCCATTCTATCTAATTTTATATTAAATATGTTATCTGACCGTAAAATCACCTTAAACTCTACAGATTTTGAAAGAACTGCGTGGAGAGGTTTGCCTCAGGGCTCGGTACTAAGTCCGCTTCTCTATAATATCTATACTTGTGACCTAGAATCCTCCATCAAAGACTGTAGAATCTTACAGTACGCTGACGACTTATTAATATATTCTGTAAATGGCTGTCCGGAAGTTGCGTCCTCCAAATTAACAAACACGTTAAATTATCTTAGGATCTGGCTGAATGAAAATGGTTTGGAGCTTTCAGCTTCAAAAAGTACAATTGTTACATTTAGCCGTAAACGTAATGTTCCTCCGGCAAACATTTATTACAATAATGAAGTTATACCTGAAAAGAGTCATGCTAAATTCCTAGGGGTTGTATTAGATTCAAAGCTTACAGGTCATCCACACTGTGAGCATGTAATATCAAAATGTGAGAAAAACTTAAACCTGCTTAGGTGTCTTTCTGGTGTTTGGTGGGGAGCACATCCTTTTACGTTAAAATTAGTTTACAATGCTTTAATAAGAAGTGTCTTAGATTATGGCACTTTTCTTTTAGAACCTTGTAATATGGCTGTTTTGAAAAGGTTAGATGGCGTTCAAGCAAAAGCTTTACGAATAATTATGGGAGCTATGAAATCTAGCCCCATTAATGCCCTACAAGTAGAATGTGTTGACCCTCCTTTAGAATTAAGACGCCAGTTTTTGGCCAATCGTTTTTTCTTCCGTACCTTACAGTTTTCCAATCATCAACTTCGTCCAAAAATCCGACTTCTATCTAATCTTATCTCAACATGTCCTTATTGGAAGCATAAATCTCCTCCTTGTTTGGTAAACAGTTATAATAAATCTTTGAATTTCTCATCTCCTACTTTTCAGACATAAAAATTGCCTCTTTTTGAATGTCTCTTTCAGGCTCTTTTATTTGAGCCCATCATATATTTTAATTTAAATATTGATCGTTGTGATTCAAATGCAAATATTAAGCTTAACTTTATCATAGACGAAAGATGGCATGATTGGCATCAAGTTTACACCGACGCTTCTAAGCACGGTACGACTGGGAATGTTGGTGTGGGGGTATTTCACAAGCAGTATAATATTGTACGATTGATCAAGCTTCCACCTGAGACATCAGTATACACAGGGGAATGTTTCGGCATAGTTAAAGCATTAGAATATATTTTATTAACAAAGCTCAAAAATACTGTTATATTCAGTGACTCTAAGAGCTCTCTTGAATCCATTGTTAAATTTCCTTTTCGCTCTAAAACACATTACCCATTAATTTTCGAAGCCAGAGACAAACTTCTTCGATGCTCAAATCTGGATTTAAAGTAAATTTTGCATGGATACCAAGTCATTGTAATATTTCTGGAAATGATCGTGCTGATAAATTGGCTAATGAAGCGGTGGAGTGTGGTGACATTTTCCCGTATCTAAATTATTATCATGATGTGATTTCTCTTCCCAGGATTTATCTCAGGGAATCTTGGGGAAAATCTTGGGAAAAAACGACTCAATCCAAAGGGAAATATTAGAAGAATATTCAAAAGACATTACCATTAAAACCTTGGTTTTTTAAAATTCGTTTAGGTAAAAGAGCCACTTCAGTCATTATTAGAATGCGTCTAGGCCATACGTGTTCTCCTGCCCATCTGGCTAGAATGAAAATATCAAGGAGTCCTGCTTGTGACTGTGGGGATGATTTTGGGGACTTGTATTATATATTTTTCGCTTGCAGTATGTATGACCATATTCCCTTTTTTGAAAACCTTATTTCCCATCATGTCCCACTGCCTACAAATATAAACATCCTACTTTCTTCCCCTGACCCCTCTATTTATTTTTTTATAGAATCTTTTATAAAATGTAACAACATTAAATTGTAATATTTATTCCCTCTTTTTTCCTATATTTATATACATGTAATTTATTAACCCGTTTTATATTATAACCAACTCTACTGATCCATATTTCCTTATTATTCCCGTTTATTAGTTGTACAATATCCCGTGTATGTTTCCCTAATTTATAATTCAAAATAAAATACTTGACAAATGGCTAAGCATTCGTGCGGGTCCAGACAAAAAAAAAAAAAAAAAAAAAAAAAAAACTACCTACGGCATGTACTATCAGCCCCATGTAACTCTGACCCAACATTGAACGGTGTCACAGTGACATTATAAAACAATTTGTTACACAATACTTACAACTTGAATAATAACGTCACTGTGACACAGTTCTATGGTGGGTCAGGGTTCCAATGGGTTCATAGTTCATTGAAATGTCACCTGTCACAGCCAGAATGGTAAAATAGAGGGCTGGTTGTGGTACCTACTATAACGGTAAGCCACAAGTTTGACGTGTAAGTGTGTGTGTGTTTTCTAAGAACCATCCTGATTAATGTAGTTTTTTTTTTTCAAAAACCTGCGTCCAAATCCGTTAATACATTTGGGAGTTACGATGCCTCAAACAGACACTCAGATGAAGAAGTTTAAAAACATGAAATAAAAAATTAAATTAGAAATTAAAAAAACCCCCCACTAAATCCGTGCATGGCGTGAATACGTTGATAAGTCGAGATGAAAAGTTAGTGAAATTTGTATTTAGAACAAATTGCATACAGTTCAAATTACTTCATTCTTTTTCAACGAGTTATCAACATATTCACGCCAGCCACGGAAATAGTCTGTAAAAAAATCCCTAAAAAGTAAAAAATAATAAGTAGTGGCTTTAAGGGCTGATTGTTTGATAAGTAGATAGTTAACTAAGCGGTCCCCGACGTGTCAGTTTAGTTAGTGTCAGTATTCAGTTAACTATTTACTTATCAAACAATCAGCCCTTAGGGCCACTACTTGTTATTTTTTACTTTTTAGAGGTTTTTTACAGACTATTTAGTCGGGGGTTTTTTAAATTTCTAATTTTGACAATGTTAACTTCAAGCAAAATGCCAAATGTGGTTACAGAATTACCAACAACTCTTTTTGTAGTCGTTGGTATTTCTGTAGCTCTGCCTACCCCACTCTGGGAATGAGGGCGTGATAGTATGTTTGTTTGTTTGTGTTAACTTCAAGCGACAGTAGAAACACAGCAGTTTCATTTTGGCAAATATTGATAGCTTTTAACTACGTAGGTAGGTATATTTTACATGTCCTAGTGTAAGCCTAATTGGGTATCTTTATCTACCTCGACTAACGACTAACCTCGTCACCATTCGTTCATCATGGATTTTTGGGTATCAATAAACATCACTTTTATTTAAATAAGTGCTCATAGGCTGATGTTCCAGTCCGATAAATTTGAGCTCTGTATTATGACAAATAAAAGGAAAGTGATTACTTTGGCCTTCATTATCTTATAGCCGGGTTTCGGTAACGTCGGCCCTGTTACTAATAAATTGAAACATTAATGAGAAGAACCTGAATAAAAGTAGGTACAATGCGAGCAATGCTGCTTCTTGGATAATTAACGGGTAAGATTAAACTTTGCTGGCATTTTTTTACATACTTGCTTATAGCTATCGATAAGTAAAATAGCTGCTAATAATATTTATTGAAAATAAATGTCCCATTGTAAGTCAGCTAAGCCGAGTCTAGCGTCGGTATCAGCAGATTAGATACCATCTTTACGATAACTAAGACGTGAGCATAACGTTTGTAAGTAACCAAGCAAAATCCTTTGGTTACAGACACACGTGCTTTAATCACTACTGAGAGTTAAATGCTTAATTTCTGGTGATGACTAAAAAACTGATGATTGAATTTCCAAGTCGCATCTTTGTTCTTCTAGAAGATAAAAAGACGTGGTTGTTAGTTTGAGTTAATTTTATGCGAGAAGTTTGATAACGAGGTCGCAATAATCTTACAAATTTTAATCAATAGGAACTGTCTGCGAATCTATACGTATCGTGTTCGATTCCCGATAAGGGTTATATTTGTATAGTGATGATGATGGATATTTGCTCCTTTGTCTAAAATGGTTTTTATTGAACTTATTTAGAGTATTTATTTATTGCTTTAAAAAAATCGGTCATGATCACTGTGTAAGAAACTCTTTTTAAATTTAGGACATAATAGAAAAGATAAAAAGTTATTAGCAATAACACGAACCAGAGAAAAAAGCCAATTACAGATATCTACCGAATCCTTTTAATATATTTATAACGCTATTCCGATTAAAGTAATTCACTAGAGGCACTTAAACTGCGTAAATAAAAATTATGAGCCAAATAGCAAAAACATGTGTGTATGTGCTTACGCGCGTTTGAGATTTCGCAGTTACAACCATCAGCAACTTTTGGTCATTTAGACTTACATTTCTGGTAAGCCACGGCGTTGAACGTGCCGAGGATCTGCGCGGGAGTGAACACGGGGTGCGTCATGGGGTTGACGCTGAGCACGGCGTCGCTCTGCATCACGTTCTGCAGCGCCAGCACGAACTGGTCCATCATGCGCCAATCTGGTCGCACCTGATTAAACAAAGGGAAAGGAGTTCAGTGGCACAAACAGCACCTAAGTGCAAACAGGATAAAAAAATGGTGAATTCACTACTATCAGAAAAAGAAAAAAACTAATTAGCGTGCTATGGATTCCACTGAAATGGATCGCCACTCAGCATAAATTTTCTTCACTGACATTGTGGGTAGTTTCAGTTTATTACACTTGTTTTTTAACTGCTTGTACATCTACATATACATCGACGACATGATTGGGTATTTGTTACCAGAGGCCCTAGCCAACCAAGATGCGTACGTTAACTAGCGTTTCTATTAATTTTATTTTAAAACCAATCGCGTCACTCTTAGATCACATAAAACGAAAAGTCACGTGACCTACCAGTGACGCGATTGGTTTGAAAAAAAAACTAATAGATAAGCTAGTTAGCGAAAGCTTCTTGGATAGGGCCTCATTTTTGAATGTTTTCTACGTAGTGTGTAATTATCTATACCAGCATGTAATATATCGTTGTCTAAAACTTAGTACAAATCTAGAGCTTACTTTGGGACTCAATTCGTGTCACAGTCCCTTGATATTTTGTACATCGTGTTCGGAAACACATGTCATACAATACGTCCATTAACTTACATACTTATACATGTTCTTTCTTATATACGTTTTGTTAAATTTTGTGTTTTCAATGAAATAGGCAATTTTAAGTTTCGAAAAAAAAACTTAAAATTGCCTTTTTTATTTTCTTATCAAGTCTAATTTCCAAATTATTTTGTCCTTTTTAAACGGGCCTAGTTAAATATTAACGAAAGTACCTTAAATTTCAAAGATGTTTCCAATTAGCATACATAGCAAAATCCAGGTGCATCCCTATTAGATGCGTTCACTATTCGCTTGCGTATGGTGCTTTCACGCCCTAAAGATCAAAGGACGTACAAGAACAATTGCAAGCTCGTAAATTACAATCTGGAATTTGCCAGGCAAAATCGACTACCAGGGAATCACGAGGGGTGATTTAACTACCTTGAGATTCAGTTTGAATACTGAGCAAATGCAAATTTCACAGTTGCATTTGGACCACGGTAATGTATGAATTAGGATCAATTTTTTTTTAAGCGTAGTTCGTTAAATCCTTTTCACGTTTTGTATTTAGTAGTGCAATTGTTTTGTACATTTCGATACAAAAATTAGTTTACGGATGCTAACATCCTAGAAAGCTATATAGTAATGAAGAATTAATGCCAGTGCAGTTAATATTAAGTGACGATGAAAATCAATCTCTTAAAACTTATTTAAAAATCAAGATTTCAATTATTTACACTTAATAATAGCTAAACCAAAGCTGCCCGCCCGTCAGTCATATAAAAGGCAATGCTAATGAGTCTAATGACCAAATAAGGAGCATGGATTAAGACAAAGGTAGTTTCTCGGCTGAATATATATTTCTGCGTCAGGCGGCCGCAAGCGGACGGTTAAGAAATAGGTCAAGCGTTCAATCTGTTACCGGTAGAAATTGACGGATATCGGCTTTCCGAGCGCCCGGACCCTATTTTAATGGTGCATAAGTAGAGCTATTAGCATAGTTTTCACCTGAGATTTCCCGTTCTACTATATTGACGGTGTTACTGCAATACCGCGTAACTAACCAATTCAATATGTTGCAAAATGCACCTTATTTACTTACTTGCTAAAGTGTATTTTGCAACTTATTTAATTTGTTAGTTACGAGCTATTGCAGTATCACCGACGATATTAGCATCTACGTGTGTTAAAAGCCTGAATCATTTTTGTTTGTGCATGATCTGTTGATAATCCTTATATAAATGAATTATTTATCTCTTTATGAGAAAGTGTTGAAGTCATTATTGTTTTAGACATTTGCTGTAACAGGCTGACGCAAATATTCAACCACTGTAAGCTTAACCAGTTTCTGGTATTATGCGTAATGAGAGCCAACAGACGAGAGGGTATTGGTAAAAAAACTAAAGTACCCCTCTTACATGTAGTTCTAACACATCTGTATAGACCGTTTGACATACTATATTTGAAATTTGACGTAAATTGCATGGGTCTATATTGTCTGCCACATTTATCTTTAGTCATAATGTGTTTCAAGTCATTATTATCGCAAGTTATAACGTAATTTTTTAAGATGTTGTTACTTATTCTGATTTTTTATAAATCAAATACACGTTAGATATTTATGTAATGCTAAAAAATGACGGTTTTCAGACATTATGAACAAAAAAAAATGGAATACAACGGGCTCCCAAATCGCATATTAATTTTGTTCACTCTTTCAGGCAAGAGAGGTTTGACTTAAGTATTTTACCTATAAGCATTAAGAATCATCAAGTTTAAAATCGTGTGGTCCAATCATCTATTTAGCCAATCTTTTAACAGGTCTTGTAATCTTGCTATCCTCCTTCAGCTTCGTCAGTCATGGTCATGTTAGCTGGATCCATTAAAGGGATAGGTAGGCCATTGTACACGTTAATTTTAAGTTTTTTTACGTACTAACTGTAAGTACGTTTACAAACTTAATAATATTAACGTGGAAGGCTTATAGGCAAAAACTTAAGAAAAGCCCTATAATTTGCTTTAAATAGTTGACATATATACATAACTAGCGACCCGCCCTCGCTTCGCTCCGGATTAAAGTATTATACATATAAACCTTCCTCTTCAATCACTCTATCTATTAAAAAAAACCGCATCAAAATCCGTTGCGTAGTTTTAAAGATTTAAGCATACATAGGGATATAGGGGCAGAAAAAGCGACTTTGTTTTATATACTATAGCGACCCGCCCTCGCTTCGCTCCGGGTTAAAGTATTATATATATAAACCTTCCTCTTGAATCACCACTCTATGTATTAAAAAAAACCGCATCAAAATCCGTTGCGTAGTTTTCAAGATCTAAGCATACATAGGGACAGACAGCGGGGAGCGACTTTGTTTTATACTATGTAGTGATAAGTGAAAATATTTGTGCACGGAAAAATATACTTGCGAATGATAATAGAACTACTTTAATAAAATGTACATGTAAGTGTTACATTACTTTACTTGAGTAATATGGCAAATGATGGTCCCCAACGAAAATATGTTTATTTGAACAATTCCATTTAATTCGCATTAAGGTCTACTTACGAAGTCAGTGGCAAAGTTCTCAAAAAAGTTGGCGAAGCCCTCGTTAAGCCAGGTATAGGTCCAGGAAGCTGGCCCCACCTCATTCCCGAACCACTGGTGGAGATTCTCGTGGCAGATGATCCGGCCGATGTTCTGACGGGTCGCCGTCGTAGTTACACCTTCTTGGACCAGAAGGGCTACTTCCCTGTTAGGAATAACTTTGAAATTATAAACTGTTCGTTACATTCGACTTGTACAGTGTGTAAATGGAATACGAGCAAACATTTAAACCAGGGCCCGTATTATGGTCGCCTTTTTTCGCGGTGGATAAAGCATCCGTCACTCTCGCACTTGCGTACTGGTCAGAAAGTGACAGACCGTTTATCCATATCGATAAACACGACCATAATAGGCCCGCTGACGTAGGTACAAGTCATGTAGATGTGGAATTTCGTTAATAATTCTAATACATAGAGCGCAATTAATTTTAAAGGTCCCATCTAGCAGCAATGTACTTGAAACCTTCGTATTGCGTGGCGAATTAATTAGAATGAAATAAAAAATACAATTTATGTTAAAGATACACATGTTTTTATGTTAATTAGGATGCATATTAACCGTCGCAAACTTTTTGCTCATATTGGATTTACACACTGCATAATGTTACGGTATATTATTTGTCTATGACAATTACACGTCTCCATCTCCATCCTCTAATTTTTGGAGTTCAGTTTCCGATGGGTATCTGACGGGACCCTAGTACTAAGCCTACGCTGTTTGTCTGTGCGTCTGTCTTAGCTTTAATGAGCTATATCTTTTGAACTGTAAAAGATTCCAGAATATGTGTTAAAAATAAATAAAGTAAATAAATAAAGACGGTCCCTATGTAAAAAACGTTTATTTTCAACGTTGTTTTATTTTTGTTGTGTCGAAGAACGCTAAAACATGCAAAGTCACATTTGGTGTGGTTAAAATACAAAAAAAATAGTCAAGTGTGACATGGTCTCGCACTGATTGGGTTCGAAATCGAATTGAAAATGCAATCTGATAATACCTACTGTGGGCAGTACGGAACCCTTGGTGCGCGAGTCCGAATTGCACTTGACTCGTTTTTTAAATCGGTCCAATAGTTATGTGATGCTGTGTTACTTGAAAGTGAGAGAAGTTACCATTACAAGTACTTACATCAAAAGGGAACATCAAAATAGACTGCGTCTAATGGACCACGTTCACGTTCTGTTACACTAATAGCAGTGCAAAGTTTGGCAGTAACGGTGTTAAGGGACAACCTAGAAGCATCCCCAAAATACGTGTAGGTATGTAGACATATACTGATATTTAACTAACTAGAGTAATGTCTATTGCCATAAACAAAGTATTACTAGTTTTAGCTAAAGAGTTTAGAGTTGTGACGTGATGACGTGGAACACTGAAATTTGAAACCATGTGAGCATACAATTTATTTTTAACCTTCAACGTTAGACGTTTTAGGGCAAGGAGAAGGTACACGAGCACTCAGGCCTGATGTTAAGTGGAATCTGAGATCCCATTGATATTTTAATGGTGTTATTAGTTGGATAATTATGTTTGTTTGTCTTTCTGTGACTAATTCTTAATAGTCACTAAAGAAAAAGTCATTTAAGTCGTTAAAGAATTATTAAATATGAAAGTAGAGGTTGCACATGTGTTGGGGTTTTTAATCTATTGAAAAGTTATTGTTATCATAATAATAATAAAAAAGTCGAGCGCATTTTTAATCACAACCTTCAAATAATTTATTAAAAAATGCTTCACCCTATTCTCAACGGAATTAAAAAAGCTAAAATTAACTTACTAAATTTTAAAACAAAGCTTTTCCTGTAACACAAGACGTTAATTACAGTTTTGAAATTCTATCCTGTGACTGTGAGTTCAGAATCTCCTCTCCCGAGAATTTTTCATTTCACCAATAGCGGGATCTCTGAGGGGTTAATTTAGAAAGTGCTCATTACTTGATCAGGTTAATGAGAGCCCAAGAGTGTTACTGTCGTTGAGTGGACTTCAAAGGTGGTGAAAGAAGTTTCACAGAAAAGAGATTATTAAAAATTCCAGAGGATATCGTTGAAGGAAGGTATTTAAGATTCGGTTTTGTTGTTTTGTTCATATTGTAGGTCTAACGAAATAGGACACTCACAAACTTTCTCGCTTCTTTTTTTGGTGATAGTAAAATAATTATGCAGGATTGTACAACCGAGTAAGGTTATATACATATATAAAAGTATTTTGGTTGTAACATACTGCTACGCTGCAAATCACACTAATTAATTTAATTTAAAATACACCGACAGTCGGAAATTGCAAATTGTGATGAATTGCATATTGTTGGGACTTTTGTTTATTAGTTGTAATAAAAAGTGATAACAGAAATGCGGTTAATTATTGCGATATGAAATGCGAAGTAAATCATTTATTCTTGTTTGATTATTTAAATCCAAACAATTTGAATAGTTTTGGTCATTAAAACGCTGGATATATTTTAAAAAGTCTGTTATTTATTTAAAAAAAGGGGCTTCAAAATTGAACTATTTTTAAATTATTTAGATTTGGGTTCTTTGGGTGAAATAAATTGGATCGATTAGTTTTGAATACTTAAGTAAAAGTTTTGGTTTATAATAACCAAAAAATCTGGTAATAAAATAAATGTCATTTATCATACGTAATTGAACATGTTTTTACTTTATGTATTAATTGTTTTTATGCAATGAAGAGTTTGGATATAATATATAACTATGACTAAGATCATTTTGTTTCTTAGTCTTCGTCATCCATGCTGATATTATAAATGAGAAAAGAACTTTATTGTTTACTGTTTGTTACGCTTTCACGGCTAAAATAGCTTAAACCACGAACTTGAACCTGAATAGCGATAAACAATTACGAGGTTGGAGTCGCGGGCAACAGCCTAGTATACTAATAATTACAGTTCCACTTTATTAAGCACAACCCTGGGGAAATTTACAAGTTAAAATTACATTGAAACACATAATCGTGACGTCTTTGAAGAGCTTGAAGCGTAAGTGTGGTATCACTAACTGTATAAAAAACCGAGTTGAACTCGCGCACCGAGGCTTCCGTCCCACTCAACTGCTGCACTGCACAGTAAATAATTATATTCCGATTAGAATTCAATTTCGAATCGAATTAACGCGAGCCCAACTCACACTTGACCAGTTTTTCTTTAGGGTTTGTACTATCATGCCAAAACTGCCGATTTGCATTTTTTACCGTTGTTGGGTGAATTTCAACAAGCGTCAAATTATCCTAATTTTGGTGGTATTTTTTATTTTCTTAGTAGGGTTTACAATTAAACGTTTAAGTGACGTCATAAAAACAGTGTTAAAATGGCCCTTTATTATTCTAAGTGTTTTTTAAGATATAACGATTTTACTAATTATGTACCACCAAGATTGTTATTATCCACCAAAATTACTTTTCTTAGAAAAACTCACGATCAATAATAACATATCGGGCTAATTAAAATATAATCGTTAGGGAATCTTCCTTGTTATTTTTGAAAATCCAAAACGTAAGTTTCTAATATAATAAATAATGATTATTTGTTGTTTAAATAATTTTGGTGAAGACCAGAAATTTTGATAATTTTGGTGTTTCGCAAAAGCCACCGAAATTGTACCACCAAAATTATAAAACTTAACATTTTTTTAAATTAAAAACAAATGTTTTAGTTTTACAAAAACTTAACTCGTTACAGTTAAAAAGACACCATAAACATACTTGAAAAAACTATCACACAACAAAACCTGTTTGCGAAATAATGACTTATCTAAGTTATCACGATTAATAAAGTGTATTTCATACCACCAAAATTAGATACTTATGTGCTTAGCGGGAAGACGCAGAAAGATGGTACAAATCTTTCACCGTCTATTGCTGGAGTGAAACTGAACGAACAACTGACGCTATATTTGTTTGTTTAGTCACGTTTCGTTCGATCATAAAATCAATTTCAATATTCACCACCAAAATTAACTATTTCGCTTGGACAGTTTTATTTACACTGCTCCCAGTTTCCTTTTACTTGCAAATGCAATAATTGATACATTTTAAAATACCTCAACTAATAAGAAATACAGTTAACTAAAATATAAGTCTAGTTGAGGCTTAATAAGACATATCAGTATATGCGGGAAGTACAAGACACGACACCAAAATTGATTTTGGATTGAAAATATTTTTTTACGATAAATATAATAAGTTAATAATAATTTTAACTTTGGCTCAATATGGTACTTTGAGTGAGATTATTTATAAAATAAATAGTTTTCCAATACATGTACTTTACACCCCAATTATCACGTCCGCCGCTCAAAAAATGTGGTTGAGATAATTACCCTGTTACGATACAACAATAATAAAAATACGTAGAAAAAACGTTTATTGTACGGGAAACCCCTTTATTATTAACGTTATTTTTCTGGAGAACCGTGTGGTTGCCGGTTAGAATAATAACATTCCATGTCTTCCTGTGGATGTCGTAAGAGGCAAATAAGGGAATAAAGGGATAGGCGATCGGCTTGCAACCTGTCGTCACTGGTAAACATCTTAGCCTGAGTGTGCAAAATGTGGTTACAGAATTATAACAAGTTTTTTTAGAGTTGTTGGTACATCTGTAGCTCTTCCTACCCCACTATGGGAATGAAGGCGTGACGTTATGTATGTATGTATGTATGGATGGATGGACGTATGGAGAGTTTAGTAGTAAGATCATTTGAAGAGTGCTTCTGGTACGAAACCTTAAAAATGTTTAACAGACTCACCTGTAAACCACCAATCCCCAGTTCTCCATAGCACCAGCGGCAAAATCGGGAACAGCCACCTTATCCAACTTTGGGAACTCGTAGTTAAACTCTGTGTATTCTTCTAAGGCCACCATATTTCTCTGACCGAAGTCCAAGGCGAAGTTTGCGGTGTTCAAAATACCTGGTCTTGTGTACACTTGAAATGGAACTCGGTATAAGGGAGACGCGGTGTTATTCAAAGCGACAAAGGTAGATACTAGGTAGGCGAGTAAATACGAAGACATCACTAGCGTATCCTCGAATTCATGTTTTACGTATCCAACGACGTCTTCCCTGTTAAAGAAAAAAACGGATTTTATTTTTGCTTAGGAATGATTGAGTTGTTTTACTCCGGGCGTTTAAAGGTAGGTATAATAATAATAACAAAGTAGCAATTCATACTCAGCGTGGCCCGGAATTTTTTATAACCTGACAATTATGAGAACAACAAAAAAAGTATCCCTCGAACCGTTCTCTGGTGATGCTCCGTCATACATGTGGCAATCGATTTTTATAACTTCAGTTATACCCATAACTATAACAATATGGATATTTTTATGGGTCGCAGGTATTTTTTTAGGTAAAACCTACTTAACAAATACCTGAGGGGTTATTATGACTTAACTATGCAGTTCTGCTTATGCTCAGAGAAAAGGACAGAGATATGTAACTGCCATAGCTCTGTCCTTAACTCTCACCTTAAAATGAACAGCATAGCTAGCTCATAATAACCCATATAACTTATTTGTCTCATTATTGCAAATAATTGTTAAAAGAATCAGAACCTCAAAATATATATTTAATGTTGTAAAGTTGTGACAACAGCGTGATGTTATGAGACAGTTTGATTAATAGTAATCTCAAATTTGCAGGTATAATTTTAGAAAAAAAAAACCATAAGCCATTGATTGGTTCTTTGTCAATGCACTGTAGTCACCAAAAGATAAAGAAACGTACTTCAGTGTTTCAGTTCTCTTCGGCATGTTTGAGACGACTATCGGGTACGCCTCCGGTGCGTATATAGTAGTCCGGAACACAGCCTTGAGGGCTGGCTCATCGTAGCAAGGGAACGCCCGACGGGCGAACGTCGGCTGCAGCTGAGATGTGATTAGCTTTCTGGGAAAAAAAATATGTTTATCCATGCCATCAGAGATAAGAAAAAGGGAGCTATCTATAGAAAATTGGATAAACGGAAAAGTTTTGAAATGATTTGTGGATGCGGTTTTTCCTGTCTGTTGACGCAGGGTTTGAATACCAGTTTTTACAAGAGTACAGAATTTTCGGGATTAGCTCCCCTCATAAACGCTCTATTAACTTGTTTTGGTTAAAGTCACTTTCCATCACAATGATAGTATAAGGACGAAGCATTATTTTAAGCACACTTTAGCTGTTGTACGTATATGAATAGGAAGGCTAGTGTTTATCATTTTTAAGGTATAAAGTAAAATAGATAATCGTTTTAATACAGATTGTCACATTCATCCGTATAAGTTATATTTACTTTAGTAACGTGTAGGAAAGTATTGTAATGCTACTGCAATGCTATACTTACGATGGAGTACCGTCTTCATCCTGGTAATTTGACAAATAAACACCGAACATATTTTCAGCGAACCTTGCCACGTAGTTGATATGGATGACATGCGGCGAATTAAGACTGATCGGTCTAGTAAGAGTAATCTTCAGTAAATGCGTGTCGTCAGTGGCTAATTCAAAGCCCTCAAAAAGATCGTCTTCAGGGATGAGGTCATGGTAGACGCTGATTTGGTCAATGTCAATTGCCATAGCATGAAGGACGAGTATATTCGTGTTGACATTGGCTATGATTCTGATAGAGACGTTTCCGAAGAAGTAGTCGGCGTTGTCAGGGTCGAGGAATAGCCGGACATCGTAGAAGGTGGGGAAGGATTCTCCAGGAAGAACGTATGCGGCGGTCAATTCGTCGTTCAGGGGCTCGACAACGTTAGCAACGTTGGTTATTGGGACAGCAAGGGCGGCCCCCAAAATAGATAGCCCGATTAGTAAATACATGCCTGGAAAGAGATCAATGATTGACAAAAGTTTGTTTATGAATCATTAATAGGCTTTATCAGGACAAAGGAGTGACTGTCGGCAACACGCTTTGTCAGATTGTCTGAAAACTAACAAAATATTTTTTGTCGACAGTCTTATCCTAATGAACCCCAAACCCTGCATCGTGGCTGGCTCAAACGTTCCCATTACACCGGCTGTATTGCCGTGCTGGAGTGTAATGGAAACCTGCTGCACCAACCACGATCCAGAACGAAGATCTCTCCTTCTGTCCCGCAGATGACGGCCTATTTCCCTAAAAAGCTCTAATTTTTATGTAATTTTATTCGTCTTTTTTTTAAATTATGTCAAAATACTGAGTTTCAAATGTAAATGTGATTGTTATTTTTAGTAGAGTTAAATTGGAGTTTAGTGATTTGTATAATTGAAGATAAACTAGATTATTGACAAGTAGCAAAGTCAACAATCTCTTTTATAATGATTTTATCGTTAAATAGCACTAGTTAAAAAAACAAAGCCGAATTTCAACAAGATTGCTTTTGTCAATACAGTCTGAAATTCTATCAGTAAACAATACTATAATAAGTAAATTAACATAAATTATCAATGTGAAAGCATCGGCGTCAGTTTTGAAATGTAGTATTTAATAAAAGTTAGGATTAACGTTAAGGAATTGTAAAGATACTCTAAGACATTTTTCAGCTATCGCTGATAACCAGGGGATTATCGTTTCCGATAAGACAAAAATGGCGTCAAGAGAACTCGCACACTCGAATTATTACACAACACATAAAATAGTACATGGATTTCCGAGCAGATATCACTTTGACATCGTCTCACAGCTCAAGCATTTAAACCGAAATATTCACGTGGCAGTATGGACTACACAAAAACAAACTTTCACTAGCACTGATGTCCTATTAGGACACCTGTCACTTTCTAATAATATATTTAGAGAAAAAAGTGACAGCATAGGACACAATAACTTCAGGGGCCCTAGCCAAGATGCAAACGCTCCTAACGTTTTTCTTTTCTATCGCTCATAATGTATGGGATGACAATCGACCACGTGTTTTATCAAAACGCACGAGAATGTCATCCCATACATTCAGTCAAGATGTATAACACTAAAATAGCTTTTTTGGAAAATCGACCAAATGCATAGAATTGACGTAAACTGATGACAGATCGCGTCGCCCGCTGAACACCATACATTTTGAGTCAATAGGAAACAGTAACGTTAACACCGTCCGCAGTTTGGCTTGGCCTATAGGCGAGACTATAAGCGGCACTCAGTCAGTTAATGACAATAAAGTCGTTCCTTAGTAACGATTTTTCGAACACAAGTTTGAAAAGAAACGAGTATTTGTCTCCAAAATGTCACTGAGTACGGCAGTAAGGTAAATAAACGCGGTAGTTGCATGAAACAATGTTATTTAATTGATATTTATATTTCAATGTTGCACTTAGACATAAGCTGGTGCAGAATCCTAATGTACTTAGTGTTATTTGCGGTTAGACCGCCTGTTGTATACCTATGATTTAAATGTACTGTTCCGTGTTCTGTTTTTATTTTTTATTTTTTGGTGTTCAACAAAGAGTATTTGTATTGTACTGTATTATTATTTCAATCTCCGAATCAGAAGGATCGCTGAATCATTTTGTAAGTATACAGGGTAATTTTTTTATCAGTGCACAAATTTTAACATAATAATATGATTTTGTATCGTTAATATAATATATTACGACAATAAAACGAGTTCATTTTTTTTATTGGTGCAAATTATCTCTCTTTTACCTTCTCGTGTGGACACAAAGTCACACTAGAAATGATGACATGGGTTGTCAAGCTGTAGGTATGCGATACACTGTATTGATATTCGAAATTTGAAATTTCATGTACAGCTTATCAGACAACAAGCCCCTTTCCTACTGATATTCTAAATTTGAAATTTCATTTATTAACTTACTTAACAACACTCCCCTCTCCTCGCACCCCTGCATTAGAGGGTCCATGAATATCGTTAAGTTAATGGAATCATTGAATCGGCAATATCTCTTATATTTTTTAAGCTAAGTAGAGTAAAAATAACACAACATGTGTTATTGATTAACAATAGCGAAGCAAAAATTAAAATTTGTGAACCTATTAAAAAATTACCCTGTAGTTAGCAAAATATTCCAGGCAGTGAAACGGACTAAGCTGTATATGTGACTTCAAAAAGTCGACCCTTTCAGCGCTCTAATTTGTCCATACTAATATTTTAAACATGAAAGTAACTCTGTCTGTCAGTTGGTTACGCTTTCACAGATAAGCCACTGAACCGATTTAGATTAAATTTTGTATGAAAATAGTTTGAGTTCCGGGGAAGGACATAGGACATACTTTATATCGAATAGCGATAAACAACTTATACGCGGACGTAGTCCTGAGAACCAGCTAGTATGATAAAATATCAAAGCAAGTTAAGTCAGGAAGATACAATACAAATACTTTTTATTGAACACCAATAAAAAAAAACAGTACATTTAAATCATAGGTATACAATAGGCGGCTAAATAGCGATCTCTTCCAGACAACCTTCAAAGATACGTCTTATATTATTATTA
Source organism: Acleris holmiana (assembly GCA_949316455.1). Classification (NCBI taxonomy): domain Eukaryota; kingdom Metazoa; phylum Arthropoda; class Insecta; order Lepidoptera; family Tortricidae; genus Acleris; species Acleris holmiana. The sequence goes on from OX438769.1 coordinate 13,812,199, forward strand.
TTGTTTCATGTACCGTATGTAATTTGAAGGATCCCATCATTCTATAACGACTTTAATTTTTATATCCTACTTAAATTGTTCTTTTAAAAGTTAACGACGGCGTAAAAGCATTATGGCCGTAACGTAAACCCGGTTAAGATTTGTGACGTCAGTTATAAAACTTATTCTTATTATAAGACTGATTGTTCTATAATATAAATGGGCGCAAAGTAGCTTCAGTTTGATCCTAAATAACACGCAGGTGGGATAGCTAACTAGATCTTTGATTTTCAATAAACGATGAGCATTGAAGTCAAAATATAGCGGTACGGCAATAAACTTATAGATAATGAAAAAAAACAAAAAATAACAGAACATACCTGCATGTATTCACTTGGGCACAGTAAAAAATAAACTGACTTAATTCCCTCTAATAAATAAATACAATTTAATTTATTAACTCTATCAGCAGATAAAAAATGTTATCGTCTGAATTTATTATAATAATTGTATCTGAAGATAAACGGATTAATCAGAGATTAAATTAGGCTATCAATATTTGGTCAAGACGGATCTTCTCCACATGCAATGGTAATCATATTAATTAAAATTTAGGGATCGAAAAACTCTTATTATGTTTGTTGATTAATTAAATGTATAAGTTAGCGGCATTATAGGTTCCTTTACCCGTAACAAGTTAGTTAATTTCGAAAATGACAAAGTGTTATAGTATTGACGTAAGGGTCCAAACTTAACTTGATTTAGTATTCAATGTTGTAGTCTTGAAAAATCATCTCTACACCTAACTAGTTTTGATATATTGAATACACATACGTCATGTGTAAGACGATATGATCCAGCCATCAAATCGAATTGCAGTTACTGAAAATCCATAATTACACTAAGTATGTATACATAACTATATATCTAATTGCTCAGCGTTCAATTAGCGCTCTGTGGCTTTTAAACATATACTAATTAATTCATTAATAAAAAAATCATGAATAAAAAATTAAAACGAATGTATTGCTATGCAAATGATAGTGAGAAGTGGATTTTAGGAAGGAATTTTTGATCCGTGGTTAACTAAATTAATGGTTCCAAATATTAACCAATTGTTAAATCTTAACCAATTTAGTCATTCGCATGTACAGAACAATAGTGACCCTATTCAAAATTTCAGCTTTCTAACTACAAGTCATAAATTTATTACTATAGAGACTTAATTCGAAATTTAAAATTTCTGAATTAGGTCTCTATAGTTCTGAACATGCACATTTTCAGCAACAACACTGGTACTGGTAAGACGCTTAAAAGATTAGTAGGACTACTATTAGCTTGTGCACGCAATAGACGATGACGTTAAAATACCGGAATTTAGCTGATCATTATACGATACTAAAATAATAATGTTTGATTGATTATATTACTAAAGATAACATTAGCGGAGATAATTCGACACCTACGCAATTAACTCCAGAGCACCCAATTTGCCAAAGGTCTTAATAGCCACTGCTTTTGTATGATCTTGCGCTCCTCTTGAATCAAATCCATTGGTCAGTTGAACAAAATGTAGTAAGATGGTGTAAATTTATATAGACTTGTGACTTCTTGCGTCTGGGTTGGAGACTCAATTGAGGAAGGATCTCCGAATACCTGGAAACGCAATTAATCCTAAGATCCTGCTGCTAATAATATTATGGTAGGTATAGATAGAGAGTCTGAGTTAGGTATGGAAATAATTACTTATACCTACTATAATGTCCTCAAAACATAAAGATATGTTTAAACGATTACTGTTACACTTAAATAAAATAAAAAAACGCTGTGCATCTGTCTTGCTGGTCATCCATGCCTCATCTTGTCAATGTTTAACTCACTGAACATGAGACCATTAACACTTGGGGAATTATCTTTCAACTGCCCAAAGTCCTCAAATCTGATCAAATGATAAATTAAACTTGATAGTTTATTGCGTTTATATTCATGTCTCATTTCAACTCAGCTGAGATGACATCAATATTGCACCCATAAGAATGAAGGCATAGTAGCATGGAATAAGCGGTGGATTATAATCGAGGAAAGCCACGTGTGTAAATAAAACTTAAATGATTATAATGATTTTTTTAATTTAATGTATGGTTTTAAAATGTTAATGGAGAATTGTGACTTGTGTGATGGACCACGAAGTGACTGCAGCAATACACAAAATGTATAACTATCACAATGTATTATACTTATTTCATGTTGGATGAAATTCAATAAAGCAATAAAATTCTGCTGTAGTATACAATAGTATACTACAGCAGAATTTTATTGCTATATATAGACATAATAACGCCATAGCATTCCTGCTATTGACATAGTTGTGATAAAATTATAGGATGGTAAGTGAATCAAGTTACCTTGATTGTACATACTTACTATTTTAACTTTATAGTTATTTCAGTTTTCCGGAAAGCCATGGTCGAAACGTTCGCAAGAACCGAAATTCACAACATTGTTACCCTTTCCCATATCCGACTTTTAACTCTTTTGCAGCGTATCATCACTCTGAAATGTAAGGCATACACGTAAAAATTAAACCTAAATATTTCACTTAAAATAAAATGTTTGTAAAATTATATACAATCTACAAAATGCAACACTAACACCGCCATTTGGTAAATTACACATAAATTATGAAATGTATTCCTCACATCAAATACAGGTATAAAAAATATACAATAGAGTTTTTGTTTTAGAGGGTACGAGTATAAGGATGTACTATTTATCCCTGGAAACTTGAGACGTATATAACTTTATACTTTGAGCCACTTGACGCGCGTAATCGAGTAACTATAAAAAACGTAGTTGCATATTTTGGAATCCATCATACTATGTCCATCACAGCCAATTGGTGCAATTCACACTTCACACATTCAAACCCCGCTACCGCTCGTCGCGTCCGCTACCGCGCTCGCCTGCCACTAACCTACACCCCGAACAGATTTAGGTCGAGCGGGTATTTGAAATATTAAGTTAGCTACACCACTAAGATACGAAATGCCGGATCGCCAGTGAACTGGAAGTATTGGGCAAATCGAAGGTTGTGCGATGAATTTGAATAGGTAATGCCGTATTATTACTTATTAACTATGCGTTATTGAATCGAGAAAAGATAAACACAAAGACACAATAGTTTATTGATAAATAATACGGTTCCATAAAATATGAAGTGATAATATTTGTATGAATATAAAAAAAACTGAATTCCAGAGTCACCAGGAGACGCTCGGGTCCTAAAACATACTTTCGTGATAATTTTGAACGCCTCGTAGAAAAAATATTTTGTAGAGATTTAAAATAAAATAGGGAATTTTAGTTATCAAAAATAAATACGGAAGGAAGTTTTAGGAATTGTAATGTTTTCAACTTAAACCTAAAAGTGAAAAATTCCATGTCACAAAGCGAGGTAACATCTCATTATTTCGAGTAGTTTAATTGTATCGGCGAGATTAACAGAGCAATCTTCAAAAAAAATAGTGGGCTACTTTGTGCAAAGTTTAAAGATAAAGCCTTGCGGTTAAAAGAGGCAGTGATACCAGCCTAGGCCCCCATAAGTAGCGTCAGTTGTCTAACTATCTCTTTTGTTGTGTGCACTTACAAAATATGGACAAGTTTAACGACGCAGATTCGAAATCAATTTTGTACCCTGTACATATCGGGGTTATTGAACTGCCTGTAAATTTGCACTCATTGGGTTGCGCTGTAAGCGGTAGGTAATTAAATCCTTCCACCTTTACGCTCGCAGGCTTCAAACGAAGCGGCCCTAATGCGAACTGCCGGATGTGAGAGGCTACCTTAACGAAGCATTGGTTTTTCGCAAATGTAAACCTTAAGATCGTTTTTTAAAACGAGGAGGTTTTTTTATAAATCAATTAGATTGCCAGTATGGTTTCCGGGTTAGAATAGTGCCACTTCATGTCTTCCCGTGGATGTCGTAAGAGGCGACTAAGGGAATATAGGCTTGCAGTATTGTTAGGCGATGGGCTTGTAACCTGTCACTAATACGCTAGTAAACATCTCAGCCTACTTGTGCAAAATGTGGTTACAGAATTATTAATACACCTTTTTAGAGTTGTTGATGTTTCTGTAGCTCTGCCTACCCCACTCTGGGAATGAAGGCGTGATGAACCTGCATACTACCAAGGTACCAACCGCGTGTGTAAACTAGTATGCATGTATGTATTTAAACACATTTTATTGTGTAAACAAAATAGATAACCATTATAAAATAGACAAAAACATAGCAGATTTATAGTGGGTTACGTAAAATTGGTTTTGTATTAAGTATGCACAAGTAAAAGTATAATTAATCAGAATGAATTGATGATTGATTATAAGAAGCGGTTTTCTTCTTTTTATTTAACTACGATTTCATGCTCGAGTAATTAATTCAAAGAAAGGCACAAAAGGAAATAGTAGTCATTGACGATATACATATTTGCTAAGTTTTTTTTTTCAATCAGACGGTTCCCTTTTAAAGACGCAGATAGACCTTATTTTACGACTATTACGGAACATAAAGCATTTGTTATATTTTTGTCGATTGGACGGGGCAGAATATCTAAAACCATACCATAAAAACCATTTTCGAGTAATTTAGCTCAAGTAAACCTCGTCGAGCTTTGAAAAGTCAAAGTCAAAATAATGTTTGCATTTGATACGATTTCGTGTAAATAATACTTAAGGGTCATACACAGATTTAGGTTACTGTCTTACCTGTGGACACACCGAAAGTTAACGTTTTTATGGCCTAATTTTCTGGCTAAGCCCATTCCCGCAGCAACGCCGTCAGGACTGCTTTAGACCGATCATATAAAAACATAACTTATATGCTCGCAAGTTTTTAACTATTGACTACAGGAGAGACAACTTTGTTTTTAGAGTGTGTATGGCCCTTAAATATTACGCACAGATACAGGGCCTATATTCAGGTGCGTTAAAACGATATCGTGTTTGACTCGTTTAAGAATCGTTTATGTCACAGTCGTCATTATTGTAAATGACGTAAGAGTTATCAAAACGGTGACAATACGGAAACACGTCAAATACGATATCGTTATAACGCAGTTAAATAGAGGCCCTGGGCCTCTGTTTTTCTGCGTTATAACGATATTGCGTTTGACGTATTTTAGAATTGTTTATGTCATAAGAGTTATTACAAGGTTGACAATACGGAAGCACTTCAAAGACGATATCGTTATTACCGTGTAGAATCCTAGCCCTGCTTACTTGCTATCTAATCGTAAACCTGTCAACCTCCGGCCAATAAAAAAAACTGTTGTCTGTAAAAAGAGTTTACGGACGATAATTTTACGTGATAACGTCATAAGAAAACATTGATAAGCCGAACGCTTAGGCCGATCGTGCCTCTAAGCTATATCGCTTATTCCGCGCTCTCACTTGCACGCTGGGCTCAGGCGGAACGTGACAATGAGTCTTGCTTTTTCGTGCGTGCAGCCGGAGTTTATCGATTGTATATGAAAATTAAAGTTGGAATAGAAAATTAAAAATGATTTATTGGTTAAAAGCTCTTAGATACATACAATATTGCTTAAAAATTAAAATTATAGAAGAATATGAATGATATATTTATTTGGTTTCGTAAAATAATGCGTGAGACAGGAGACCTCGCTCTTTCATAATAAAAACATAAAAATAAAATATGGTTATAAATTTAATGCACTTTGTTGACATAAACAACGACAAGAATTAACATTTAAGTACATTCTGAAATATGTAAAGGAGGGCTTCGACGTCTTCGTAGCTGAGAGCTTGAAGTCAATGAAACAAAGTACCTATTTCTAGGAATATAACAATGATCCAGTATCTATTCAATCACGCCTCAAAATCAATATTCTCGTATTGCGATCTGCGCACGACTTACTTCTCATGAACCGTACAAAGGACTCTGTCGGAATATGTCGAGCGTCGATGAGATAATATGGACACGATGGTAGGTGAATATTAAGGGAAGAAAGGAAGGGAAGGGTATAGTGTCTAGAATATAAAAGTCAACCTTGCTGTCACCTACACAAATTGTAACTCGAACATAAGAAGCTCTATCTTTTAAAGGGTGTCCCAGAATTTGACGACGAAGACCTTTTTAAATCGGTCCAGATTATTTTATCATTTCAATATTGTAGGTACTTTAGGAGTTTTTAAGATTTAAATATGGTAACTATCACTTCATCGAATTTCATTTCATAGAATGAACCATTTCATCGAACACTATTTTCTGCTATCATAATGGTTTAACATAACCATAAACAATGGTTTCAGCAGAAAATAGCGTTCTATGAAATGATACATTCGATGAAGTCATAGACACCCATTAAATATACTGTGTTCTATAAACACTGCCGTGCGGTAAATCCTTACTACTGTTTGTGATTCAGAAACTTGCATGGTTTCCTAATTTTCAATAATGTAGCAATATTTGTCAGGTGAACCAAGCCTGGGCCTTTATTGTACTGCGTTCAAACGATATCGCGTTTGACGTGTATTAGAATCGTTTTTACTCAGCCGCCGTTACTGTCAAGAACATAAGAGTTATAAAAACGTTGACATTACGGAAACACGTCAAAGGTGTAAAATCTCAGCTCTGGCATATTTAACAACAACAACAAATTTATTTTAAAAATGGTGATGTAATTATATCTCCAATGTTTAAAAAGGCTACTTACTTGATTATTTTATATCTAATAGGTTCTCATACTTAGGCCTTACACACATTTTAAAGCAAATTATTTGTAAGCTCTTAGATAAAATGCAACTTGTACACGGGCGAAATTACTTAACAGGCTTTACGGTAGCTAAAGCGAATCTCGTAGCCTGTTGCGCGTAGCCGTAGCGCCGTGGCACCGCTACGCCGTCCGTAGCCAGTTCTCTAGCGTGACTCGACATTCCCGCCCGCACCGTAGCTCTCGTACCAACCTACTTTCAACACGTTACGTTTCGAAAACGTTATTTGTGCGGTTTTAAATCTAGAATGTTTTTCAAAATGGATACCGTTTTTCTTTAAGTGTTTTGTTTTAGTTGAGTTTTTATGATGAATGTACTGTATGGAGTTCTACTTAGTAAATAGGTAAGTTACATCATTCCTAAATACATTTAATGTTCATTAAGTTTGATGCTCTCGTTTTTTTCATCTGTAAGCAATTTATAAGAATTCATTGTCAATATAAAAAATAGGCATAAGAGCTAAACACCAGGTTCGTTTTTGTTCATATTTTTAATATTTGAGCTTTTTTGCTTATATTAAATTAGTTTTTAACCTTTCGGAAAATGACTGAAATTTAGCTCTGTTTTTAAAATCGAATAAATATCAGTTATTTAAAAAAGTATGTATTACAATCCAGACATGTGTGCTGTGACATTGTTTAGCTATAAATAATGTAATAACTATACTCCTAGAGTGGTTATGTAATAAAGTTGTTTTTTTTTTTACTTTTACACTTTTAAAATAGGAGTATATTAATGTTTAGCCTTTATTTGTAAATGTATATTTTTGTATTTATCTTATATAAGTGTCAAATTAACAAAATCATTTTTAATTTACTCGCCGATGAATAATCTAATTTTAAGAATTGAACGGATTATAAGGATTTTCTAGATTTTCTATTTTTTTAAACCCTACGCAAAATACTATATTTGACAAATGAATTCCATGAAGTTACAATAATAAGCTTGTGATGGTAAGTGCTGATGCGTCCACACAATTTTTTACAATTATTTAATTCAAAATTATCTAAAAGCTTAGTTTTCAACAGAGACAAATTGTACTACATTTTATACCTTGGTTTATTAGTTAACGATAACTGTAACTAACAAGAAAATTAATTACGATAAAATGTCATAACAACTAAATTGAAATGTACAATGATGAGTTTGATGAAATGAAAGATGACGCATCTGGGATATGACGAGTTAGGAATATGACCAGTTAGGAATTTGTCGAGTTTGGATGATGACCAATTTGGAATATGACGAATCAGGAACAAATCGTACTGAAACGTTAATATCGTGGTTTAGTGCGTGCTTATCAAACGTCAAATCGATCGTCAGTTTCATAGGTATAGACTGTACAAAATCGATCGTAGCTCGGGAACGCATTCGGAAACCGTGGTAGCACCCGAAAGGACTTTTATTCAATGTATAACACATCAAAATATCACCAAAATTGAGTGAAACCACATTTTCCTAACAATTTTTTTTTGTCCTATAATGAATCCCTATTCATTTTTTCGTGCAGGTTTGCATGTCGTATTGTATGAAATAAAGAAAGCGTATCTAATCATGTGACCATTACAGTATGTCTTCCTATACTACTTATTTAAAATATCACTTATACCTATAAAATCAATCCTTGACTGACGGACGACCCCAGCATACACTATATGTAGTCGACGCGTCGTTACGTGAAATTTGGATATTACTATTTCGGTTATGATGTAGGTAGGATCATTAAGTTGCTATGTTTCACCCGATTACAGAAAAAAGGGGGATGAGTTCAGTGCAGGATTGACGTAAGGTGTGATCTATTGCGCCGGAGGCTGATTCGTGTATAGTCGGAAATAAACCACTAGTCTATAATAATTGGACTATTTCCAAAGGTACCTACAGAAAAAAAAATATCCGCATGAAACTGCGGGAAGCATGCAAATACATTTAATTATTGAAATGCAAACTTCATTAAGCATTGTTATAAAAAACTATGACGGGTTCCCTTTCAAAGCTTACAAAGAGTCTGGAAGTTCAGTCTGTTGAAAATTTTCATCGAGCTTTCTTTCATTCTCATTTTTAAGCCTGGAATAATACTGTAGTGTTGCTAATGGATTCTGTAAACTACGTAGTTTTTTAATTGGCTTTCGTAGATAAAAAGTTTGTTTTGGCCAGTACTGTCTACTTAGCAGGTCAACTTATTTTGTTATGTTTTTAGCCAAAAGATTTTATCTTGTGTATATTGCTAGTGTTGGCATGCGGTGCTAAGTAGGGCCTTAATCACTTTACGGGCATCAAAGTAGTCATGAGCAGAGTTTCCTATGAAAACGAATAATATTTGTCGAAAACTGTCGGAGAACCGAGGAAAACCGACATTGCTCAAAGAATTGTTAGTCTAACGTGGTATTCATCTATTTATCAATATAAAAACCGGGCAAGAGCATGTTGAACCATGCTCAGTGTAGGGTTCCGAAGCCGTTAAGTACTGCAAACATAAAAATCAACAAGTAATAACAAAATTTGTATTTAATAAAGTCGTATTAGATGATTTTAGTAGGTATAAACACTTTAATCGCCTGTATCTCAAGAACCAATGATATCTACTTAGTCGTGATAGTTTTCCTTTTAAATTCATTATATGTGATTTAGTTTAAGTTTTTTTTGCAGATATTTAGTACTTGTAGTTTTGACTGTAGGGGGGGGGGTGGAAAATATTATTTATTTTATTGTACCACTTTGTTGGCCTATATTCATGCCAAATTGCAGCTTTCTAGAACTAAGAGTCTCTGCGCTAGGCTGCGGACGGCCGGACGGACGGACGGACGGACAGACGGACATGGCGAAGGGTAGGAACCCTTAAATGAATCGCTATTTCCCCACCGTCACGGCATCACGCTTGAACTGCTGGACCGATTTCGCTAATTCTTGTTGTGTTTGTTTCGGTTAAGAGAAGGTTTTTATGAAATAAAAAAATGAAATAGCACCGCGCGTTCTGTTAATGGCGTCAACTTTTAAAGGAATGACAATTTATGCTTTGATATTTTTTTTATTAATTATTCCAATTTGAATTCAATTTTATAGTTAAGGCAGGACAAAGTCTGTCAGGCCAGCTAATATATTATATTACTCAAAGGATGGTTGGATCTCACGAACACCAAAATGGTGAACCAGCAATCTTAAAAGGTCGCGTTAGCTCGCTGGATGCAAACACTTATGCCAACACGAGGCTTATTTGATTCAGCTACCTGAATATTTAAATCGTTTGACACGTGGACAAAAGGTTCCTTACACAAAAAAAAAACATATTCATATTTTATTGCGCTCAGAAACTAGTTGTGTGTTACAGAAAATGTAAGGGACCGTACAACTAAGTATTTGTCATTATTTTCTACTGAATATCTCCTGGGTTACTGGCAAAAAGGGCCTTGATACACGGACAGACAGCCAGCCAGTCTGACAACAAAGTGATCCATGACGGTTCCTGTGAGAAACCTTGAAAAAAAAAACGCAATATCCGTTGTGCGCTTAAAATGCCTCCTGCATACTGTTTTAATTATTTCCGAGCTCAAAGGCCTTTGATAAAGCACTTCGCTGAGATGGCTAAGATTCATAACTATTTATATGTACATTCATAATTAAACTGACAAAAAAGTAAACTGAATATTGTGACTTTAAGCGCTGCTAAGTGGGTAATGCGGAGTTACCGAAAAAATCACATCAACATAGGTCGCGATTAGTTTACCAACTTCAAATAAGTGTGCATTCGAAAAAACGACCTTCTTTATTGCCGAATTTCAGGATTCTAGGTCTATGGAAAGTACCCTATAAATTTTGATTCCCTTGAGAGTCGAAATATACTTTTTTTGCGGCATAAACCGTCATAATTGGGCATTTTTTTTAAAGTTATACCTTTTTTCCGTTAACTTAGAAGTTTGATTTTTTTACAGCTGCAAGGGACTGTAGACTATAGTTTTAATTTAAACTCGATACCTCCAAGCGTGCCTGATATAAAGGATCATTATAGACAGACAGACGGACGGACCCACAGCAAAGTGATCCTATAAGGGTTCCGTTTTTTCCATTTGAGGTACGGAACCCTATAATCATTGTATTTTTCATGTGAAAAGCCGGCGACCAAACAACGGGGTTTCAAACTAAAGCAGAAATGTACGATTAGGCATAGCAAGGATAAACGCTGTTTAAGTAATTATTATTTGTCTTTCGTAGGTGCCATTATAATTTTGGCCTTATAATATTTACTAAAAAACACCTTGGGTGTTGTTCATTCTGTTTTAAACTTTCGTTATCATGATCATATTGTAAAAGTTTTGTACATACTTTTTGTAATTCTATATATTTTCTTGTTTGTTATTTTTCTGTTTGGATGATGACGTTTTTGCTGTAGAGGAATCATGGCGTCGCGTCGCTATTTTCTAATTCTTATAAACTTACATATTTCCACCTTGATTTTGACCTTCAGTATTTTTATGTTTCAAAATATAGTAATTCATTAAACCGCTAAACCAATTAAAATTAGGTAGAGTACCTCTGCTTTGAAAGCGAAATACTCAAAAAATCAATTATACGTAGGTATGGATTAACCTTAATAATATTTACGCTTATTTATTTTGAAATATGTTAATACTGAAGTTCGAAATCAAGGTGGTATTATATTATAAGAATTACGAAATCGCAACTCCATGGATTTTAGAACCACGATATGCTACCAAAATTCCAATCCCTAGTTATTTCAAATGCTCTCACATTTGAGGTATTAATGAGGTAGCTTCAAAATCAACCTTTCAGCGGAGCAAACTGTACGCTGCCCACACGCCATGAAACTAAAGAGAAACTCGTTTAATATTCTATCCAGTGAAGTATCATCACGTGGGCTCATGTCTGAAGACAATGCGACGCGGTTCCAACTGAGCATGCGGTTGCAATTAGTTATTCAGAATTAGTTCGTTTCCAAAGTAAATCTTGAGCAAGGGAATAGGTTAGTTTAATGCGTGTTTCTAATATCGTCGTATTTTTTTCTTATTATCCAAGTTATTATGTTTTTATTTCTCTAATGTTATTCATTTACTCTGTTCATCAGGTCTGTTTAAATCATGCAAAGCATTTAAGAGGCCTATTATGCACTCTCATTATGTTTAATACAAAACGAACCGTTTTTTTAAACCCTTACTTGTTTTGAAATACGTATGCATGTAAGTATTTTTTTGGCTTTCAATACTGCCTTTTATGCGTACCTGTGTGCATTTTAACAGTATGGAAAGCACAGCACCTGAAAAAAAGACATGAAAAAGGGACGCCAGCGAATGCATTAAAGCGAGTGGCCATTTTTGGTTGCATTTATTTTGGACAAGATTTCACATGACGTTCTTTACTAGAGTCAAATAATCTACGAGACATTTTATATTCGACCAAGTTAAGATTTTAGTCTAACTAAAGTAATTCTGAGTCTAATTTAAATTGATGGGTTTGACTCCCGTTAAGGTGTGTTTCGTCAATGTCGAATAATTTACTCTACTCCCATGGACTTATTAGAGAAATAAGTCCACGAATATCACACGCAAGGTCAATTGTACGATGAATAGTATATTATTACCTAGGCGTGGAAAATAAGGGATTGCCTGACGAGGTGGTTAGCAGGCCAAGCAATAGCGAGACCTGCTAAAGTACGAGTCAGGCAATCCCATTTTCGCTGAGGCATATATAATATGATGTTTTTTTCAATAAAGGCGAGGAAATGATACAAATGCATAATAAAAAATAAAAAATAATAATAATATAACGCATTGGTAAAAAAATATCGACGAATTGAGAGAGAATCTCCTTTTGAATACTACAAGACAGTATCGTACCGCCACCTTTTATTTAATTGGATGTATGGGATTTGTTTAATGGTCAATTTGATTTTACAGGCAATACATATCATTTTTCAATAAAATATGGACATGGACGGAAAGTGTTTTCATATGGTTTTTTTAGGCCTAGAAATAAAATGAAGCACTTTCTGGCCTTGTGTTTCAATCAGAAAACGGTTCTTTCCGAGCATTTTTGAGAAAAGAGTATCTTCTCTTGTGGGCTAAACAGAAGAACATGGTGCTAGTTCCTTGTGCTTCTGTCAAATCTCTAACTACAGTAAAATTATGGTAAGAAGTCAATTAGACACCTGTTATCATATGTCATCCCAATACAAATTATAACCCCAAACCTCACTTGACAGAAACACCTGGAGCCCTCAAGAGATTTTTGTTTACAAACAATAAAATAGTCTGCGACTTATATCTTTCTCTAATACATCCATGGGAATGTCTTTAAATAACTGGCGAAATATACTTTAGCAAAAGTTAAAGCCATTAATTAAAATTAGAATTAGAATCCAAGACTAGGTTATACGGGTAAGGACCAAATAGTTGGACCATAGTTAAACGTAGTTAACCATACAAACAACAAGAGTGAAAAATGTTCCGTTGTGACACGAAAATTATCCCTACAGATGTATGGCTAATTTTCGCGTCACAACGGAAAATTTTCATAGAAAATTGATCGAGTTAGCGTGGCCAACTTTTTGGTCCTTACCCATATATTATACTGCAATGATAGGATTCAATATTGACTTCTGATATTCCTTATGCTTTAAGAAATTTGCAACGTTTAATCACAAAAAACACACTTTGCACGCTAACCTTTTGTAGTTACGGCAACGTAACCATCCCTAATTATTGACCAATTTTAACACAACGTGCGACTTTGTAAACACGCTAGTAAACAAATAAGACCGGCCTCACTCGCTCACGAGTAAAACCAAACAAATTCTGAAAACATATTCGTATTTCTAAAACATGCAAAACTTTGCAAATTAAACATTGAGCAGAAATAATCCTCAGCCAATATTGGCACGGCCTATTCATCTAGATCGCGTTTCATTCGGATCGAGGTTACTAACTCGGTTAGGGCGAACTTTCGTAAACTTGTTTGCTTCTATCATGCGCACGGCGGTTATTTGATATCGTCTATCTTATAACCAATAATATTACATTATAAACAGAGAGTAGATTATGCTACTGCCGCGATCAAGTTGAAGATTCATAAAAAACCTAATTAACCACTCTTGCTCTGTTAACGCCAAACAAGTCGACGATAGCTATCTCTCTTACGGCTGAATAGAAATACTACAAAATGTTCAATTTGTTTCACTAATTAGTGATTGACATATACGGAAAGCACGAGACTTACGACTGAACCCTATATTCAAACCGCGGACAGATAGCCTTACTTCGGATTAAAATTTGACACATTTTGTATGGGCAAATGTCAAATTTCAACCCAAAGTAAGCCTTATCTATCCGCGGTTTGAATATAGGGTTCGGTCGTAAGACGCTGCCGTAATACCAAAGAAGGCGGCTGACTACAATGTAGTAGTCGAAGCATTCTATACTCTATTGGTAACCACAATAAATTTAAAATGCTTCTACTTTAACTATACAGTTAACCGCCTTCTTCGGAATCACGGCAGATTAGTCTCGTGCTTTCCGTATATGTCAATCACTAATTAGTGAAACAATTGAACATTTTGTAGTATTTCTATTTTCAAGACGCATATGAACGTAACATATCTATTCTCTGCAATATCATTGCTTATAACTAAATGTTTATTATTTATGTTTACCTAACTCTAATATTTAGATATAGTGTGGGGACCTCTGGTAATGATTGGAATGTAATTTTTGCTTTAATAAACGATTATTATTATTTCCCGTGTGGTTGCCGGGTTAGAATTGTGCCACTCCATGTCTTCCCGTGGATGTCGTAAGAGGCGTCTAGTACTGTTAGGCGATGGGCTTGCAACCTGTCACTAATACACTGGTAAACATCTTAGCCTGATTGTGCATAATGTGGTTACAGAATTATGAACAAGTCTTTTTACAGTGGTTGGTATTTCTGTAGCTCTGCCTACCCCACTCTGGGAATGAAGGCGTGATGTCATGTAGGTATTATTATTATAATTTATTATTATTATAATTACCTATGAATATTTAATTACTTTACGACACACAAGTTAGGGTCAAGCATATGTAGTTAAAGCCGCATTCACATTTGTCTGTCGTGTTGTGTTGTGACGCATCAGAACGTTTTCGGTTTCATACATTTAATTTGGTGGCGTTCACATTTCTCTGATTTTCTCTGCGTCACAACACAACACGACAGGGCCTCTATTCAACTGCGTCATAACGATATCGTTTTTGACCTGTTTCCGTATTGTCAACGTTTTGATAACTCTTATGTCATTTACAATAATGGCGACTGTGACATAAGTAAACGATACTTAAACGTGTCAAACATGATATTGTTTTAACGCACCCGAATAGAGGCCCAGACAAATAACAACTACAGACAAAAATTGCACTAGTGAATACCCACGACTTGACTGACCGCTTAACAGGGCGCATCCATTACATTGGTGTTATCGTAGGTAAAACATCTTAAGAAGTAATCAATATAAACGAATGATCCAGAAAATTAAGCTATTGACAAAACAAAATCATGTCACAAATATCACAATGATATTATAAATGCGTAAGTTTGTGGGGATTTGAATGAAAATCCCCACAAACAAAATGAGGTTCAAATCCCGGTAAGGGCAGATATTTGTGTGATGAGCACGAGTATTTGTTCCTGAGTCTTGGATGTTTTCTATGTATTTAAGTATTTATTTCTCTGTCTAAGTATGTTTATCGTTGTCTAGTACCCATAATACAAGCCTAAAGCTTAGTTTGGGACTAGGTCAATTTGTGTGACATTGTCCCGTGGTATTTAATTTGAAATGGAGGTAGCGAAGGTTACAAGACTACCTTTTCCGAAAAAAAACACGTTCCCATGGGTTGATAAAAAGTAAGAGGAAGGAGTTATGTAATAATTCTTAAATGTTTAGAGGCAAAATCGCAATCAAGGCCATAAAGCGTGGCTGCGTTTTTGTCTTATAGGTAATGCTGCTTTAAAACTAATTAGAAGTTTTCATCAAAAACAATTTCAAAAAGAGTTTAGTCGTATGATTACATTTACTTTCTGGCTACAAGAATATAATCCCTTTAATATTACGAATAAATACTTTAATATTATAGAAATAAAAAGACGTGTCAGTAACGCCTGGAAGAGCAGTAGCTCTTCCAGGTACCAGTAGGTCCATGAAACATTTGATGAAGGGAAACCTTCCTCTTTCATTGAAACGCAAACTCGTCAACGTATGTATTTTGCTCGTTTTAACCTAAGGTGCTTAGTCATGGTCTTTAACCGAAAATCAAAAGTCCAAACTCAAGGTTAGTCAAAGAGCGATGGAGCGCAGCCTATTAGGGTAAAAAGAACGAACTTAGTGCGAAACACTACCCTACGCTCCAAGATAGCCGATGTGGGAAAAAAGACTGCCCAGTTAAAGTGGGTCTGGGCCGGGCATGTTTGTCGCATGTACCCACAGAGGTGAGCCAATGCGGTAACCTGGTCGGTCCCCCAAGACGGCTACAGACGGCGAGGCAGACCCAAGCGGAAATGGCGGGATGACTTGGATGCTTTTCAGAAGAATTGGCCGAAGATTGCCACAGAGAGAGGGGTGGGGAATTCAAGGGAGGAGGCCTATGACACTATGTTAGGCTAATTAAATAATGATAATAATATAAATGCGAAAGTTTGTGCGTGGGTATTAGTTTGGTACTCCTTCACTCTGATTTGGATGAAATTTGGAATGGAGATAGCTTATACCTGAACACATAGGAATCTTATACCCCGGTAAATTTAAAACTTAAATCAATATCTATGTGGACGAAGTCACGGGCAGAAGCCAGTACAAGATGAAAGTTAAATATTACGCAAACATAATATTATGTGAAACCAGTCGCCCTTTATAAATTTATGCACACGTTATTATCCACTGAACTAATATCGGAAGCATGGGTTATTAAGAGCGTGTCTATCGCAGCTATAATGGAGGTTCAAGCCTTTAATCATATGCATTGATATTTTAAAACCATCGTTGTAGGGTAAATCATACAATTATTGCCCGCGTCATGTGATTATTTACAACATTTAATAGAGACGGCAATCACAAACAAAAATTTGCTGACATAGAAACATAGCTTTGTTACACTTATGAAGCAAACATTTTTTAGTGATTGCAGACTAAAAAAATCAAGTGGGCAACACCGGTATGGTTTACTATAAGTTTTATACCATTGTTTTCCTACATAAATATCAGGAATTATTATGGCATAACTTTGTAGTTAAGTTTACGCTGCGAGCAAAAGATAGAGCTATATAACTGCTATAGCTATGTCTTTTACGCTCGCTGTAAAATGAGCTATAAAGCCATGTCATAATCTACAAATAGTAAATTCTGATTAGCATTATTTTTTATCTTATAGAAGGCAAAAGAGCGTACAAGCCACGTAATGATAAGTAGGATGCTTCTTGGGATAAGCCAAAGGATAAGATCGTGATACTTCCACTGCTAATATCAATTTTTATCCTTGAAGATGTTAGTTTGAGTTTGTTTAAAAATTACAAAAGTAAATGCGGAAATATCAATCGTCGTAACTTGCAAATTCTTCGTCGTTAATTTCATTTTTCTCTCTACAACTAACGCAATAAGTAACTAACAAATATCGAGTTTTATAGCTCTTCAATTGTTGGCAAAAAAAAACGACAACTTATTACCAATTCAAAGTTCCCGGTAAATAACAATAAACAAAATTAAAATGGTATAAATAAAATTGTATTTCAAACATTGAAACTTTTTCTAATACCTAGTATAAATGAATAATTTGAATGATATAACATCAGCTCACGGAGACCGCCTCAATTACCGAGAAAGATCTCATATTTTAATATTTTTATATTCCTGCTTGTTGTCTGTAGGGCATTTTGAATATTCATTGAATTGACTTGGTAACCTAACTAGTGGTACTGCAAAATGTAAACTACCTTGGTTATAGAACACAATCCAAATTTGCCCCATACCTTACTAACAACGTAGTGTATTTTTCTTCTAAAAGGTTCAATCATCAACGCACAGCCCAAACCACTTAAACTTAGAACAATATGGTATCAGAAGCACCTTTATTTCTTAAGTAAATTAAGTCCAGCAAAGAAGGGATTATCGAAATTTTCCCTTTACAGACTTAAAAACGATGGCAAAGCGTGTACAAAAAGTCATAATTTTATTGTAAAGCGGACTTAAAATATCCATAAAATGTGTGTGAGAAATCGCAATTTTCGCTGCGGGAATGATTTGAGAAAGAATTGAGATAAACAGATAAGATAATCTGAAAAAAACACATTATACCTAATGAATAACTACCTCTCTGCGAATTGTATACACTCTATGACATAGTTTTTTAAGTCAATACCTACTCTTTGGGTAATGTCAATCATTCCCGCACCGTTAATTACGATGTATGGGAAAATCTTTTGATATCAAGATGTCGGATGTTTGACTTTTAATCACGCATTATTTATTTCGATAAAATTCGAAACAAATGACAGTATTTATAGCACATAGGCTACTTTTTGTCTTGAAAATGTGTCAATTCTCGAGAACTAAACTGGCTTAGTATTTCTACGCGGACAAAGTCGCGGGCACACGGCAAGCCATTAAGCCAAGTAAACTAATGCCATACCAAGACAAGTTATACCTTTATGTAACGGACGGGTAGGTATATCGCCATTGTTTGCGATATCTATGTTGTCTGTCTCGCATCCGGCCTCACATCTCAGAATTGAGCTAGTTTGATCATGTCATTGTTAACCCCCCCCTTACCCTAGTACCCTTACTACGTGTTTGTAGACTCGATTTATTCATTTCACTCGTTAGTTTAACCAGAAGTTAACAGTGTTTCTTCTGATTTTGCTGTAGTTTTATAATTATTTCGTGATAATCTTTAAAAAATGAAGTAATATTGAAAAAAAATTGGGAACAATGATTATGAGAGATAACCTCTTTCTGATAATGCTTTTACAAAAGAAAAAAATATTAACTTATTCACGGAGACTTCTTCAAAGCTTCTTTAAATTATTCCAATTATACCTAATTTATTGTTGGAATTCGTCATATCTGATAAAAGAAGTTGAATTTACCGTCATAGTATTTTCCCAGTCTATAAATAGCCGTCTAGTATTAAACAAGATAATAAAAGCATTTTTTTACTAATATATAAGCGTAGATGTTTTTAAATTTGATAGGCCATGCTTGATGCTTTCAGTAACTACGTATTATTCGCATTAGTAAATAAACATTTTGTAGTCCCCAAAAGCTTTTTTTTTTCCATTTTTAATGACATACTTTTAGTGGTTTTAAGACGTGTTGCTACTTAATTAACGAACTTCACCCTCAATTTCATCATCATTTACCATCAGGAGGTTGAGAAGTCCTGGCCAGTATTTCCCACAAAAGAAAAGGAAACTGCAATCAGCATGTTTAAAACCAAAATTGTAAGACTGTCCCAACTTACATCTATGCTTCGTCTGGGACTCAGTCCACAAAGATATCGTGTATTATTTATAACGTGTTAAATTCCCGAATTATCATTTTATCTGGGATAAAGAGTAACGTGTCAATCCAGGATTAGAATTATGCCAAACTTATTAAACCTTTTTAGCCATTTAGGTAGATTCAAGCAAAAAAAAAACAAATCTTTCACATTTATTGTATCACTAGTGACCAGGGCCCTCGCTTTTTTCCGGTTTAAACAAATAAAAGTTAGCTTTTGTTCGCCCGGAATAATAATATAACTTTAAAATAGTTAGATAGTTTTCTCAAAAAAATCTCGGAAAAAACCGTTTTCCCTTTGAAAGGGCTCATTTTACTCCTAGGAGTAAAAAAAAACATAAAAAACGCTTTCCGTCGATGTCGATATTGTATTTAAAAATGATCTGTACTGCCTGTAAAATCAAATTGACCATGAAAAATATCCCATACACCCAATTTAATAAAAGATGGCGGCGCTGGGGCGGCGGTGCGGTGCGGCGGCGAGCGGCGAGTCATTGTGAATTCTGAATTAATTAGTCGTGTAGTTTTCAAAAGGAGATTCTCTCTCAATTTGTCGATATTTTTGTAACTAATTCTTCTAATTATGCATTTATATCATTTCCTCGCATTTATTAAGCATTATATGCCTCGGCGGAAATGGTATTTTCCCTGAGTCGTATTTTAGCAGGCCTCGCTTTTGCTCGGCCCTCCCTTACTATCCGCGCCTAGGCAATAATGTACTATTATACCTCGGCATTTCAAAAAGGCAGGTTTTGCTGTTTAAAGACAATGAGAAAAATAAGATTTTGCTGCAAGCGTGAGACAGATTAACTTTTTATTAGGGTTCCGTAGTCAAACTAGGAACCCTTATAGTTTCGTCATGTCCGTCCGTCCGTCCGCAGCCTAGCGCAGAGACTCTTAGTACTAGAAAGCTGTATTTTGGCATGAATATGCATATTAGTCACGCCAACAAAATGGTACGATAAAATCTAAAAAAAAAAATTTTTTCGTCTTCCCTAAAGTGTGGGGTGTTGTTGGATAGGTCTTTTTAACATATTACGGGTTTGTGGAAACAGTTTTTCGATTAAGTAATCCGTTTATGAAATATTAAGCTTTAAAGCGTTAATTTTTTGTTAGGCTCAAAAGTGTAATTAATATAACCATGATGTCTTTTTTCCATATGGATATAATATGGTCTCGCTGCTGAGGTGAAAAGTTGTATGCGCAACTCAGGATTCTATCTCAGTAGAATCACTCGCTACGCTTGTGATTCAATTCTAGAATCTTTCGCTTGCTCGGGATTCAAAATCAACACTCGCAGTAAAATTCAACTTTGCTCTCTTGTTGCACAAATAACTATTTTCAAATAGGTTCCGTGGTTCAGAAGATTAAGTTTAGGATAAAATAAACTTACAAAATACGCGCTCTTTCTTCATCATTGTAAATAAGATAGCTATTGCCCGCGTCTCCGTCCGCGTATAAAAATAAAACATAGCTTTGTTACTCTATGATAATGTAGCATTCTAATAGTAAAATATTTTTTGAAATCGGTCCAGTTGACTCGATACAAACTTACAAATATTTTCTCTTTATAATGTTAGTATAGAAATGTAGATGTAGATCAGTAAGAATCACTATAGAACATGATTATTTGAAATAATTAATGAAGCACTTTGCCTTGGCAGTTCCGTATCTGTCTGTTATTGAGATAACTACGACAGATAATCAGAATGGTTAATTAACTCTGATTAACTAGGTGATTAATACACACTCATGCATACTATTATTATATCGTTATCCGATTCAAACTAAATGACTAATCACAAGACCCAATTAATGGGAATTGCAAATTTAGGGTAATTAGTATTTACCATCAGGTGGGCTGCGCGCTCGTTTACCTTTTCCATGACATAAAGAAAATTTGACGCTGAGTACGGCCATGAGATTTTACATTTATGGAAGAATAAAACCTGTAACTCACTTTAAATTTGAAAAAACAGCGTTTTTACTGACTTTTACATGACTGCGCGTTACCGAAAGAAGAATAAATAGTTTAATAGTCCACCGTCAGGTGGTTCTACGCGCTCGTTTCAGGTCCTGAAATTTTAAGCCGATTTAGAAGCCAACTCAGGTTTTGTTCTCTATTTTTATTTACATTTCGCATTCATTCCCAGGGTGGGGTAGGCAAGCTACAGAAATACCAACTACGCTAAAAAGACTTGTTTATAATTGTGTAACCAAATTTTGCATAATCAGGCCAAGACGTTTATTAGTGTATTAGTGACAGGTGGCAAGCCCATCGCCTAACAGTACTACAAGCCATTCTTCCCTTAAGTTAGTAACCTCTTACGAAATCAAACGGAAGACATGGAGTGGCACTATTCTAACCCGGCAACCACACGGAGTAATTTTAAATTTAGGTTTACAGATATTCAAAATTACATTATCTAAATTGGACCCATTATTGGCTTTATTAGCAAAATAATTCTTAATTAAAAATTACCTTCGGCTAACTTTACTCACAATCAGACAATGATTAAGATGGGCAGGGAGCGAAAAGATGGAATTAAAATTTCATTTGGGAAGTTTTACGAAAGGCAGAGCGCTTTCAATTTAATTGTTTTAATTTAGTTATAGTAACAAAAAACAAACTTTTGTGTTAACTAGTAACAGAGACAGATCATAACCCATTCCAAATTTGTAAGTACTAGCTAGTACATGTTATATCTCGTTTGTCACTCCGTGTGTCTCGTCTCATGTTATAAATAAAACATTCTAGTCTTGATTATAGTCTAGGGGTAAATATTGGTAGATAGGTGAAAAAAAAAAAAAACCATAGAAAATTTTTCATTCAAAGATTGTTTAAATGCGGTTTATGTCTAACATTATTATTAAATATTGTGGCTGAAGGATGATCCTGTTTTTCAGTCAGCGATGGCTCTTTAAAGTGCTGCCACTTGTAAACTTTATTTGGTTTAATTAAACTAAAAACCATAAGTCCAGACAGCCTCACTGGCAATTTGCCAACTCCTGTCTTCAACTCATTTCAGCAGACACAAGCTTGCTGGGGATCCTCATCACCTGGGGAATAAAATCAGATCTAGATTCCTTTTCTACCATCTACCCAAGTTTGGTTTAGTTTTTTTTTTGTGCTAAGATCGTGTATTATAATTGTAGGGAGCTTGAGGATTGTATGTATGTATGTTAACTCTTTATTGCAAAAACAAAACATAACAAAGTATGTACAAAGGCGAACTAATCCCTTTAAGAGATCTCTTCCAGCTAACCTTTAAGCGATTGAGAGATGAATAAAACAGCGGATGGCTAAACGTACAACAATTAAAGAGACAGAAGATAAAGATAAAAATAGCATTCAAATATGTATAAACACATACATGTAATAAATAGAATGGCATTGATGTCTTAACACAAAAAACCTTTATTATAAGATATTGATTGTTAGCTCAAGAATACCCTTGATACAGCAACAAATACGATAGTCTCACTGATTTTATAAATGTGAAAGTTTGTGTCAGTTTGATGGCTGGATAGATTTGGATGTAATTTGGAATGGAGATAGCTTATTCCGTGGATTAACTCATAGGTTCATCCCGTAAAATTAAGTTCCTGAGGGTATAACGATATTTCAAATTTCCCGCAACATGGGGTGGCCGAATATGTGTAATCTACATACATACGTGACATCACGCCCTCATTCCCAGAGTGGGGTAGGCAGAGCCACAGAAACACCAACAACTCTAAAAAGACTTGTTGATAATTCTGTAACCACATTCTGCACAAGTAGCCTAAGATGTTTACCAGTGCATTAGTGACAGATTGAAAGCCCATTGCCTAACAGTACTACAAGCCTTATTATATGCGTAATATATACCTTGAAATCAAATTGGCCGTCACTTGCAACGCTCCAACAGGAAACGGTTGTGTTGTTCTCGTATTGCCTCACAAATTCTTAATTAGACTTTGTTGAGATTTAAATGTGTATCTTTTACTCGTATTGTGATTTCAAAATCTGAACCAAATTGTCGCAAATGTTTGTTGTCACCTTTTACTATTAACTGTTTCTGTTTAAATTAGGTTATTTTTGTAAGTCTGGGTTTGTCATGTCACCTTGTTATCGCTACCTGTTTCTGTTTAAATTAGGTTATTTGTGTAAGTCTGGGTTTGCCATGTCACCTTGTTATCGCTACCTGTTTCTGTTTAAATTAGGTTATTTTTGTAAGTCTGGGTTTGTCATGTCACCTTGTTATCGCTACCTGTTTCTGTTTAAATTAGGTTATTTTTGTAAGTCTGGGTTTGTCATGTCACCTTGTCATCGCTACCTGTTTCTGTTTAAATTAGGTTATTTTTGTAAGTCTGGGTTTGTCATGTCACCTTGTTATCGCTACCTGTTTCTGTTTAAATTAGGTTATTTTTGTAAGTCAGGGCCTCTCTGAAAATCAACGCCGTTGTTTCACTGCGGTACAATGCTGAGACGGATACTGTTCAACGTAATGTTTGCTGTTTACTTTATATTTCCTCTGTAAGCGTTGAATAAATATTTTCTATTCTTTTCTATTCTTTAAATAGAATATCTTTGTATTCGATAAATGACATCTAAGAGAAAATCTTTCATGGCTATTACTTTTCTGAGTGTAAACTTGTTGAGATCTTGATGTATTGACCACGTCCATGTGTATTCTGCAATCTCACAGTAAAAGGAATTTTTCGTTGAGAGTGTATTGGTAGGGTATGGCTGAGCACTGATTCTCGATATGGTCATAGCCGCCGAGATAAATAAAAAAAACGTGCATAGAGCGCCATCAGAAACATAAATACATAGGTGATCGAACCGGTAATGAACAAGGTCCAATGATGGACACTTGACTCTTATTTTACAGACGATAAAGGTTATTCATTTGTTTCGCAAGAATCAATTTATAACCTTATGATCTTTGAATTTAAGAGTAAAGTGTCCATTATTGGTGCCTGTCAGCTTAAAGTGTCCAACACTGATGAGATCACCCTAAGTTGTTGGATTCGTAGGAAGGGCAAAACAGAGTTTGGAAAAAATTACCATCTTATTCAATAAATGAAATTGCAGAATAAGATAAAACATATCACTATAGAAAACGATTGACTAACTACTTTACCTAACCTAACTTTGCCTAGGAAATTTAGAATAAACTCACTTTTTCTCTTACGTATCCGATACGCAAACAATAAAGTATTAATAGCTTTACAAAGTAATTTAAACATCGACACAGTGTTCAAACATTGCTTCGACGTCTAGTGCCAATCGTTTGACGCCAACAACTTTTTGGGATAACTTTGTGCTTTGATGGCAAAAATTTTTTGCCTGAAAATGTTTTTATATTTGTAATAATCTAATAATCCATAATTTTTCAAAATTAAAACATTAGAAAGCAGGATAGCTTAATGTTTTTATATAAATTTCCAGATAATAAAATTGGTTCTGGCCTTTTATCTAAACCACATAAGAAAAGAGAAAAAGAAATGAAGTAAATCTACCTTTTTTTTACATTTTATTCATGCCAAATTACAACTTTCTAGTACTAAGAGTTTCTGCGCTAGGCTGTGGACGGACGGAAGGACGGACAGGCATGGCGAAACTATAAGGGTTCCTAGTTTGGCTACGGAACCCTAAAAACGTTTACGCTTAAACCAGTATCTATTACATAGCTACCGTAATACCAAAGAAGGCGGCAAATTGCACAGTGGTAGTTATTTTTTTTTTATTTAAAGTTGTTTCCAATATTATAGAATGCTTCTACATTTAGCCGCATTTTTGGTATTACGTCAGATACTTAGGTTTAATTCATGGGCTTAACATATGTTCAGTATTGTTCAGTCAGATTAAACTAATGACCACCGATAATTGTAAGATAATGCGGCGGCAAATACCTCATTGCGAAGTGACAGTTCGTAAAATATAATGAGCCAAATGATGATTTGATAAAACATTAGTGAACTCTTTTTCTAACCGATTTCATCACATGGGTGTGTCGACAAGTGTACTCCCTTGGCCCATAAAACTGGCTATTGTGATGACCACGGGATTCCTAAATCAACATTTTATAGAGCCATCGCCAATAAACTTCTTTAAGGCCTTTCACGTGATTGATTTAGAAACGACACTTACAAATTTTATTGAAGGGAAGACTCTTTTCTTCAACAAGAAGTTACGCAATACTTTCAAGTGAAGTATTTTTGTGGTACTTAAAGTTGAATGCGGCTTTATTTCTTTTTTAAACATGTTCTATTTTATTGCTTCGATGGAAACTCTTGTTAACAAGAGTTTCTTGTTAACAAATTATTTATATTAATATAAATAATTTCTTACGAATCTAGTACACGTAGTACTAACGGCCGAAACCTATATTCAAACCGCGGATAGATAAGGCTTACTTCGGGTTGAAATTTGACATTTGCCCATACAAAATGTGTCAAATTTTAATCCGAAGTAAGGCTATCTGTCTGCGGTTTGAATATAGGGTTCGGCCGTTAGTCGACACTTCAACTTGTTTTATATCTACTTACCTGTGTAATATGTATAGGAATGCTCAATTAGTTCACAATTTAAAGAAGCTTCTTTTATTTTTATTAATGACGGTCCACTGCTGTATTCTTCAGTGATTTTTTCAGCGTAGTAGAGTTAAGCAGTAAACAGAAAAAATCAAAGTAAAACGCCTTTTAAAAAGCATTCCTCCCCAAAGTTTACCTGAACCAATTTAAGTATCTACCCCAATTATAATGAGCTGCTCCCATAAAAAAGATAAATCTTGTTTGAAACTACCTTCTTCGTACATTTTGAAACAGCTATATACTGAACTTATGACTCAAACTAAATTTATTTTCTATAGATCTTATTCATAAACGAATTATAGCTCAAGCGTGCAGCTATAAATATACCCTGGCATTATCGACATTGTTATATTTGAATTTGACGGAAAGAGAATATATTGCTTAAATTTAATAAGGTTTATTCTACTGTGCTAGTGTGTTACTTGACGAAATTTATTAATATATTTCATTACAACAAAATATGGTTGTATATTTATTAAAATATTACAAAGTTCCGTAACAAAATCCTAAAACTTTAGTTCTAGTTCTGCCGATGACTATCTGTTATTTTAAGGAGTGTTCTATTTTAACTATCGGGTCATAGCGGCGACGTGGAGGTCTTCAACCTTCACAGTACGTTTATGAATTTGTTGGTTATTTTCTACACCAAAAACTCATTATTTTAAGAAGTACCGGTTTGGTTTCCTAAATAATCTAACCCGCAACGGAATCGTGCAATCCAACTTCTGTCATTGGTTAAATCGAGAATTTTCCAAGAAGTTTAACTAACAGCCAATCAGAGGGTGGTACCGGCCCCGATTCGCCCGTGGTTCGCGAAAATGTATTCCTTCTTTGAATATATCTGGAAACTTTGATCGAATTTGCCGTCGCTTCTCGGTCGATAATAGAATAAGAAAACAAGCATCTAACTATTTAGCAGCTGCTGCATAAACTAAGTTATCTTCGTCAAAGATTAAATCAGGTGTCAACAATTAATTTAGTATACTTAATATGCACATTGAGATACTATACTAGGATACTATGAACATAAGATCAATACTTTAATAACTTAATCATAGTCACTACAGTATTAAATATCCAGAGACAATGTCTCACAAATTGACCTAGTTCCAAACTAAGCTCTAAGCTTGCACTATGGTTACTAGACAACCATAAACATACTCATATAGAGGCAGAAAACATCCAAGACTCATGAACAAATACTCGCGCTCATCACACAAATATCTGGTTTTACCGGGATTTAAACCCGACACCTTTAGCTTCGTAGGCATGGTCACTATCAACTAGGCTAACATGTCGTCGTATTTTAGATACATCAGAGAAAAACATAATTATTCTGAGTATCGAAGGCCTAAAACCAAGCCACTAAAGCTCCTACTCGTGATCGCATCGACTGCAGCTCCAGCAGTCTCCATGTTACCAATTAGTTTTCTAACTTTATTACATTTCTGAATTCTATAACGGTCAAGTTAAAACATACCGATGGAACATGCAAGTTCAAACAGAGCATTATATTCTACTGCATTAAAACGATATTGCGATTGATGTGTTTTAGTATTGTTTTTAACTCGGCTGCCACAGGTAAATAAGAGTTATCAAAACGTTGACAACACGAAAACACGTTAAAGACACATCTAGAATCTCAGCCCAGCTAAGTGTGCAAGAGGGGTAATTTCACAAAGATCCTAAAGGATTGAAATGTATTTGAGAGGGCCCAACTGTTCATAGATTAACTTACCGTATTTGTAGGTTTTTCCATTATAAGGCTCTTCAGACTAAAAGAAGTTATTTTCAACATACTTCAAAAAAGGAAGAGGGAATCAATTTGACTGAATGTTTTTTTGTGTGTTTGTTACGCGATTACTCCGTCAATTGTGGATCGATTTTGAAAATTTATTTTGTGTTTGATAGAGAGTACTCCCGAGGTGGTCCCATTGCCACCAAGTTGGTATCTGATGAGGGGATCCGTGAGGAATTGAGAGAACTGCTCAAATGATATAATAGGGTAAATATACGTGGACGACATCACAGTAGATTTATGATCACTAAAAGGTACCTATGAAATATAATGTTTTAAAAACTAAAAACCGTCTTCAAAACGCAAGAAATAACTTCTTTTAAAATAAATAAATAAATAAATAAATAAATATCAGGGGACAATGTCACACAAATTGACCTAGTCCCAAACTAAGCTCTAGGCTTGTACTATGGGTACTAGACAACGATAAACATACTTATATAGAGAAATAAATACTTAAATACATAGAAAACATCCAAGACTCAGGAACAAATATTCGCGCTCATCACACAAATATCTGCCCTTACCGGCAAATGCAAATGATCGGCATCTCACTATATTTTAAACCAAAAGTCGAATTCAGTTGGACTGACCTTACCTATCATTTTAAAAGAAGTATTTCATGCTTTCTGAGGACGGTTTTTAGTTTTTTAAAAAGTTAATTTTATATTCAGAATTATTTTCTAAACGTTGGGGCTTGTTGGAGCCATCGACACGTACCTAACCACTCGAACAGCTCTCAAAGCCCAGAGGTGTCTGACCCAAGTCAATTGCAATACTTGACCTGAAGGGGAAATGCTACGTTCTTTTACGATTCTCATTCGGTTATCCTACTCTGTAAAGCCACAAAGAAAAATATTCGATGAGTTATGTTAAGATGCACTCGGTATATTATTATTGTGTTTGAAATGAAAACCTGTTAGGTTCTTATGTTACGTTACTTGTCTTTAGTGTTCGCATTGTTGTGTTCCGGTGTAGGGATAAGACAACGGGTGAAATTACTAGCATAGAGGCATTCCATCTTAGTCCTCTAGGTCTTAGGATTGTAGTCTTAAGATTATAGTCTTGAGACTTAACATGTCTATGAGTCTCAGATTCAACTTACCATCAGGTGTCCTGAGTGCTCGTGTGCCTTCTCCTTTTGACAAAAAAGGTTTATTTTTTATATCGTGCGCTCCGCTTGCGACTTTCTAAAACCATATTGCTTTTGACATGTCATCGTATTGTTTTTAACCCGGCCGTCATTACTATCAAATAAGTAAGAGCTATCGTTCTACCGAATTGAATAGATCCCCGGGGTTTATGCTATCTGTATTCCAAATTTGCGTTTAACCATTTTAGATTTTCTAGCACACACGTACACACACACACAGACACAGACACACTCACACGCAAACTCACACACACTCACACTCAAGAACCATATTTTATTACACTTTAAATTAACGAACTGAAAACCGCATCAAAATCCGTTCTGTAGTTTAAGAGTTACCGGATACAGCAGACAAATAGACAAACAAACTTTGTTTTTACTATACAGAGATTGTTTAAGCGAGCGAAGTCAAGACGGGCCTCTATTTAAAATAAAATGACCTATGTGATATTTGTCCAGTTTTACAAACGTTTATCGAAGTAGGGTCTTGTAACTTTGTGCTAGTGGTGGGCGTTGATTCTCTTTCAACGTGTCATTTGGTTGTTGACAAGCTATCTTTTAACTTACCGCCAAAAAACAGTGTTCGCATTACTGGTTAAGACAACCGGTAAAATTAGTAGCACAGAAGCACACAATCCTTGTTCTCAGGGTTAGAAAAGTATTTGTAGTCTTACACCCGTATTTATAGACAAGAAAATTAATTACATGAGAAATAGTAATGTCAAAAGTCATACTAAAATCGTTTCTTGAGACACTACTTTTGCTTAAGTGATTACTTTTCGTGTCTATAAATACGGATGTTAGGATTGTAGTAATCGCATTTTAAATGTCTATCTTTTCAGTACCAATTTACCATTAGGTGGCCATTCAGCTCCTGTACCTTCTCCTTGCCATAAAAAAACCTATACCTACATAAATCCCAGAACCAGATAACACTCGAAATATTAACCGCAATTTTCGTTACTTCATTAGCACTAATGATAATGACCCTTTAGGACACCTCTTATCTATTCTCTTTCTAATTCGCTAAACTACAAAAAACTGGTGGGTCGTAGAGAGTTTTCGCTTTATCGGAACGAAACGTTAACTTAGAGACCGTCAACTGATTGAATTAAAGATCGATATGTTGAGTTGGTAGTTTCTAAGAACGATAAATAGTTTCCATTGAAGAATCAAACTGACACAATAATCGTATTTTATTACTGTGATTACAAATAAATGAGTGCCATTTAACTTAGTTTTCCTTCGATTTCAACGTCGCGTCGATAAGATGGTGGTAGCAATCCGGACGAACCTTGCAAAACGTTCTACATATGGCATATTTACACGTATGTACGTTTCAAAAGCATAAAAAATCCTTTTATTTTACCATAAAATAAACAAATAATTGGGCATAACAATTTAAAAAAAAAAAAACAAAAAAATAATGTATATCGTCCTAGATCATATTATCTCATAATTAGTATGTGAGATCTCCTATTAGATTTACCAAGAAACCTGAGAGTGATTGTGTGGTGTGTGTGTACGGTGTGTGTGTTGTATTTGATAATCAAAGTTAAAATGCACATTATATAATTGTATATACCCGCCCCAATGGGCATAACTAACATACTCATATCAATGGATAGGTATTTTTATGTAGAGCAAATGTAACCAGGGTGCATATCTTCATTTGCAGTTCCTATTTGTATGACCTATTCAACACTACCATGATTGCTATTAAGCGGGTACCAAATTGCCCACTGTCCTTTATAATATATTTAATGTATTTTCCTAGCCTATTAAACTTATCATTGATTATTTTATTTTGTAGGTCTTTTTTTTTCTTATTTGTGCAAAATGTGGTTACAGAATTATAAACAACTCTTTTAGAGTTTTTGGTATTTTCTGTAGCTCTGCCTACCCCACTCTAGGAATGAAGGCGTGATGTTAATATGTTATAAAATATATGGTCTTGGCATGCAATTACTTTATTAAAAGTTTTTGTTTCATACAAAAAAAAACAAGCCAATAAAGGGAATAAGGGCAACTAATACACTGGTAAACATCTTAGCCTGATTGTGTAAAATGTGGTTATAGAATTATCAACAAGTTTTTAGAGTTGTTGGTAATTCTGTAGCTCTGCCTACCTCTTTCTGGGAATGAGGGTGTGATTTTATGTATGTAAGTGTTTGTTTTTAATTTGTAATATCATTCTTCTTGTTTGTACTTGTACTTATGGAAGTCGCCTTAGCGGCGTAGGCCTCGCCCAGTCATATTCAGGTAATGATACCCATTTTTTCAAAGTACAGAGGTGTTAACTTTTCTCTTAAAAACGGCGCTTTGTTGATCGGTCAATCACGGGGCGCGCTTTTTGAATCTCACCGACGCTAAATGACTAACTTTAACATCAATTTCTGTACCGATTTAATCTACGAGCGAGCCCATCTTTTGGAATTGATATGATTAAGGTGTTATGAAATGAAATCCAAAAGGTGGGCTCGCTCGTAGATAAAATTGCTGCATAAATTGATTTTAAAGATAAACATTTTTCATCGGTGAGATTCAAAGTCGCAACCCAAGTCAGCGAAACGCGGGTAAGCTGAGAATGCACGCCCTTTTGATGTGGTTTTTACGTTCTGACGAAACAAATTCAACTTGTCAGTTAATATTTGGTGCGTCGAGTTCAAAAACAAGTTAAGAATCCCCTTCCAGTTAAAAGTGATTGCAGTATGCATAACTGCAATCACTTTTAACGTATTCCTCAAATTACTGCATTCTTCGATTGTGATCATACTTGCATAAAAGCGAAGCCACATGACTGACTACATTTTCGAATAAAGTGTAGGAATTCCTTTTAGGATAATTCTGAAATAATACTAGCTTTTGTTTGGGGATTGAATGAAATTCCCAATACAGTGGAATGTAATTGGATTTTACTCTTTAGTATTTTGAATTTATTTATCTACACTTTTGTGCCGTACAGGTAAAACTACTGGCTACCAATTTTAATTGGATTTTTCGAGGAATAATAATATTCGTCAAATAAGTTAGGACTTGCGTTGATTTCAAATTCAGTGTATTTATTTAACAGAAAAAGAGATCTCAGATATGAAACACATTTAAAAAAAATCTAGGTCTAAATTATCTGCATTAATTATTTTTGGAGATAATGTGGTTTTCAGATCATAATTATCGCAAGTCATAACGTATTTTATTTACTTTTGTTCGGTATACAAGGACCGGTATTTAGGGAGGCCGGACCAGTTACAAGGGCGGTATCACACCATTCCAGTTTAGAAAAGGTCCCTTAACACCGCGTAGTGAATTAGCTCAAATTTGCGTACAACGTCAGGTCTACCGTGAGAAACAGTGAACTTTGTAACCGTTGGTGTGGAAAGCACAGCACCTGAAAAAAAGACATGAAAAAGGGACGCCAGCGAATGCATTAAAGCGAGTGGCCATTTTTGGTTGCATTTATTTTGGACAAGATTTCACATGACGTTCTTTACTAGAGTCAAATAATCTACGAGACATTTTATATTCGACCAAGTTAAGATTTTAGTCTAACTAAAGTAATTCTGAGTCTAATTTAAATTGATGGGTTTGACTCCCGTTAAGGTGTGTTTCGTCAATGTCGAATAATTTACTCTACTCCCATGGACTTATTAGAGAAATAAGTCCACGAATATCACACGCAAGGTCAATTGTACGATGAATAGTATATTATTACCTAGGCGTGGAAAATAAGGGATTGCCTGACGAGGTGGTTAGCAGGCCAAGCAATAGCGAGACCTGCTAAAGTACGAGTCAGGCAATCCCATTTTCGCTGAGGCATATATAATATGATGTTTTTTTCAATAAAGGCGAGGAAATGATACAAATGCATAATAAAAAATAAAAAATAATAATAATATAACGCATTGGTAAAAAAATATCGACGAATTGAGAGAGAATCTCCTTTTGAATACTACAAGACAGTATCGTACCGCCACCTTTTATTTAATTGGATGTATGGGATTTGTTTAATGGTCAATTTGATTTTACAGGCAATACATATCATTTTTCAATAAAATATGGACATGGACGGAAAGTGTTTTCATATGGTTTTTTTAGGCCTAGAAATAAAATGAAGCACTTTCTGGCCTTGTGTTTCAATCAGAAAACGGTTCTTTCCGAGCATTTTTGAGAAAAGAGTATCTTCTCTTGTGGGCTAAACAGAAGAACATGGTGCTAGTTCCTTGTGCTTCTGTCAAATCTCTAACTACAGTAAAATTATGGTAAGAAGTCAATTAGACACCTGTTATCATATGTCATCCCAATACAAATTATAACCCCAAACCTCACTTGACAGAAACACCTGGAGCCCTCAAGAGATTTTTGTTTACAAACAATAAAATAGTCTGCGACTTATATCTTTCTCTAATACATCCATGGGAATGTCTTTAAATAACTGGCGAAATATACTTTAGCAAAAGTTAAAGCCATTAATTAAAATTAGAATTAGAATCCAAGACTAGGTTATACGGGTAAGGACCAAATAGTTGGACCATAGTTAAACGTAGTTAACCATACAAACAACAAGAGTGAAAAATGTTCCGTTGTGACACGAAAATTATCCCTACAGATGTATGGCTAATTTTCGCGTCACAACGGAAAATTTTCATAGAAAATTGATCGAGTTAGCGTGGCCAACTTTTTGGTCCTTACCCATATATTATACTGCAATGATAGGATTCAATATTGACTTCTGATATTCCTTATGCTTTAAGAAATTTGCAACGTTTAATCACAAAAAACACACTTTGCACGCTAACCTTTTGTAGTTACGGCAACGTAACCATCCCTAATTATTGACCAATTTTAACACAACGTGCGACTTTGTAAACACGCTAGTAAACAAATAAGACCGGCCTCACTCGCTCACGAGTAAAACCAAACAAATTCTGAAAACATATTCGTATTTCTAAAACATGCAAAACTTTGCAAATTAAACATTGAGCAGAAATAATCCTCAGCCAATATTGGCACGGCCTATTCATCTAGATCGCGTTTCATTCGGATCGAGGTTACTAACTCGGTTAGGGCGAACTTTCGTAAACTTGTTTGCTTCTATCATGCGCACGGCGGTTATTTGATATCGTCTATCTTATAACCAATAATATTACATTATAAACAGAGAGTAGATTATGCTACTGCCGCGATCAAGTTGAAGATTCATAAAAAACCTAATTAACCACTCTTGCTCTGTTAACGCCAAACAAGTCGACGATAGCTATCTCTCTTACGGCTGAATAGAAATACTACAAAATGTTCAATTTGTTTCACTAATTAGTGATTGACATATACGGAAAGCACGAGACTTACGACTGAACCCTATATTCAAACCGCGGACAGATAGCCTTACTTCGGATTAAAATTTGACACATTTTGTATGGGCAAATGTCAAATTTCAACCCAAAGTAAGCCTTATCTATCCGCGGTTTGAATATAGGGTTCGGTCGTAAGACGCTGCCGTAATACCAAAGAAGGCGGCTGACTACAATGTAGTAGTCGAAGCATTCTATACTCTATTGGTAACCACAATAAATTTAAAATGCTTCTACTTTAACTATACAGTTAACCGCCTTCTTCGGAATCACGGCAGATTAGTCTCGTGCTTTCCGTATATGTCAATCACTAATTAGTGAAACAATTGAACATTTTGTAGTATTTCTATTTTCAAGACGCATATGAACGTAACATATCTATTCTCTGCAATATCATTGCTTATAACTAAATGTTTATTATTTATGTTTACCTAACTCTAATATTTAGATATAGTGTGGGGACCTCTGGTAATGATTGGAATGTAATTTTTGCTTTAATAAACGATTATTATTATTTCCCGTGTGGTTGCCGGGTTAGAATTGTGCCACTCCATGTCTTCCCGTGGATGTCGTAAGAGGCGTCTAGTACTGTTAGGCGATGGGCTTGCAACCTGTCACTAATACACTGGTAAACATCTTAGCCTGATTGTGCATAATGTGGTTACAGAATTATGAACAAGTCTTTTTACAGTGGTTGGTATTTCTGTAGCTCTGCCTACCCCACTCTGGGAATGAAGGCGTGATGTCATGTAGGTATTATTATTATAATTTATTATTATTATAATTACCTATGAATATTTAATTACTTTACGACACACAAGTTAGGGTCAAGCATATGTAGTTAAAGCCGCATTCACATTTGTCTGTCGTGTTGTGTTGTGACGCATCAGAACGTTTTCGGTTTCATACATTTAATTTGGTGGCGTTCACATTTCTCTGATTTTCTCTGCGTCACAACACAACACGACAGGGCCTCTATTCAACTGCGTCATAACGATATCGTTTTTGACCTGTTTCCGTATTGTCAACGTTTTGATAACTCTTATGTCATTTACAATAATGGCGACTGTGACATAAGTAAACGATACTTAAACGTGTCAAACATGATATTGTTTTAACGCACCCGAATAGAGGCCCAGACAAATAACAACTACAGACAAAAATTGCACTAGTGAATACCCACGACTTGACTGACCGCTTAACAGGGCGCATCCATTACATTGGTGTTATCGTAGGTAAAACATCTTAAGAAGTAATCAATATAAACGAATGATCCAGAAAATTAAGCTATTGACAAAACAAAATCATGTCACAAATATCACAATGATATTATAAATGCGTAAGTTTGTGGGGATTTGAATGAAAATCCCCACAAACAAAATGAGGTTCAAATCCCGGTAAGGGCAGATATTTGTGTGATGAGCACGAGTATTTGTTCCTGAGTCTTGGATGTTTTCTATGTATTTAAGTATTTATTTCTCTG
The DNA here is from genome assembly GCA_949316455.1 of Acleris holmiana. Classification (NCBI taxonomy): domain Eukaryota; kingdom Metazoa; phylum Arthropoda; class Insecta; order Lepidoptera; family Tortricidae; genus Acleris; species Acleris holmiana. The sequence goes on from OX438769.1 coordinate 13,847,854, forward strand.
TCTAAGTATGTTTATCGTTGTCTAGTACCCATAATACAAGCCTAAAGCTTAGTTTGGGACTAGGTCAATTTGTGTGACATTGTCCCGTGGTATTTAATTTGAAATGGAGGTAGCGAAGGTTACAAGACTACCTTTTCCGAAAAAAAACACGTTCCCATGGGTTGATAAAAAGTAAGAGGAAGGAGTTATGTAATAATTCTTAAATGTTTAGAGGCAAAATCGCAATCAAGGCCATAAAGCGTGGCTGCGTTTTTGTCTTATAGGTAATGCTGCTTTAAAACTAATTAGAAGTTTTCATCAAAAACAATTTCAAAAAGAGTTTAGTCGTATGATTACATTTACTTTCTGGCTACAAGAATATAATCCCTTTAATATTACGAATAAATACTTTAATATTATAGAAATAAAAAGACGTGTCAGTAACGCCTGGAAGAGCAGTAGCTCTTCCAGGTACCAGTAGGTCCATGAAACATTTGATGAAGGGAAACCTTCCTCTTTCATTGAAACGCAAACTCGTCAACGTATGTATTTTGCTCGTTTTAACCTAAGGTGCTTAGTCATGGTCTTTAACCGAAAATCAAAAGTCCAAACTCAAGGTTAGTCAAAGAGCGATGGAGCGCAGCCTATTAGGGTAAAAAGAACGAACTTAGTGCGAAACACTACCCTACGCTCCAAGATAGCCGATGTGGGAAAAAAGACTGCCCAGTTAAAGTGGGTCTGGGCCGGGCATGTTTGTCGCACGTACCCACAGAGGTGAGCCAATGCGGTAACCTGGTCGGTCCCCCAAGACGGCTACAGACGGCGAGGCAGACCCAAGCGGAAATGGCGGGATGACTTGGATGCTTTTCAGAAGAATTGGCCGAAGATTGCCACAGAGAGAGGGGTGGGGAATTCAAGGGAGGAGGCCTATGACACTATGTTAGGCTAATTAAATAATGATAATAATATAAATGCGAAAGTTTGTGCGTGGGTATTAGTTTGGTACTCCTTCACTCTGATTTGGATGAAATTTGGAATGGAGATAGCTTATACCTGAACACATAGGAATCTTATACCCCGGTAAATTTAAAACTTAAATCAATATCTATGTGGACGAAGTCACGGGCAGAAGCCAGTACAAGATGAAAGTTAAATATTACGCAAACATAATATTATGTGAAACCAGTCGCCCTTTATAAATTTATGCACACGTTATTATCCACTGAACTAATATCGGAAGCATGGGTTATTAAGAGCGTGTCTATCGCAGCTATAATGGAGGTTCAAGCCTTTAATCATATGCATTGATATTTTAAAACCATCGTTGTAGGGTAAATCATACAATTATTGCCCGCGTCATGTGATTATTTACAACATTTAATAGAGACGGCAATCACAAACAAAAATTTGCTGACATAGAAACATAGCTTTGTTACACTTATGAAGCAAACATTTTTTAGTGATTGCAGACTAAAAAAATCAAGTGGGCAACACCGGTATGGTTTACTATAAGTTTTATACCATTGTTTTCCTACATAAATATCAGGAATTATTATGGCATAACTTTGTAGTTAAGTTTACGCTGCGAGCAAAAGATAGAGCTATATAACTGCTATAGCTATGTCTTTTACGCTCGCTGTAAAATGAGCTATAAAGCCATGTCATAATCTACAAATAGTAAATTCTGATTAGCATTATTTTTTATCTTATAGAAGGCAAAAGAGCGTACAAGCCACGTAATGATAAGTAGGATGCTTCTTGGGATAAGCCAAAGGATAAGATCGTGATACTTCCACTGCTAATATCAATTTTTATCCTTGAAGATGTTAGTTTGAGTTTGTTTAAAAATTACAAAAGTAAATGCGGAAATATCAATCGTCGTAACTTGCAAATTCTTCGTCGTTAATTTCATTTTTCTCTCTACAACTAACGCAATAAGTAACTAACAAATATCGAGTTTTATAGCTCTTCAATTGTTGGCAAAAAAAAACGACAACTTATTACCAATTCAAAGTTCCCGGTAAATAACAATAAACAAAATTAAAATGGTATAAATAAAATTGTATTTCAAACATTGAAACTTTTTCTAATACCTAGTATAAATGAATAATTTGAATGATATAACATCAGCTCACGGAGACCGCCTCAATTACCGAGAAAGATCTCATATTTTAATATTTTTATATTCCTGCTTGTTGTCTGTAGGGCATTTTGAATATTCATTGAATTGACTTGGTAACCTAACTAGTGGTACTGCAAAATGTAAACTACCTTGGTTATAGAACACAATCCAAATTTGCCCCATACCTTACTAACAACGTAGTGTATTTTTCTTCTAAAAGGTTCAATCATCAACGCACAGCCCAAACCACTAAAACTTAGAACAATATGGTATCAGAAGCACCTTTATTTCTTAAGTAAATTAAGTCCAGCAAAGAAGGGATTATCGAAATTTTCCCTTTACAGACTTAAAAACGATGGCAAAGCGTGTACAAAAAGTCATAATTTTATTGTAAAGCGGACTTAAAATATCCATAAAATGTGTGTGAGAAATCGCAATTTTCGCTGCGGGAATGATTTGAGAAAGAATTGAGATAAACAGATAAGATAATCTGAAAAAAACACATTATACCTAATGAATAACTACCTCTCTGCGAATTGTATACACTCTATGACATAGTTTTTTAAGTCAATACCTACTCTTTGGGTAATGTCAATCATTCCCGCACCGTTAATTACGATGTATGGGAAAATCTTTTGATATCAAGATGTCGGATGTTTGACTTTTAATCACGCATTATTTATTTCGATAAAATTCGAAACAAATGACAGTATTTATAGCACATAGGCTACTTTTTGTCTTGAAAATGTGTCAATTCTCGAGAACTAAACTGGCTTAGTATTTCTACGCGGACAAAGTCGCGGGCACACGGCAAGCCATTAAGCCAAGTAAACTAATGCCATACCAAGACAAGTTATACCTTTATGTAACGGACGGGTAGGTATATCGCCATTGTTTGCGATATCTATGTTGTCTGTCTCGCATCCGGCCTCACATCTCAGAATTGAGCTAGTTTGATCATGTCATTGTTAACCCCCCCCTTACCCTAGTACCCTTACTACGTGTTTGTAGACTCGATTTATTCATTTCACTCGTTAGTTTAACCAGAAGTTAACAGTGTTTCTTCTGATTTTGCTGTAGTTTTATAATTATTTCGTGATAATCTTTAAAAAATGAAGTAATATTTAAAAAAAATTGGGAACAATGATTATGAGAGATAACCTCTTTCTGATAATGCTTTTACAAAAGAAAAAAATATTAACTTATTCACGGAGACTTCTTCAAAGCTTCTTTAAATTATTCCAATTATACCTAATTTATTGTTGGAATTCGTCATATCTGATAAAAGAAGTTGAATTTACCGTCATAGTATTTTCCCAGTCTATAAATAGCCGTCTAGTATTAAACAAGATAATAAAAGCATTTTTTTACTAATATATAAGCGTAGATGTTTTTAAATTTGATAGGCCATGCTTGATGCTTTCAGTAACTACGTATTATTCGCATTAGTAAATAAACATTTTGTAGTCCCCAAAAGCTTTTTTTTTTCCATTTTTAATGACATACTTTTAGTGGTTTTAAGACGTGTTGCTACTTAATTAACGAACTTCACCCTCAATTTCATCATCATTTACCATCAGGAGGTTGAGAAGTCCTGGCCAGTATTTCCCACAAAAGAAAAGGAAACTGCAATCAGCATGTTTAAAACCAAAATTGTAAGACTGTCCCAACTTACATCTATGCTTCGTCTGGGACTCAGTCCACAAAGATATCGTGTATTATTTATAACGTGTTAAATTCCCGAATTATCATTTTATCTGGGATAAAGAGTAACGTGTCAATCCAGGATTAGAATTATGCCAAACTTATTAAACCTTTTTAGCCATTTAGGTAGATTCAAGCAAAAAAAAAACAAATCTTTCACATTTATTGTATCACTAGTGACCAGGGCCCTCGCTTTTTTCCGGTTTAAACAAATAAAAGTTAGCTTTTGTTCGCCCGGAATAATAATATAACTTTAAAATAGTTAGATAGTTTTCTCAAAAAAATCTCGGAAAAAACCGTTTTCCCTTTGAAAGGGCTCATTTTACTCCTAGGAGTAAAAAAAAACATAAAAAACGCTTTCCGTCGATGTCGATATTGTATTTAAAAATGATCTGTACTGCCTGTAAAATCAAATTGACCATGAAAAATATCCCATACACCCAATTTAATAAAAGATGGCGGCGCTGGGGCGGCGGTGCGGTGCGGCGGCGAGCGGCGAGTCATTGTGAATTCTGAATTAATTAGTCGTGTAGTTTTCAAAAGGAGATTCTCTCTCAATTTGTCGATATTTTTGTAACTAATTCTTCTAATTATGCATTTATATCATTTCCTCGCATTTATTAAGCATTATATGCCTCGGCGGAAATGGTATTTTCCCTGAGTCGTATTTTAGCAGGCCTCGCTTTTGCTCGGCCCTCCCTTACTATCCGCGCCTAGGCAATAATGTACTATTATACCTCGGCATTTCAAAAAGGCAGGTTTTGCTGTTTAAAGACAATGAGAAAAATAAGATTTTGCTGCAAGCGTGAGACAGATTAACTTTTTATTAGGGTTCCGTAGTCAAACTAGGAACCCTTATAGTTTCGTCATGTCCGTCCGTCCGTCCGCAGCCTAGCGCAGAGACTCTTAGTACTAGAAAGCTGTATTTTGGCATGAATATGCATATTAGTCACGCCAACAAAATGGTACGATAAAATCTAAAAAAAAAAATTTTTTCGTCTTCCCTAAAGTGTGGGGTGTTGTTGGATAGGTCTTTTTAACATATTACGGGTTTGTGGAAACAGTTTTTCGATTAAGTAATCCGTTTATGAAATATTAAGCTTTAAAGCGTTAATTTTTTGTTAGGCTCAAAAGTGTAATTAATATAACCATGATGTCTTTTTTCCATATGGATATAATATGGTCTCGCTGCTGAGGTGAAAAGTTGTATGCGCAACTCAGGATTCTATCTCAGTAGAATCACTCGCTACGCTTGTGATTCAATTCTAGAATCTTTCGCTTGCTCGGGATTCAAAATCAACACTCGCAGTAAAATTCAACTTTGCTCTCTTGTTGCACAAATAACTATTTTCAAATAGGTTCCGTGGTTCAGAAGATTAAGTTTAGGATAAAATAAACTTACAAAATACGCGCTCTTTCTTCATCATTGTAAATAAGATAGCTATTGCCCGCGTCTCCGTCCGCGTATAAAAATAAAACATAGCTTTGTTACTCTATGATAATGTAGCATTCTAATAGTAAAATATTTTTTGAAATCGGTCCAGTTGACTCGATACAAACTTACAAATATTTTCTCTTTATAATGTTAGTATAGAAATGTAGATGTAGATCAGTAAGAATCACTATAGAACATGATTATTTGAAATAATTAATGAAGCACTTTGCCTTGGCAGTTCCGTATCTGTCTGTTATTGAGATAACTACGACAGATAATCAGAATGGTTAATTAACTCTGATTAACTAGGTGATTAATACACACTCATGCATACTATTATTATATCGTTATCCGATTCAAACTAAATGACTAATCACAAGACCCAATTAATGGGAATTGCAAATTTAGGGTAATTAGTATTTACCATCAGGTGGGCTGCGCGCTCGTTTACCTTTTCCATGACATAAAGAAAATTTGACGCTGAGTACGGCCATGAGATTTTACATTTATGGAAGAATAAAACCTGTAACTCACTTTAAATTTGAAAAAACAGCGTTTTTACTGACTTTTACATGACTGCGCGTTACCGAAAGAAGAATAAATAGTTTAATAGTCCACCGTCAGGTGGTTCTACGCGCTCGTTTCAGGTCCTGAAATTTTAAGCCGATTTAGAAGCCAACTCAGGTTTTGTTCTCTATTTTTATTTACATTTCGCATTCATTCCCAGGGTGGGGTAGGCAAGCTACAGAAATACCAACTACGCTAAAAAGACTTGTTTATAATTGTGTAACCAAATTTTGCATAATCAGGCCAAGACGTTTATTAGTGTATTAGTGACAGGTGGCAAGCCCATCGCCTAACAGTACTACAAGCCATTCTTCCCTTAAGTTAGTAACCTCTTACGAAATCAAACGGAAGACATGGAGTGGCACTATTCTAACCCGGCAACCACACGGAGTAATTTTAAATTTAGGTTTACAGATATTCAAAATTACATTATCTAAATTGGACCCATTATTGGCTTTATTAGCAAAATAATTCTTAATTAAAAATTACCTTCGGCTAACTTTACTCACAATCAGACAATGATTAAGATGGGCAGGGAGCGAAAAGATGGAATTAAAATTTCATTTGGGAAGTTTTACGAAAGGCAGAGCGCTTTCAATTTAATTGTTTTAATTTAGTTATAGTAACAAAAAACAAACTTTTGTGTTAACTAGTAACAGAGACAGATCATAACCCATTCCAAATTTGTAAGTACTAGCTAGTACATGTTATATCTCGTTTGTCACTCCGTGTGTCTCGTCTCATGTTATAAATAAAACATTCTAGTCTTGATTATAGTCTAGGGGTAAATATTGGTAGATAGGTGAAAAAAAAAAAAAACCATAGAAAATTTTTCATTCAAAGATTGTTTAAATGCGGTTTATGTCTAACATTATTATTAAATATTGTGGCTGAAGGATGATCCTGTTTTTCAGTCAGCGATGGCTCTTTAAAGTGCTGCCACTTGTAAACTTTATTTGGTTTAATTAAACTAAAAACCATAAGTCCAGACAGCCTCACTGGCAATTTGCCAACTCCTGTCTTCAACTCATTTCAGCAGACACAAGCTTGCTGGGGATCCTCATCACCTGGGGAATAAAATCAGATCTAGATTCCTTTTCTACCATCTACCCAAGTTTGGTTTAGTTTTTTTTTTGTGCTAAGATCGTGTATTATAATTGTAGGGAGCTTGAGGATTGTATGTATGTATGTTAACTCTTTATTGCAAAAACAAAACATAACAAAGTATGTACAAAGGCGAACTAATCCCTTTAAGAGATCTCTTCCAGCTAACCTTTAAGCGATTGAGAGATGAATAAAACAGCGGATGGCTAAACGTACAACAATTAAAGAGACAGAAGATAAAGATAAAAATAGCATTCAAATATGTATAAACACATACATGTAATAAATAGAATGGCATTGATGTCTTAACACAAAAAACCTTTATTATAAGATATTGATTGTTAGCTCAAGAATACCCTTGATACAGCAACAAATACGATAGTCTCACTGATTTTATAAATGTGAAAGTTTGTGTCAGTTTGATGGCTGGATAGATTTGGATGTAATTTGGAATGGAGATAGCTTATTCCGTGGATTAACTCATAGGTTCATCCCGTAAAATTAAGTTCCTGAGGGTATAACGATATTTCAAATTTCCCGCAACATGGGGTGGCCGAATATGTGTAATCTACATACATACGTGACATCACGCCCTCATTCCCAGAGTGGGGTAGGCAGAGCCACAGAAACACCAACAACTCTAAAAAGACTTGTTGATAATTCTGTAACCACATTCTGCACAAGTAGCCTAAGATGTTTACCAGTGCATTAGTGACAGATTGAAAGCCCATTGCCTAACAGTACTACAAGCCTTATTATATGCGTAATATATACCTTGAAATCAAATTGGCCGTCACTTGCAACGCTCCAACAGGAAACGGTTGTGTTGTTCTCGTATTGCCTCACAAATTCTTAATTAGACTTTGTTGAGATTTAAATGTGTATCTTTTACTCGTATTGTGATTTCAAAATCTGAACCAAATTGTCGCAAATGTTTGTTGTCACCTTTTACTATTAACTGTTTCTGTTTAAATTAGGTTATTTTTGTAAGTCTGGGTTTGTCATGTCACCTTGTTATCGCTACCTGTTTCTGTTTAAATTAGGTTATTTGTGTAAGTCTGGGTTTGCCATGTCACCTTGTTATCGCTACCTGTTTCTGTTTAAATTAGGTTATTTTTGTAAGTCTGGGTTTGTCATGTCACCTTGTTATCGCTACCTGTTTCTGTTTAAATTAGGTTATTTTTGTAAGTCTGGGTTTGTCATGTCACCTTGTCATCGCTACCTGTTTCTGTTTAAATTAGGTTATTTTTGTAAGTCTGGGTTTGTCATGTCACCTTGTTATCGCTACCTGTTTCTGTTTAAATTAGGTTATTTTTGTAAGTCAGGGCCTCTCTGAAAATCAACGCCGTTGTTTCACTGCGGTACAATGCTGAGACGGATACTGTTCAACGTAATGTTTGCTGTTTACTTTATATTTCCTCTGTAAGCGTTGAATAAATATTTTCTATTCTTTTCTATTCTTTAAATAGAATATCTTTGTATTCGATAAATGACATCTAAGAGAAAATCTTTCATGGCTATTACTTTTCTGAGTGTAAACTTGTTGAGATCTTGATGTATTGACCACGTCCATGTGTATTCTGCAATCTCACAGTAAAAGGAATTTTTCGTTGAGAGTGTATTGGTAGGGTATGGCTGAGCACTGATTCTCGATATGGTCATAGCCGCCGAGATAAATAAAAAAAACGTGCATAGAGCGCCATCAGAAACATAAATACATAGGTGATCGAACCGGTAATGAACAAGGTCCAATGATGGACACTTGACTCTTATTTTACAGACGATAAAGGTTATTCATTTGTTTCGCAAGAATCAATTTATAACCTTATGATCTTTGAATTTAAGAGTAAAGTGTCCATTATTGGTGCCTGTCAGCTTAAAGTGTCCAACACTGATGAGATCACCCTAAGTTGTTGGATTCGTAGGAAGGGCAAAACAGAGTTTGGAAAAAATTACCATCTTATTCAATAAATGAAATTGCAGAATAAGATAAAACATATCACTATAGAAAACGATTGACTAACTACTTTACCTAACCTAACTTTGCCTAGGAAATTTAGAATAAACTCACTTTTTCTCTTACGTATCCGATACGCAAACAATAAAGTATTAATAGCTTTACAAAGTAATTTAAACATCGACACAGTGTTCAAACATTGCTTCGACGTCTAGTGCCAATCGTTTGACGCCAACAACTTTTTGGGATAACTTTGTGCTTTGATGGCAAAAATTTTTTGCCTGAAAATGTTTTTATATTTGTAATAATCTAATAATCCATAATTTTTCAAAATTAAAACATTAGAAAGCAGGATAGCTTAATGTTTTTATATAAATTTCCAGATAATAAAATTGGTTCTGGCCTTTTATCTAAACCACATAAGAAAAGAGAAAAAGAAATGAAGTAAATCTACCTTTTTTTTACATTTTATTCATGCCAAATTACAACTTTCTAGTACTAAGAGTTTCTGCGCTAGGCTGTGGACGGACGGAAGGACGGACAGGCATGGCGAAACTATAAGGGTTCCTAGTTTGGCTACGGAACCCTAAAAACGTTTACGCTTAAACCAGTATCTATTACATAGCTACCGTAATACCAAAGAAGGCGGCAAATTGCACAGTGGTAGTTATTTTTTTTTTATTTAAAGTTGTTTCCAATATTATAGAATGCTTCTACATTTAGCCGCATTTTTGGTATTACGTCAGATACTTAGGTTTAATTCATGGGCTTAACATATGTTCAGTATTGTTCAGTCAGATTAAACTAATGACCACCGATAATTGTAAGATAATGCGGCGGCAAATACCTCATTGCGAAGTGACAGTTCGTAAAATATAATGAGCCAAATGATGATTTGATAAAACATTAGTGAACTCTTTTTCTAACCGATTTCATCACATGGGTGTGTCGACAAGTGTACTCCCTTGGCCCATAAAACTGGCTATTGTGATGACCACGGGATTCCTAAATCAACATTTTATAGAGCCATCGCCAATAAACTTCTTTAAGGCCTTTCACGTGATTGATTTAGAAACGACACTTACAAATTTTATTGAAGGGAAGACTCTTTTCTTCAACAAGAAGTTACGCAATACTTTCAAGTGAAGTATTTTTGTGGTACTTAAAGTTGAATGCGGCTTTATTTCTTTTTTAAACATGTTCTATTTTATTGCTTCGATGGAAACTCTTGTTAACAAGAGTTTCTTGTTAACAAATTATTTATATTAATATAAATAATTTCTTACGAATCTAGTACACGTAGTACTAACGGCCGAAACCTATATTCAAACCGCGGATAGATAAGGCTTACTTCGGGTTGAAATTTGACATTTGCCCATACAAAATGTGTCAAATTTTAATCCGAAGTAAGGCTATCTGTCTGCGGTTTGAATATAGGGTTCGGCCGTTAGTCGACACTTCAACTTGTTTTATATCTACTTACCTGTGTAATATGTATAGGAATGCTCAATTAGTTCACAATTTAAAGAAGCTTCTTTTATTTTTATTAATGACGGTCCACTGCTGTATTCTTCAGTGATTTTTTCAGCGTAGTAGAGTTAAGCAGTAAACAGAAAAAATCAAAGTAAAACGCCTTTTAAAAAGCATTCCTCCCCAAAGTTTACCTGAACCAATTTAAGTATCTACCCCAATTATAATGAGCTGCTCCCATAAAAAAGATAAATCTTGTTTGAAACTACCTTCTTCGTACATTTTGAAACAGCTATATACTGAACTTATGACTCAAACTAAATTTATTTTCTATAGATCTTATTCATAAACGAATTATAGCTCAAGCGTGCAGCTATAAATATACCCTGGCATTATCGACATTGTTATATTTGAATTTGACGGAAAGAGAATATATTGCTTAAATTTAATAAGGTTTATTCTACTGTGCTAGTGTGTTACTTGACGAAATTTATTAATATATTTCATTACAACAAAATATGGTTGTATATTTATTAAAATATTACAAAGTTCCGTAACAAAATCCTAAAACTTTAGTTCTAGTTCTGCCGATGACTATCTGTTATTTTAAGGAGTGTTCTATTTTAACTATCGGGTCATAGCGGCGACGTGGAGGTCTTCAACCTTCACAGTACGTTTATGAATTTGTTGGTTATTTTCTACACCAAAAACTCATTATTTTAAGAAGTACCGGTTTGGTTTCCTAAATAATCTAACCCGCAACGGAATCGTGCAATCCAACTTCTGTCATTGGTTAAATCGAGAATTTTCCAAGAAGTTTAACTAACAGCCAATCAGAGGGTGGTACCGGCCCCGATTCGCCCGTGGTTCGCGAAAATGTATTCCTTCTTTGAATATATCTGGAAACTTTGATCGAATTTGCCGTCGCTTCTCGGTCGATAATAGAATAAGAAAACAAGCATCTAACTATTTAGCAGCTGCTGCATAAACTAAGTTATCTTCGTCAAAGATTAAATCAGGTGTCAACAATTAATTTAGTATACTTAATATGCACATTGAGATACTATACTAGGATACTATGAACATAAGATCAATACTTTAATAACTTAATCATAGTCACTACAGTATTAAATATCCAGAGACAATGTCTCACAAATTGACCTAGTTCCAAACTAAGCTCTAAGCTTGCACTATGGTTACTAGACAACCATAAACATACTCATATAGAGGCAGAAAACATCCAAGACTCATGAACAAATACTCGCGCTCATCACACAAATATCTGGTTTTACCGGGATTTAAACCCGACACCTTTAGCTTCGTAGGCATGGTCACTATCAACTAGGCTAACATGTCGTCGTATTTTAGATACATCAGAGAAAAACATAATTATTCTGAGTATCGAAGGCCTAAAACCAAGCCACTAAAGCTCCTACTCGTGATCGCATCGACTGCAGCTCCAGCAGTCTCCATGTTACCAATTAGTTTTCTAACTTTATTACATTTCTGAATTCTATAACGGTCAAGTTAAAACATACCGATGGAACATGCAAGTTCAAACAGAGCATTATATTCTACTGCATTAAAACGATATTGCGATTGATGTGTTTTAGTATTGTTTTTAACTCGGCTGCCACAGGTAAATAAGAGTTATCAAAACGTTGACAACACGAAAACACGTTAAAGACACATCTAGAATCTCAGCCCAGCTAAGTGTGCAAGAGGGGTAATTTCACAAAGATCCTAAAGGATTGAAATGTATTTGAGAGGGCCCAACTGTTCATAGATTAACTTACCGTATTTGTAGGTTTTTCCATTATAAGGCTCTTCAGACTAAAAGAAGTTATTTTCAACATACTTCAAAAAAGGAAGAGGGAATCAATTTGACTGAATGTTTTTTTGTGTGTTTGTTACGCGATTACTCCGTCAATTGTGGATCGATTTTGAAAATTTATTTTGTGTTTGATAGAGAGTACTCCCGAGGTGGTCCCATTGCCACCAAGTTGGTATCTGATGAGGGGATCCGTGAGGAATTGAGAGAACTGCTCAAATGATATAATAGGGTAAATATACGTGGACGACATCACAGTAGATTTATGATCACTAAAAGGTACCTATGAAATATAATGTTTTAAAAACTAAAAACCGTCTTCAAAACGCAAGAAATAACTTCTTTTAAAATAAATAAATAAATAAATAAATAAATATCAGGGGACAATGTCACACAAATTGACCTAGTCCCAAACTAAGCTCTAGGCTTGTACTATGGGTACTAGACAACGATAAACATACTTATATAGAGAAATAAATACTTAAATACATAGAAAACATCCAAGACTCAGGAACAAATATTCGCGCTCATCACACAAATATCTGCCCTTACCGGCAAATGCAAATGATCGGCATCTCACTATATTTTAAACCAAAAGTCGAATTCAGTTGGACTGACCTTACCTATCATTTTAAAAGAAGTATTTCATGCTTTCTGAGGACGGTTTTTAGTTTTTTAAAAAGTTAATTTTATATTCAGAATTATTTTCTAAACGTTGGGGCTTGTTGGAGCCATCGACACGTACCTAACCACTCGAACAGCTCTCAAAGCCCAGAGGTGTCTGACCCAAGTCAATTGCAATACTTGACCTGAAGGGGAAATGCTACGTTCTTTTACGATTCTCATTCGGTTATCCTACTCTGTAAAGCCACAAAGAAAAATATTCGATGAGTTATGTTAAGATGCACTCGGTATATTATTATTGTGTTTGAAATGAAAACCTGTTAGGTTCTTATGTTACGTTACTTGTCTTTAGTGTTCGCATTGTTGTGTTCCGGTGTAGGGATAAGACAACGGGTGAAATTACTAGCATAGAGGCATTCCATCTTAGTCCTCTAGGTCTTAGGATTGTAGTCTTAAGATTATAGTCTTGAGACTTAACATGTCTATGAGTCTCAGATTCAACTTACCATCAGGTGTCCTGAGTGCTCGTGTGCCTTCTCCTTTTGACAAAAAAGGTTTATTTTTTATATCGTGCGCTCCGCTTGCGACTTTCTAAAACCATATTGCTTTTGACATGTCATCGTATTGTTTTTAACCCGGCCGTCATTACTATCAAATAAGTAAGAGCTATCGTTCTACCGAATTGAATAGATCCCCGGGGTTTATGCTATCTGTATTCCAAATTTGCGTTTAACCATTTTAGATTTTCTAGCACACACGTACACACACACACAGACACAGACACACTCACACGCAAACTCACACACACTCACACTCAAGAACCATATTTTATTACACTTTAAATTAACGAACTGAAAACCGCATCAAAATCCGTTCTGTAGTTTAAGAGTTACCGGATACAGCAGACAAATAGACAAACAAACTTTGTTTTTACTATACAGAGATTGTTTAAGCGAGCGAAGTCAAGACGGGCCTCTATTTAAAATAAAATGACCTATGTGATATTTGTCCAGTTTTACAAACGTTTATTGAAGTAGGGTCTTGTAACTTTGTGCTAGTGGTGGGCGTTGATTCTCTTTCAACGTGTCATTTGGTTGTTGACAAGCTATCTTTTAACTTACCGCCAAAAAACAGTGTTCGCATTACTGGTTAAGACAACCGGTAAAATTAGTAGCACAGAAGCACACAATCCTTGTTCTCAGGGTTAGAAAAGTATTTGTAGTCTTACACCCGTATTTATAGACAAGAAAATTAATTACATGAGAAATAGTAATGTCAAAAGTCATACTAAAATCGTTTCTTGAGACACTACTTTTGCTTAAGTGATTACTTTTCGTGTCTATAAATACGGATGTTAGGATTGTAGTAATCGCATTTTAAATGTCTATCTTTTCAGTACCAATTTACCATTAGGTGGCCATTCAGCTCCTGTACCTTCTCCTTGCCATAAAAAAACCTATACCTACATAAATCCCAGAACCAGATAACACTCGAAATATTAACCGCAATTTTCGTTACTTCATTAGCACTAATGATAATGACCCTTTAGGACACCTCTTATCTATTCTCTTTCTAATTCGCTAAACTACAAAAAACTGGTGGGTCGTAGAGAGTTTTCGCTTTATCGGAACGAAACGTTAACTTAGAGACCGTCAACTGATTGAATTAAAGATCGATATGTTGAGTTGGTAGTTTCTAAGAACGATAAATAGTTTCCATTGAAGAATCAAACTGACACAATAATCGTATTTTATTACTGTGATTACAAATAAATGAGTGCCATTTAACTTAGTTTTCCTTCGATTTCAACGTCGCGTCGATAAGATGGTGGTAGCAATCCGGACGAACCTTGCAAAACGTTCTACATATGGCATATTTACACGTATGTACGTTTCAAAAGCATAAAAAATCCTTTTATTTTACCATAAAATAAACAAATAATTGGGCATAACAATTTAAAAAAAAAAAAAACAAAAAAATAATGTATATCGTCCTAGATCATATTATCTCATAATTAGTATGTGAGATCTCCTATTAGATTTACCAAGAAACCTGAGAGTGATTGTGTGGTGTGTGTGTACGGTGTGTGTGTTGTATTTGATAATCAAAGTTAAAATGCACATTATATAATTGTATATACCCGCCCCAATGGGCATAACTAACATACTCATATCAATGGATAGGTATTTTTATGTAGAGCAAATGTAACCAGGGTGCATATCTTCATTTGCAGTTCCTATTTGTATGACCTATTCAACACTACCATGATTGCTATTAAGCGGGTACCAAATTGCCCACTGTCCTTTATAATATATTTAATGTATTTTCCTAGCCTATTAAACTTATCATTGATTATTTTATTTTGTAGGTCTTTTTTTTTCTTATTTGTGCAAAATGTGGTTACAGAATTATAAACAACTCTTTTAGAGTTTTTGGTATTTTCTGTAGCTCTGCCTACCCCACTCTAGGAATGAAGGCGTGATGTTAATATGTTATAAAATATATGGTCTTGGCATGCAATTACTTTATTAAAAGTTTTTGTTTCATACAAAAAAAAACAAGCCAATAAAGGGAATAAGGGCAACTAATACACTGGTAAACATCTTAGCCTGATTGTGTAAAATGTGGTTATAGAATTATCAACAAGTTTTTAGAGTTGTTGGTAATTCTGTAGCTCTGCCTACCTCTTTCTGGGAATGAGGGTGTGATTTTATGTATGTAAGTGTTTGTTTTTAATTTGTAATATCATTCTTCTTGTTTGTACTTGTACTTATGGAAGTCGCCTTAGCGGCGTAGGCCTCGCCCAGTCATATTCAGGTAATGATACCCATTTTTTCAAAGTACAGAGGTGTTAACTTTTCTCTTAAAAACGGCGCTTTGTTGATCGGTCAATCACGGGGCGCGCTTTTTGAATCTCACCGACGCTAAATGACTAACTTTAACATCAATTTCTGTACCGATTTAATCTACGAGCGAGCCCATCTTTTGGAATTGATATGATTAAGGTGTTATGAAATGAAATCCAAAAGGTGGGCTCGCTCGTAGATAAAATTGCTGCATAAATTGATTTTAAAGATAAACATTTTTCATCGGTGAGATTCAAAGTCGCAACCCAAGTCAGCGAAACGCGGGTAAGCTGAGAATGCACGCCCTTTTGATGTGGTTTTTACGTTCTGACGAAACAAATTCAACTTGTCAGTTAATATTTGGTGCGTCGAGTTCAAAAACAAGTTAAGAATCCCCTTCCAGTTAAAAGTGATTGCAGTATGCATAACTGCAATCACTTTTAACGTATTCCTCAAATTACTGCATTCTTCGATTGTGATCATACTTGCATAAAAGCGAAGCCACATGACTGACTACATTTTCGAATAAAGTGTAGGAATTCCTTTTAGGATAATTCTGAAATAATACTAGCTTTTGTTTGGGGATTGAATGAAATTCCCAATACAGTGGAATGTAATTGGATTTTACTCTTTAGTATTTTGAATTTATTTATCTACACTTTTGTGCCGTACAGGTAAAACTACTGGCTACCAATTTTAATTGGATTTTTCGAGGAATAATAATATTCGTCAAATAAGTTAGGACTTGCGTTGATTTCAAATTCAGTGTATTTATTTAACAGAAAAAGAGATCTCAGATATGAAACACATTTAAAAAAAATCTAGGTCTAAATTATCTGCATTAATTATTTTTGGAGATAATGTGGTTTTCAGATCATAATTATCGCAAGTCATAACGTATTTTATTTACTTTTGTTCGGTATACAAGGACCGGTATTTAGGGAGGCCGGACCAGTTACAAGGGCGGTATCACACCATTCCAGTTTAGAAAAGGTCCCTTAACACCGCGTAGTGAATTAGCTCAAATTTGCGTACAACGTCAGGTCTACCGTGAGAAACAGTGAACTTTGTAACCGTTGGTGTTTATAATAATATTATGTTTAACCAATATTGCAAAGTAAAAAAAACCGAAGTGTGAATTGGACTGCCCCTAAATGGTATCGATTTCTAGTAACGTACCAGTGGTGCTAGACAAGTTGCATTCGACAATCGTTAGCGATTATGTTTCGATTGATAAAATGTATGAAATTGACGTAAGCCACCGAGATAGTAACGCGTGACACTTAGGTCAATTCCATATATTTTTCAATCGAAACATAATCACTAGCGAGTTCCGAATACACCTTGTCTAGCCCTACAGTGGTGCTAGACAAGTTGCATTCGACAATCGTTAGCGATTATGTTTCGATTGATAAATGTATGGAATTGACGTAAGCCACCGAGATAGTCACGTTGTACTAACGTCAATTCCATATATTTTTCAATCGAAATATAATCGCTAACGATTGTCGAATGCAACTTGTCTAACCCCACAGAGCCAATAGCATCACTGGTTGATCACGTCAAACGAAAAGTCACGTGATCTGCCAGTGACGCGATTGGTTTAAAAACAAAACAAATAGAAACGCTAGTTAGAGTACGCATCTTGGCTAGGGCCTCTGAAGGTTGTACGATGGTATTTAGCGCCCCAGGTTAATAATACCTAGCTAGATATACAGCAAGTTGTATCCCTAAATACTTAGCTGCGTATACAGCGAGGGTGCTGTGCACCTCCGGTGACCTCCATCACTTACACGGACTAAAACTCCCGGGCGTTCTGCCGATTTATGCTCCGTAAAAGCCGGTAGATTACTATTACTGCGTTCCGAAGCCGTTACTAGAAACAAAAAAACTCTGCACCAGCAAAAAAGCGTCTTCATGGTCTTTTGTTGAGAAGCGCAGTTTTACGGCAATAACTCAAAAACAGTTCATCCGATTATTATTATTTTTATGAGCGTTAGACATTTATTTTACGACAAAATATGTTTTAAAACAAATGACATATTTTTAAACAAGGTAAAACAACCTAGCACAGATTTCCTCAAGATACGCCCACGGACGTCTGAACGCTCCACTGAGCCATTCCTGGCACAAAGGCAACAAATACACCGAACAATATGTTATTATTATACGATAGTCATCCTTCATTAGCTCGTTATATGTTATATAATATTAAAATTAAATTAATTTAATATTCAATACAGAACTTTACTTCGTGCAAAGGTTAAACAATGTCATTTAACGAGGCTGGTGCTGCCAGGTGTAGTAGCGGTTTATATATTAGTGTAGTTTTAGGTGAATGTAGGTTTAGTTTTGAATTTTATTGTATAAGTTTAATGCAAATAGTTATAAGATTATTATTTACTTTTTAAATTATTTGATATTTTGAAAATAAATATGGTACTGTGACCACCTTAAATAAAAGAATAGATCCTATTGGTAGATGGTAGTAGGTAATTAAAACTCACCATCTTTTCTCCAGGGAAAAATAATAAAAAAGCTATTAGGTAACAAATTACAAAAAAAAAAAAACGATTTGACGTCGCGGGCAGAACACAAAAATCCACACATATCATACATGAAAACCTTCCGTGACAAAACTGATGGTGAAAACCGCATCAAATCCGTTGAATACTATAGTAAATAGCGGATATACAGACAAACAGACGCGGAAAGTGACTTTGTTTTACTTTGTAAATATAAAGAATAATTCGATACAGATGACTGTTTCAGAGAGGGTGAAACTTTTTAACAGATAACACACGATAAAATATCCCTTCTCTCTGAGCTGATATATCTAAAGCGGCAATTACACTGAGTCATCCGCATGTTGCAGCGGTAGCGGTGACCACAACAGTGTAAAGAACACGGTTGACGGCCGCATTCAGCGAGTGACAGATGCAACCTAATTTGAAGACGACGTTCGCTGTCCGAAGTAGTTTGAAACCAGCTCGGCGACCGCATTAGGTCGACCAAATAGAGTTATTACGGGTTTAAACGACCCAACCAATTTTCAAAAAGCTAGCTACAAAGATGCTGATTGAAATAGCTTTCTTTAAAAAAAATGTTTTATCCCTTTGGGTGCTAAAACGTCACAGCTAGACACACGGTTACCTATCTGAAACAGTAAAAACGTTTGCCAGCTGTTTCATTTGCAATAGTTTTCATTTGTCCGAAAGTCATTTATGTCTGAAACCGTTTAACTTTCCTAAATTGTTATAAAATAAACCTAACCTAACCTACACGTTCTGGAAGTATATCTCATTAAAAAAATTAAAAAGTTATTAGGTTCAGAATAAAATGAAAATTATGGCAAATGAAATAGCTGGCAAACGTTTTTAGTGTTTGCGATAGGATACCTAGACACACAGATGCACAGCAGCACATGTTTAACTTATTATTATTACTTACACCTTTCTTCTTTTGTCAGGGTTTAAAAAGCGTGCACACGAATATACGAATACACAAAATACAAAGTCGTTTTATAATCGATGTTTGTCCGTGTTGTAATGGTGAGTTGCATAATATTCGTAATAAGTGAGTATCAGTACTCGTGTTGATTTACTGGCTCTATTTTCCGTATCAACAAAATGAATAATGGTTCGGTAACCGTACTCGATTTTATTTACAGGGTGTAACAAAAGCCTCGCTCAATATTTAAGGGGAGTATTCAGTATCAAACCGCTATACCGAAAGCAATTGAATTTTTCCCCTTAAAAAAATATTGTTTTTGGTTTTATCAACATACGAGTATAGTATGTAACTATAGTTACTTACCATATCACAAGGCCAGAATACAATGTAGCGGCCATGATGTTTATTAAAAAACATCATGGGTATCGGTTTTCTAAATTATCGTGGACGCAGATTTCGAAAATGATATCAAATATGGAATTCAAAACGGCGGCCATAATGTTTATTGAACATGTCATCATGGGTATCATTTTCTGGGTTTCCTCGGATGCCAATTTCGATGATATAAATTTTTTAATTAAGGATGAGTTAAAGTGGCGTTATTTGCATCATTTTCGATATTTTCGGGGTCGCACATTTTAAAGATGATATCAAATTTTGAATTCAAGATAGCGGCTATGATGTTTATATAAAAATCATCATTTTCTCCGTTTTCGGGGACGTCGATTTCGAAAAGGATATCCAATTTTGTAATTCAGGTAGGGGACCATGATAAGTATATCTCGAAAAAAAAAATTATAAAAAAATATATTATTGTATTTCATTTTAATAATGACATGTATTAAACAATCCTTTTAGTTTACAATTTGTTACTTTACCGAATAAATAAAAACAACCACAGATTTCACTAGCCAAAATAAGCAAAAGGAAATTCACAATAAACACCAGCTTAAACCATGAAGTATCCTGCCGTATAAACACACTTAGAAAAAGTCATGGCTGCCCTTCTTGAACTATAATATTTAACAAAAGAACGTACCTACCTACTGTTATCCTTGCCTATACTCGGCGGGTGTAAATCCGGTTTTAAATTGAAAATTGATCGACCTACAAAGTAGGTATTTCACGTTTCAATTTCAACTTGCTCACACGTTATTTCTCTCCCGCAGATGAAGTAAGCCGTGATCGCACGATGCATCCGGATCGGCAGCGCCGGACGGCGGCTGCCATCCGACTATCCGTCGCCTTATCGGCCACGGTGAGTGAAGTTGCGTTTACACGGGAATTAGTACTTGAGCTTGCCGTTTAAACTTCTAAATATTAATAATATTTAGAATTTTAAATGGCAAGCACAAGTAGACCACCAAAAAATAATCTGAAAACAGTAAGGTTACAGCAGAAATTTAAGTGGTACATTCTATGAAGCGTATGTTATACGCTTAGGTATTTAAGCGTATAAAATACTCTTAAAAATCCACTTGTAAACAAGCAAGGTTTTCTTCGGTTGTACATTGCTTTACAGAAACTCATTTCATAGAATGTACCACTTCAATTTCTGCTGTAAGCTTACTGTTTTTAGATTATTTTTTGGTGGTCACAGGTCCAACCTATCCTAACCTACGTAACTCATGATTAAGATAATCTGAAAACATTTCAATTGCAAACAAGGTTTCAGCAGAAATTAGCTTTCTATGAATTTAAAATTCTGCGAAGTAATACATTCTATGAAATTAATTTCTGTAAAACAAGGGGACACCGTTTTCATCCCATCATTATTTATTATCGTAGCAATGCAAGGAGATATCATTTTTTGAAAAACAACTTTAAGTCCAGTTTGTTGTTATTATTGTGACTTTTAACAGTCAAGTATTTTAAATCGGAGAATGAAGTGTTTGAAATATAAAAATAATCATTATCATCAACAACATCGGCCTGTACTTATCATAAATAATGATCTATTTACACAATATTATTACTTGCCAATAGTATTTATTACTAGCCACATATAGGTAGATATTATTGTATTCGGTTTGAACTCTTTTTTTATTTCTTGTTGATTAGTCAGAACAGCATCCAAAGTAGGTATGAACTTTTGTACCTTGCCACTTTTCAGTCACGTAAGCTATGTCAAACAAGATTGTCAAATATGTTAGTATGATAAAGTACAAAAGTGATCAGTTACTTTTGACGCTGACTGCACTACTGAGTACAAAGTTGGGGGGCTATTATAACATGCAATTAATTTTACGGCGAGCGTAAAGGATAGAGCTATATAACATCTGATTTAGCCCTGTCCCTCACGCATGCATGAACAGAGCATAATAACCCCCCTGTATAAATTTTTGAACTTTATTTCAATTGAATGTGCAAAAGGGTAAACATATCTTGTCCTTGATTTTAAACATAGTGTAGTCCAACCAAAGCTATGCATGACACGTAAAATGGGAAAATAAATTGCTTACACAAATTGGTAAGATCAGAAAAAGAAATACCTACCAGAAAGCAAAACTCAGAAAAATATTTTCACTGTATTAAAAACAAACATTGATCTGGCCATAATCTGTCAGTCTGCATGGTTAAGTACATAATATATGGACAGAATGCCTCCCGCCCGTACCTATTATTCAACCAGCTTAAGCGTGTCACTAAGCAATTCTCGGGGCTGTTCACACAATTTAAATAGCGGCCAATATTTGCAAAGTAGGGGTCGAGTTAGGGTTTTCGCTAAGTAAAAAGGATGGCTTTACCAGCACTTGTCAGCTTCACTTAGAAATTTAGGACTTTGAGGCTCGTCATTGAAGATGTAAGTGCCTTGTACAAGTCCGAGTCAACAACATCAATGACGAGACAAGTACTAAGCTCTTGTAAACCGACGGAACTAAGTATAAACTAAGCTCATGTAATCCTTCTGACTGAATTTCTAAGTCGCACAGCTAATTTTATGGATATGCCGCGTAAAAGAGCGTTCCTTCTTGCTGAACAATAATGTTGCTTTATTAGTTGCTGAAATTATTCTTTAGTTTCATATTCATTTATTCACATGTGCATTACAAGGGGTATTATAATGGTACGGCGGCTGGTACATGACACCCTCTTAGGGCGTGTTGTGCTTGAATTAAGTTATATGTTGTAACATTTCTACTAATCATTGAATAACTACGAGTAGATTATTTTTAAAATACTAGAGGACTCCTAGTGACATACGCGTAGAATTATCATTCATCATTCTCCTACCTTTATCACAACTTATCTGCGGTCAGCGCAACATGTCTTTTTCTTCCATACTTCTCTATTAGTCGCCATCTCGGTAGTCAATCCCTTTCTATCATCTTTCACATAAATCATCCATCGTTTCTTTGGTCCCCTACTCGTATAGCCATCCACATTCATACTCGAAACTTTCCTGACGATATTGTCCTCATTCCTCCGCATCACATGCCCATACCATGACAACCGATTTCCACACAACTTTTCAGTCACCGGTGTCACGTTCAGAGTTCCTTTTATTTACTTATTTTTTGTTTTATTAATTCGCGTAACACCACACATCCCCGTTAGCATTCTCACTTCAGCTGCATGCAATTGCCTTTCATTCCTTTCGTGGCTCAACATTCTGATACAAGACAGCAGGTCAAACAATTGTTTATACGCGTATAATTATTTTCCCACTAAATCTTTTCTTATTGCTCCCCTAGGATATCCAAGAATATAAACGGTTTCGGCTGCACGTTGATCGATGACTCCCCCAGTCAGTGTATTTTATTATTCATATACTTGTGCTTTCATTACATTTATTATAATATTTAATTAACATACATCTTGATAACACAGAATTTGACCCAACACTTTTATTATAATTTTACGCTTTAGCTATACCGGGTGTACAATCCAAATGGGTCAGTATGGAGAAGTCGGAAACTATGAGAGATAGCGAGATCTTTTCTTAGGAACCATAACGTCGATTACAAAAATATTTACCAGGTTCGATTCCCGGTTATGTATGAGAGTTAATAAAAAGTTTGAATGTAATTATTATTAAATCTAAAATCGACGTCATGGTTCCTTAGAACAGATCTCGCTATCTCTCATAGTTTCCGACTTCACCATACTGACCCATTTGGATTGTACACCCTTTATATAAGTGTTACGCTATAATCGGAATAGACAAAGCTAATTCGCCTGACGCAAGTTAGTACTCAAAGTTAAAGTAACAACGACGTGTTTGTGTTTCGCACTCGTGGGCGGTGTTAACCACTCCATGTATTTGTTGACGCAAATTTAGGGAGGTACGTTAAATTGGTAACATGGTATTAGTATTACTCGTATGTAACATTAGGAACTGATTAGATCTTGTAGAGTAATCAGCGAAAGCGAATCTCGAATAAAGGTTTTATCAGATTCCGATTCAACTTTGCGAAATGCGATTAGTAGGTATCTAGGTTTAAACCAATTTCGTTAATGGAAGCTAAATATAAAAAAGATAAATTTACCTCTCCTTTACGTAATTTGGTAATTTTAAATTTAGCTCTCTGTTTCTAAGTGGGTGAGGTTAATTGGCTTCAAAAATTTAAATCATATATTTCCCAACGTACGTAACTGAATTTTCCTCTTCTTTTTTTGTATAACAGAAAAGCGCTCCTTGATTTTAAGTTAATACTTTACTTTATTAGAAAAAAAGTAATGAGGGCACCACTGGACGCTTGGCGCTCTCTTTACGGCTTCGGAGCCCTACCTACACTGAGAATGGTCCACCATGCTTCTTGCCCGGTTATTTGGTGCTGCACTGCCATAGAAAAGACGCAAATAGTCAATCAAATTATTTTTTTGAATGGCCGGTATCGATAATTTTCCATCAGGGCCTCCATACAACTCGGAGTTTTTATGACATAAGTATGCAGTTCTGTATACGCTCAGAGAAAAGGACAGACGTATATAACTGCCATAGCTAAGTACTTTACGCTCACCGTAAAATGAACTGCATAGCTATGTCATAATAACCCACCTGGGCTAAAACGATATTGCCTTTGACGTGTTTTGGTATTGTTTTTAACGCAGCCGTCATTACTGTCAAGTAAATATTTTTTTTTTGTTTTATTGAACTTGCTTACATAACAATTAACTCAAATTAGATACATACTTGATACCTTTAAATCAATCCAAAAACAGCCGGCATCAGCATTAAAAATTGCACACGTCTGCACCGATTCGTCTGGAAAGACATTGCGAAACAATGCCCCTTCAATCGACTCTGTTTGTTTCAGACTCCAGGTTTTTGAGACGTCCGCCTAGATTACCACAGACAATAATAGCACAGCCTTCGACGCCATCATGAACTCTACAGAAAGCCTCGACGTGAATAGATCTACGCCTATATACACTATCGGCACTAGCTTCATTATGCAATGGTTTGTATTATCGTATACTCTGTCACTAGAAATAGGAGTTGCGAGGTTTATGACGTTTAAATAGTTCTTTATTTATAAGTAGTCTGTTCAGAACGTCTTAGGACAGCTGCCGATGTTTTATGTAATGCTGCTGTTAAACGGAGATAAAGATAACTTTTATTGAGTATTCGAATGTTTTTCATTCAATAATACAATAATTGTTACTATTAATAAAAAACTAAAGATAATCTACCAAGCGCACAATGCCGCCAAGAGAGACTTCGACAGACGCCGAGAGCGTTTTATCTGTCAAACGCAGTAGAGATGCGTTATGAAATTAGTGATGCTCTCAATCCATTTTTTTACCGTCTAACACTATTGAGAACTTTATTTCGGAATTTTGACTTTGTTGACAAAGGTGAGGTGAGTAGTGACGTGAAGAACGAAGCTATCATTTTGTTGGACAGACTACTCGACTTAGAGCTGCGTTAATGAGAATAACGTCCCATTTTTTTTAAATAAGTAAAAGGCGTGTTGAACCGTGCTTTAAAAATTGTACTGGTGCTAATTGTAATCTGTAAAGACTTAACTCTGCCTGATAGAAAAAAAAAACATATTAAACAAGATACACAATCTAGTGCTTGTTTTGGTGTCCACTTAAGAATTTTGTAGTTTCATCTCTCACGGCGTCAAACTCTTATTTGCCAAGATAAATATTCGTATCTCTTGGTCAAACAAATTCAGTGACCTAGAGGCCTTTAGAGTCTCTAGTTAAATTATACATACATACATAAAGTCACGCCTTAATTCCCAGAGTGGGGTAGACAGAGCTACAGAACTAACAATAAATCTTAAAAACTTGTTGATAATTGTGTAACCACATTTTGCACAATCAGGCTAAGATGTTTACCAGTGTATTAGTGACAGGTTGCAAGCCCATCGCCTAAATAAATAGTAATAGTAAATAAGTAGTTAAATTATGAAAGTAAAAAAACAATAATTTGACGACCTTACTGCCCTCATAAATAGGCGGTATCTTAAATTCAATAGCCAATGCAAATTCTATCGTCTTTTAATAGCAACAAGGTTACATTAGCTACAGGAGTTTTGTCTGAGATACCGCCATTTGCCTTAGCAAGGCGCTATGATACGCTCTCGTACTAGCTAAGGTAGAGTTAAGTCTGCTCCTAAATGAGCCTCGTGAATGAAGCAAAGGTAAACATTCTATCTTACTTGTGGTAAGAGCGGCAATGCAAACACTAAGGTAGTCTTTTCATACGGTGTTGAAGTCTTTAAATATCTCTCTCAGGTCGTTCTTTTAAGACTGGATATTGTGATTAATAGATGTCCTAGATTTTCTTAACTATAAATAGGTAGTGTATGTTTTATGATACGTAAGACGCTTAATTTCTTGTGATAAACTATGTTGATAGTAGAGATGTCCATTTATGTGTAGAAACTTAACTAGAAAATAAACGTAACCTATTAATATACATATATAAATGATAATAACATATTAAGTAAAAAATACATAATAAATAATCTTTTTCTTTCCTGAATCCGTAAACTTTTCCGGATTGTAATGAAAGTAACCTGACCTAACCAGGAAAAGTTTACGGTTTTAGAAATAAAACCATTATATATATTAAAACCATTGTGTATTAGGGTCCATTATGTATTTTAAACTTTAAATTATAATGATCGCAAGAGCGATTAAGAAATAAAGAGTTGAAGGCTGTGCAAAAACAGTACAATCGATTTCACTACAATATATATTATTCCTCAGGAAACAACTGAAGAAGCAGCGTATGTGTCTCCCAACGGACGGGTTCTTTGCCTGCCAGGGTACCTACCTCGCCAATGGGTCCAACTTCACCGACGTTTACTACTTCAACCACACCCTGGATAATTTGCCCTCCAATGCCTCGGTAAATAAATAAATAATTAAATGACAACGATAGACACATCAGATGAACAAATACTGATGCTTAAGAAAAAATTCAAAGGTCACTAAAAGATGTTCGTGTTTATCTTACAAATATTTACCCACCACAAGAAGCCACGGAGAGCCGAGCAGGCACGGAGTGGCGCAATCGAACCCAAGACCACAAACTTCGTAGGCAGGCTCACTGCCAACTACATAGTGTAACCACGCCATCATTATATACCCACAAATTAACCACTTATGTGCCTTAGACCTCGAATTTTTCCACGCGACGAATCAACAACCACATATTCCACCACCACAAGTGCCCCACTTTTTATGCTCTCCAATAATTAAAACTTAAACTGAAAAATATATCTTCAGCAACGTATTTTATTCAAGTTACTGATAAGTTTATACGACATAAATAATACCACAACGTTTCAGGTGCAAACGTCTTTAACGACCTGAATGCCCTAGTTTTACCATTTGCCCTTGTAGCGCATCGCATTTACGAGAACAAATACTTTACCCATAACTTTCTGTTCTATTGGGCATTGACAAGTTACATTTTACGAACGTTAGCGATTGCAGAAATATTGTCGATAGGTTAACGTACTCGTAAGCTGTCTTCTATTGCCAGTTCCTGATGTAGTCAATAAATATCCATAGTCCTACTTATATTATAAACGCGAAAGTTTGTAAGTATGGATGGATGTTTGGTACTCTTTCACGCAAAAACTACTGGACACATTTTAGTGAAATTTGGAATGCAAACAGCTTATACCTTGGATTAACACATAGGCTAGCTTTTATATCGCTTTTCCCTCGGGAACTGATTTATACGCGTACGAAGTCGCGTGTGGAAGTTAGTAATAAATCGATAAATATCCGAAGACAATGTCACACAAATTGACCTAGTCCCAAACTGAGCCCTAAAACATCCATCCATCTAAATAGATATAAAACATCCAAGACTCAGGAACAAATACTCGATTTAGACTATGTTTATTTATTTATTTGATTTATATTTCAACCAAAATCTATGTCGTATGTTTATTTACTACATCGGGGGCTATTTTAGTAAAACCGTATTGCTCTTGACATGTCATTGTATCGTTTTTACATTGGCCGCCATTACTGACAAGTAGTTATTGTGCGTTAACTATACGATTACATACTCGTATGTCAAAAGCAATACTGGTTTTACTGAGTCCGAGTTTCCAAATATTTTTACAAGTTAGTGTTGTATTTTTAATCCTCAATATCTAATACATATATTGAACAATTCGCAGCTTCAGAACAATAGTAACCCAATTCAAAATTTCAGCTTTCAAAATTCAAGTCATACATTTATTATTATAGGGACCTAATTCAAAATTTAACATTTCTGAATTAGGTCACTATTATTCTGAACATGCGAATTGTTCAGAACGTCATATATGGTCGGGAAAGGGTTTCTTATAGTGCTTTCGAAGTCGGTTTCGTGCCTGTCTATAGGATTATAAAGAAGGAACATTCGGTATTACTCGACAGAATACGATGGTTAATGATTATTCACTACATAAGTAAATGTTTATGTCTTCTTTGATAGAAAACACTTTAGCAATACCTTTATCACTAAAAGAATGTAGTTGGCATGCAAGAAACACAGTTAAAATAGTATAACGTTCCATAATATGAGTAGAAGAGAGACAACGTGCTCTTTGACGGCACGGTGGCCTAGTTGGGAGTGACCCTGCCTCCGAAGCCAGCTGTCCTGGGTTCAAATCCCGGTAAGGGCAGATATTTGTGTGATGAGCGCGAATATTTGTTCCTGAGTCTTGGATGTTTTCTATGTATTTAAGTATTTATTTATCTATATAAGTATGTTTATCGTTGTCTAGTAGCCATAGTACAAGCCTGGAGCTTAGTTTGGGACTAGGTCAATTTGTGTGAGATTGTCCCCAGATATTTATTTATTTATTTTATTTATGATATTTTGTAAAAAATTCAACAACCGTTAACATTCGCAGGATCTATCTTGTTCTGGCGGTAAATCGCAACGTTAGATTCGATTAGCGTGCGTTTGAGTTAATTATTGGAAGACAGTTTACTTAATGAAGATTTTGTGGTTTGATTTTGTATTCTACATTAATATAGGAGTTAAACGAGCTGAGAAATACAAAAAGGCTCCACGTCAAACCTAAACTAATAAATAAAATTCTTAAAAACTAAAAACTGTCCAGAGTGAAGAAACAATGTAGGTAAACATTTCAAAGAAATAAATATCTTAAGATAGTTTTTCATGTTGATTTATAACTCAAGTAATTAGGGTGATGGCACCAATGGACACTTTTAGCCTAAATAGGATGGTCTTACACGACACAACCTTAAATTAATCCTTATAATCATACCTGGGATAACTCGGGGCAAGTTCTAGGGATTTGATATCGATAAAAAAGATATCGATGTTAAATACTGTTTATGACACCATGAAAAAAGTAAAGTCTTATAAAAGGTGAGGAAATTTCAATAATCAACATGATTGAGAAATTGGCTTTGAGTCATTATAAATATTTTAAGAATGCCCCGTTGACCACTGTGGACGTTGAGAGAACGTTTAGCAGTTCAAAGTGGATATTTTAATCTCGACGGCAATCATTTATACTGACGGATATGGAAATAATATTGATTGTATATTATGAAAATGATTTAAAAACAACCACATAAATATACGTTTTAATTTATTTATTTGTATTATTTCAAAATAATTAATTATTTCAGAAAATAAGTTTATTTATTTATGTCGAATAACATTTTGATTTTGGCAGTAACATCGATATATTTTTTGTCGATAAAATATTTTGCATCATCACTTTCGTATAGATGCCCCGAGTTATCCCAGGTATGCTTATAATATCAGTAGGAGTACCCGGTTTCATTTTTGTGTATACTTGTCGGAATATTAATACCTGAGTAAATAATTTGTTAGCCTGAATGCCTAGGGTAAGCTTCATTAAACATTGTTCTCACGTTCTGATTTCTCCCAAAGCAACCACCTCAGGCGCCATTTCCTGTGTGGCTGGCCGTAATCTTCGCAACGTGCCTTATCCTGGTGATCCTGCTCACTATCAGCGGGAACGTTCTAGTGCTCATCGCGTTCCTCGTCGACAGGACGATCCGACAGCCAAGCAACTACTTCATCGCCTCACTTGCAGCCACCGACCTATTGATAGGTAAATCACATTAACATATCATTAGGCATTGCTTTCGTGTCTATGCTACTCATAAACATAGTACTTTATGGTACTAACAGGTTTTCTAAAATTTTACGCAAGATTAACCTTACTAATGCTATGGTAAATCATGCGTAAATTTTGAAACACCGTTTATTATAAACTCATTGGCAAATTGATGCAGTTTATGTTATGAATCCATCAGTGCACCTACAAGTATATAATTCTTAGTTTTGTTTTTAATGTATTTGAAAACCGTTTCCATTGTCCACAGGTACCATATCAATGCCATTTTATACAGATTACGTTTTGAAAGGATATTGGCACCTAGGGCCACTCCCGTGTGATCTCTGGCTATCCGTAGACTACACCGTATGCCTTGTTTCGCAGTATACTGTGTTACTTATAACAGTAGACCGGTTTTGTAGCGTTAAAATAGCAGCAAGGTACAGAGCGTGGAGAACTAAAAACAGAGTCATTTGGATGGTCACAGTGACTTGGATTATACCTGCCTTACTATTCTTCACAACAATCTTCGGATGGGAGCATTTCATTGGTTACAGAGACTTGCAAGAGGGAGAGTGTGCTGTACAGTTTCTAAAAGATCCAATTTTCAATACAGCTTTAATTATCGGATACTACTGGACCACACTTATTGTCTTAATTGTATTATACGCGGGGATATTTAAGACTGCTTATGATATGCAAAAGAAAAGCGAAGCGAAGCAGAGGAAGATGCGATCTATGGTTGCATTAAGTGCAGGAGTGATGTCAGGCATGGCAGGCCGTGCTGCTGGCATGGCAGCTCTATCTAAAGCTACCATATCCAATGAAGATCAAATGAAAGTTTCAGAGTCTATACGGAAGGATTCAACTTCGAAAGGATCTTTAGCAGCTCCTTTATTAACTTTAGGCGTATCCACAGACTCAAATTCTAGTCAGAAGTCATCAGCGCACAAAAGTAGTGCAACCGCTACTGCTACTTCAACCACAGATGGAGACAAAAAAGAAGATCAAGTGGAAGCAGAAAGATCTAGCAGCCCTACATTTGATTCCGATGATGAAAGCGCTGCACAAACAAACGTGAAAAAGCGCCCCTCAGTGGCTAACCTAGTTATGCAAACTGGTGCCATACAATTACTAAATAATATGCGTATGAACGGTGGAATGCTTCTCAAAACAGATGCAAAACAATCCCCATTAATGAAACACGAACTTGATAACCCTAAATTGTCGCTGTCGCAGATTTCAGAAAAGAGTATACTTGATACAGACAATCCTGAGACGTCACAAAGTGGAACAGCTACATTTCAAGCACCTACATTACCTCCGTCAAATGCCAGTATCACTTCACCAACGTCTTCGGGTGTAGCCACACCGTCTGACCAACGAGAAGTAGCGACTACTATTGCTCAAAGAATTATTCCTCCACCAACGGAGTTCAGGTGCAGTCCCACTGTATCCGAAAGCCCACCTTCATATTCTGAGTCATCTCGAACTAGGACTATAAGAGTACTCAAAGACGGCAGCATATGTGACGTTCTAGTAGGAATGGATGGTGCAGATCTTAGGTATATGGATGAAAGTTCGATTATTGTGCCTACGCCGACTAACGAAAGTCCCCCATCTTCAGTGACATTTCCTACAACGACAGAGCCGTCATCTCCACCGACGTTAAATAACGCGACTAATGTTACTAACACCTCACTGTTACAAACAGCTTTAATAAGAGCTACTGCCGAAGCTAAAGTTCCGACGGCTAAGCCCAGTTTCTCACCACCTCCTCCAATAAAAGTGAACACTGAGGTTAGTCTTACTACCGGAGAGCGTCCTAAGCCTGTGATCACGTTGGTGTCATCATCTTCCAATAACAATGAACCTCAGTCGCCCAAACGGCCGGAAATTATTTCAGCATTAAAACTAAATCCAAATATAAGTCCAGCTGTAGAGCACAGCGAAGTCTCGAGCCCTGCTGTAACTGGGTCGGGCCGTGGTGACTCAAAGAAAGAGTTTGTAAAAAACATCGGAAAGAAATTAAAAGTTAAACGTTCGAAGCGTGACGGCCTATTCCCGAGCATCGGTCGGCAAAAGTCGAAGTCTGAAAACAGGGCAAGAAAGGCGTTTAGAACCATATCGTTTATATTGGGAGCGTTTGTTGTCTGTTGGACCCCTTATCATATTCTAGCTTTGGTTGAAGGGTTCTGCACGGATCCGCCATGCATTAATAAGCATATATACATGTTTACCTACTTTTTGTGCTACGCAAACAGTCCAATTAATCCTTTTTGCTATGCGCTGGCTAATCAGCAATTTAAGAAGACCTTTACGAGACTTCTACGGGGAGATTTCCACATCACCTAGTCCATGTCTGTGCGATAAATGCCGGTTGGAGTCTTCCACTCGCAACTCTAGACAATCGCGCACGAATGCTATCATTCAAATATTTATGATAAGACAATACCATATTGTAATAAACGCTTTAGGTGTATAGAATGAAATTTCTAGAAAATGTATTTCAATGTAATTATGTTACCAGCTTTAAAAAAGCTGATCACGACTGTAAATATTAATATCTTAGCCCTAGGTAAAATAACTCAGTTATAAAGTTCAGAACTGACAATAAAACCTTAGAGTGTGTAAATAAAATGTAGCTATTTGTAAGTGTTAAGTCTCTTCTTATTTATAGGAAATAAATTAAATTTTAAATAATAATCACTATGCATAATTGCGTTAATAACTTACGCAACCACTGTAAAAATAAATAGAAATGGTAGTGTATTTGTATAAAAATGTATCGATGATTTTTAAATAACAACATCGCATTGTGGCTATAAGAAGTACGATACTTTCTATTCAGGTCTTTACTTAATAAATTTAATAAGCCTGTCATGTTATTTTCGCTTTTTAACCAAAAAATCTATTCCTTCTTGTTAACTTCTACGAAAAACTTTTTAACTACCCATATTTTCCTTACTGTAAATATCAGTCTTTTAATAAAAAAAATCTCATAGCCACATTACAATGTAGAAACGCTTCAAAGCTTTCAGCAACGAGCCCAGCTAAAGTTTTTTAGCGTTAGATTTAAAATGGTCAATTATTTACTACTCTTAGGAACGTTGTAATTGTTAATATTTGGCCTAACTCCGTTTCCATGGGTATGTATATACGAGTAGAATCAGTATTTTTAGATTAAATCTTAAGGTTCCTTTATGTATCTCAATTTAAAGTACCTAGGTACCTGTTTTGTAGGTAGTTTTGTATAATATTCATAGCTAATTTGTTTTTTTTTTATTGGCAAATACCTCGTTATTTTATGAAGTTTCATTACGAGTAATAGTCGTCATATATTTAGAAAAACCCTTATATGTTTTAGAAATGTGTAAGCCTTTAAGTACTTAGTCCAATAGTAATTCAGTGTCAAAATGGTATAAAACATAAACAGTATTTTTAAAAATAGTCTCCCTGTAGCTTCGATATAGGATCTTGTATATGTTTCACATCAAAATGAAAGACAAAAGTGAAGTATTTGTAGTTAGTGGTATAAATAATACTACAATCATTAAAAAATAATGCTAGTTTAAAATATAGCAAGTAATAAATATATGTTTGAAAATTGAATTTGTTTCATGTGAACACCCAACCCAATTTCAAATTTTATGATTTTGTATTTGTTCTTATATTTACATTTATTATTGAAATATTATCCATAAAACTTCCAGTTAAGACATTATGATAACTATAATAATTGACTTAATAGCTGTCGCTATAGCTACAGATAATATGTTCATTTAATTATAAAAAATTCCAATCAAAAAGTTTATTAACACTTACAATGATTCACATATTTTCAATAAATTTGTTATTGAGTCTATAATTGAATACCTTAACTTCTATTTCATATTCTCTTGGCCCATAATACAATCAAAAAAGATTGTTTTGGCAGTTAATAGAAACTCCAAGGAAAAGAAAGAAAAGAAAATAATTGCTGGTGTGATAGTTTCGTGTCGACGATCATTAGGGGCCGAAAATAACCGAAGATTCGCGTTCTCCACCCGACCCCGGCCCTAATTTCTATAATGATTCCGTATTAAGCCTATCCTAAATTACACTACTTACCTATTACAGCAGATACCAAAAACATACATTTATTTTCGCTTTAAAACAGTCTCTCAACAGGGCTAGTCAATATGCATCACGCTAAGTTAGCGACTTTCGTAAATCGACTAAATATTTAGGATTAGCTTTTGCCCGCAACTCCGTCCGCGTAGAAGTCGTTTGTCGTTGCTTCCTCGGGGAATGTACAGTTTATGCCTTCTCCGTTCTTCCAACTATCTCCATACCGAATTTCATCTAAATCATTTCAGCAGTTTAAGCGTGAAGAGGCAGCAGACAGGCTGACAAGCTGATGACAGATCATGACGATAGTTATATATGATAAAGTTTTTAACATTAAAGTTACATTATGAAACTTACAAATGAATTTCTAAAATAAAAAGGGTTTTTGAATGTCACGTAGCGTCACAAGCTCTTTTTATAAGCTTTTATTTAACTTGCACTTAGGGGTTATAGGGCGTTTTCCAAAAAAACTACCTATAGTTAAGGACAAAAATGAACAACGGTAATTTTTCATTACGTCGCGAAAATTAACTATGACTGCTTTAAGAGAAATAGTGGCATCTCAGACAAAACTCCTGTAGCAAGTTCAACCATATTACTAACAGGTGAGGTTTGAATCTGCTATGCTAATTTAATTTGAAATACCGCTTGTTGGCTTATCAGGGCAGTATATATATATAAATGACAAATTTTCGTGACGTAATGGAAAAAACACCGTTGTTAATATTTGTCCTTAACTATAGGTACTATTTTTAGAAAACGCCCTTTGATGTCATAGCTACGCAGATCAGTATACACTGAGTGAAATGGACAGAGCTATGTAACTTCTATGGCTCTGTCCTTTACGCTCGCTGGAAAATGAACTGCATAATCTTTTCATAACAACCCCTCTGTTCGTAAGTATGTAAGTTGTCTGTCAAAAATTCAATTTTTCAGTTACTTGCCGTTGTCCGATTGAGCTGTAGCAAACTTATTTAAACTCAATGACGATGCAATAATATGGCATCATCGAGCTGTTCTGATGATGGAGACGGAAAGTGGCCATAGGAACTCCTAAATTACACATGATAAACCCTTCGTGTTAGCAGATGATGATTATGCCAATAAAAGTACAGTAGGTAACAAAGGCAGGTCTCAAAAATGTTTTTTTTGTTTAGGTAATAGTGATTGTACATCGTACTACACAGTACATAGGTCGATATTTAATGAAGGGAAATAAAACACATAATATAGACAACGATATTAATAGGACTTGACGGAAGAGCGTGGAGCTGACTCCATGTGCTTCTGTTTAGTCCACCAGAGTAAATACTTTTTAACCAAACAATTTGCCCTCGCGTGTGTGATATCCATGGATTTATTTCTTTAATAAGTTTATAGTGATTGTCTAAAACTCGACATTGGCGAAATACACCTAGTTTAAACCAGGAGTGAAAGTCATTAATAAAGAAAAAAAACGTTCAAAATAAGTGTTTTTTTGTTATCTTTTTCAGTGTTAAGTATTTCCTTTAACATTCTTGATAATAATAACAGCCATAAAATTATTTGTCGGTTTCCATATTTATTAACAAATCAGCTGTTAACAAAATCCATCCATATCTACATTAACGATTACGCTCCAGTAAGTACTAATTCCACATAATATTTTATGTGTGAAAATACGCAAAAGTTTGTATAGCGCCACATCTCGTAAGTATTCAAAGGGTGTTCACACAAGTACCTACACAATAAGCGCTGAAACCCAAATATGTCTCATCGCTTTTTGTATCAAAACTTCACACATTACTCTCGCAGCCCGTGACACTCTCATAGTAAATCACTCAAAAACAGCACGAAATAAAACGTTCAGAAAGAGCTATGCTATGAAGAATCTAGAAGGATTATTTATTCCTAGTAAATTAAATTAAATTTTGAATTCCACATTGAAAACAATGTGGAATTGAAATGTGTGGAAATCTTAATACTAGCTATCAATTTAATTCGTTCAGCAAAATATTATCTTGGCTTGGCCAAAAGACCATCATTCACACCAAAACTAAGAATTATAATTAAGTATAATGATTTAACCGCGTACCTTCTTCCGTAAAGTCCCATTAATTTACCCCACCTGCTATCTACTAATAGCACAGTGAGTACCTACTTTGTTTTAAGAGCAACAAGCACTCGCTAATCTAATTATTGTGAAGATGACAAATGTTCTAAACCCTCTTCAAGATTTCAGGCGTCAACATCATTACCTTAAGTAAATAGTTTCTAAATAATTTTGATGGCTGACATTTAATGGTCTTGTTTGTACTGAAGATATTTTATCTGTATTAAATAATATGAAACAATTAAAAAATAAATTACTCCAACCACTCAAATTACGACGACACGCTAGCCTCGTTGGGAGTGACCCTGCCTCCGAAGCCAGCGGTCCCGGGTTCAAATCCCGGTAAGGGCAGATATTTGTGTGATATGTGAGCACGAATATTTGTTCCTGAGTCTTGGATGTTTTCTATGTATTTAAGTATTTATTTCTCTATCTAAGTATGTTTATCGTTGTCTAGTACCCATAGTACAAGCCTAGAGCTTAGTTTGGGACTAGGTCAATTTGTGTGACATTTTCTCATGACATATATATATATAAAAATTACTCAATTACCAACTTGGGTGGCTTTCTACACGGTAATAACGATATCGTATTTGACGTGTTTACGTATTGTCAACATTTTGATAACTCTTATGTCATTTACAATAATGGCGACTGTGACATAAACGATTCTTAAACGTGTCAAACACGATATCGTTTTAACGCACCTGAATAGAGGCCCTGTTGGGCTTAGCAACATTAGGAGAGGGGGGCGTGTATTCTACGCTACGTCTTGTCGGCTCTTCAAGTTTTAATAATATGACCAGCACCCTATTTCACCATCCTGACAAAGACAGGTGACAGGTGACATTTCAGTGTACATGGCGTAGCTTATATTAATCCGAGTAATTTGAAAACCTGTTAACATTGCAATGTAGACCGAATAGATTCAGGCAATAGAAAATGTAGATAGCAAGTACTGGCTGCCTCTAGCCTCTAGTTGTGCCGATTTGATATATCCATTTAAGGACTTTAATTGTTGTGCCACTATGGAACGCTGTCATAATGACAGCGTCAAACCATATTAAAGAAAGCTAAAATTAATGTTTAACGCTTTCATTATGACAGGGTTCCATAGTGGCATAACAATTAAAGTCCTTGACCTTACGGTCGAACTCATTAGTTAGTACGTACATATTACTCGTAGTACTAATAAACATATTTATAACATGCTTTCATGCTAAAGCTTATTAGGTATGTAAAGAACTTCAAAAATAACACCTGAGAAGTTTATTCCAATATAAAATGAACGTATTAGTACGGCAGTTAAAAAAATGATTATTATAGAGATATCAAAAAAATTGCACCTTTATTCGGAAAACATCCATTACACGTTAGAAAACTACATTGCAAACACAATTACAGTTATTATGTCCATTACACCAAAAAGATCGAATTATGTTACAGAGTGCGTTCCAACATTGTATTTACGCCCTTACGCCTGCCAGATTGAAACATTCATTTGCTTTGACATAATAAACCGTATGACATAAAGCAGTCCTCGCGGAGATAGTTATGTTGTCGGTTCTTAACGTTTCTGTCTCAAGTCACGAATAGTTAGCGATAGCGTGTTGTACAAAAGAAAGTACAAACGCGATGAATTGAGAACATCAGATTGCTTTTTCTGAAATCGGGTAATGAAATAAGTAAAACAGAACCGCCTTCAAAAACGCAAGAAATAACTTCTTTTAAAATGGTAGGTACGTCCAAATGAAGTCAGTTTTTGGTTCAAAATATTGTGTTACGCCGACTTCAGTTGGACTGACCTACCATTTTAAAAGAAGTTATTTCTTGCGTTTTTGAAGGCAATTTTTTTTTTTATTTCATACTTTTAGTGATCATCGTATTATACTGTTATCTGACTGTGACTGTTACATAACAGCATATTATGAATATGATCGCTAAAAAGTCAAACGTACGGGTCAAACTGAGATACTCCTTTTTTTGAAGTCGGTCAAAATCCAAAAACCTTATCATAAATGTAAGAAAAACTTTCCTGAAAACCGCATCAAAATACATTTAGCTAAATGCGAGATAATCGCGGACAAACATACATACATAAAAGTTAAACTGAGAACCTCCTTGTTTTTGAAGTCGGTTAAAAAACGATCATTATGCAAGTTTGACGCGCTTCACTCCTTGAATTAGGTTATCGCTCGTTTTATCAGCTCGGCACCGGATCGGCGCTAATTCACTTATTGGCTGGAGGCGATGTGAAGCCGTAACGTTGCTGTTAAATGTGCGTTGCATTATGGAGTTTCATACTACACATCACGCCTTCATTCCCAGAGTAATTAGACTGAGCTACAGAAATACCAACTCTAAAAAGACTTGTTTATAAGTCTGTAACCACATTTTGCACAATCAGGCCAAGAAGTTTACTAGTGTATTCGTGACAGGTTGCAAGTCCATCGCCTAACAGTACTACAAGCCCTTATTCCCTTAGTCGCCTCTTAAGACATCCACGGGAAGTCATGGAGTGGCACTATTCTAACTCGGCAACCACACGGCAAAATCCGACCAAATATATCGAACAAATTGTGTTGAGACGGTTCTGATTGGGTGCGTCAAAATATGTGGGGGAACATAATTGTTGAAGAAATATTATTTAGCAAAAAAACCTTTCATTATTTTAGACAGAACTCGAATAATGAGCTTTGATCTTCAAAACATTTGCACCATTTAATATTGTTACCAGACAGGATCACGCAAGTATTAATTTTATTAATCATCGCAACTTTGGTGACATAGCATAGGGTGCTGGCGGAGAGTTAACTTTGGCCAACTTATGTATTTCCAAACTATCCATCCAATATAGTAGAGATTCATCATTTGACCAGCTAGTTAAACCAAAAAAACTAATTTCATCGTAAAAATACGAAAACATCACGTATGTTTAATCTTGTTACATAACTATGTTCATATTAAATAAATACTAAACCGTTAGTAAGTATCTTTAATATTTTTGCGCAACATTTTCTGTTAAAGGTTATTTAATCTCCCAGATCCTCTATAAACCACAAACCCCACTAAGTTTATTACTTAAACCTCCCTACCCGTTGTCAAGTACCACAATAGACGGAGGAGCGTCGACAGGTATTGTCAGAAGCTCCGCGTTTAATTTGTTTAGCTGCTTTGTTGTCGCAGAACATTTAGAGGCAGGGGTGGTAGCGGTCAATATTCTAAAGTGCAATAGGATTCTGGTTGTGCTCAAGGTTTTATTACGGCGGTAGGATTGTATGAAACGATATAGAAGGAAAGGAAAGAAAGAAAGATATTTGTTCACAATACACAAGACACAAAAATAGATAATAAATAAAAGGGAACAATGACAGGAAGAACGGAGTGTGTGTCATCGCGGTAGTGATTCAGACACTGGCTCAGCATTATGCTGAGGAGTCAGACACCTGCAGCGCTGATTTTCAGCCAGTACCGTCTCGGTAACTCACGAAGCGCGGTACAAATTCTGTACATTGAGTAACATATTGTAACTATATTGTCGGTAGATATGCATATGACTTCAACACCAAGATTATCCATCGGCAGAACTTGGTTTTAATCATTATAGTACTTTTTTATGGTAGAACTAACTTGATAATTTAATTTTTAAATTTCCTGTTGCATTTCTTTGATCTTTGAGAGATGAAATACCAGTAGGTAAGTATTTGGCAAAATCAAAACCTCGGAACATTATTAAGATGAAGATAGTATTTATTGTAATTTTTTCAAGCTTTTACTTGGCTTTGCGTTTGTTTATTTCTTTGTCAGTATGTTGTTGTTTGTATATGTAATATGTAGTTCAAATCTTGCTAGTTAATTTTAACCCAGCTCGCATTTTCTGACTTGGCTCTTAATATTGCATAACGGGGACTGGTTTAACATTTGTAAGATTTGTTCTTAAAGTAAGTGCAATTTGTACAAACGAATAAACAATATGCGTAGGTAAGAAAAAATATTTTATAGTAAGTCTGTAGCGACATTAAGTGCCATTTTAGTCCGCCTGTACATATATGTTAATTATTTTGTAGATCCAATTAGGGAGCGACCACACCGACGCGTAAAATACGGTGACGTAGCATAAACATTTAATGTTGACGGACTGTAATTTACGCACCGTTAAGCACCGGCATGGTCGCTCCCTAACATGAGATGTATCGAACGTGCACGCGCGTGCACATATTAAGATTGTTAATCTTATTTCTTCTGCCGCTAAAATATGAAAGGCTGGAATATGGACACATTAATGTCCATCATCAAAATGATATATATATTTGTAAAGAATTGTTCAAATGAACTTATTTCGTCGGAGAAAATAAAATTTAAAGATGATTATCAGAGTATAACCTAGTCCCAAACTAACTTCTAGGCTTGAACTATGGATACTAAACCACGATAAACATTCTCATATAGAGAAATTTATACTTTTATGTATAGATAACATCCAAGACTCAAGAGCAAATACTCATACTCATCACACAAGTAATTGCCGTTAGCGGAATAGAAAACCCAGGCCGCTATTAAAAATAATTATATAATTTGTAGCTTCGTAGACAAGGTCACTACCCCACCAGACTAGCGGTTTTGTCAACATATGTATATATGTAAACACTTTATTGTACAAAAGAAAAATCAAAACAATACAATGAATAAAAATAAGAAGATGTACAAAGGCGAACTTATCCCTTTAAAGGATGTCTTACAGCTAACCCTTGAGAGATTGAGAAAAGTGAAAGGTTGTGCATCGAGTAAACAGGTGTACAAATTTATTTAGAGCACCCAAAAAACAAAACTAACCAAATATACCTATAACATATACATTAAATAAAACCATAGAAAAATACAAAACTAATACATTCAAATACTTACATAAATAGATAGAAACATATGTAATTATACATCAATAAACATACTTAAACTTACATAAACTACATATACAGGGTGTCCCGTAAGTACCACGACAAACTTAAGGGGGAGGTAGGTGAGCAAGCCACCTACCTAACATGGAAAAATCGCCTTAGTAAAAATCGCACCGTTTTCGAGATATTTGGATTTTTCTGATTTTTAGAAAAATGAACACCCGCACTGAGTTTTTCATCTGTGGTATTCGGTTTTTTTTTATTTTTTTTATTGCAAAACAATCTTGAATAGTTGTGTTATCAAATGGTAAAAACCATTAAAAAGTAACTATTGTAGTTTTTTTTATTTTTTAAATTAAATTTAAAATTGGCCTCTTCCGTTTTATTTTGGTCAAACTTTAGCCCCTCATGGTGAAAAAAAAATACATGACCACTGGTTAGCCAATTAGATTAAAAACATGCTCGTTTAGTGAGCATTTAAAAATGATAAATACTTTATCATCAAAACACTAATAAATATTTTTATTTTAAAGAAAAGCGTAAAATACACCGCAATTCACGTTAAGCCAGTACTGCCACCCAAGCATACTTGCGACGCGAGCTGTATATCAACGCAAAACTAATCGAACAAATTAAAATCTTTAAATTTCGCTTAATTTAAAAAAAAACTAAAAAAACTTTTAATCTGCAATATTCCAAGTAATTATTCGATTTGGGCTTACAACCTGCACAATGCCAAACTCTTTATTAAAAAAAATACTGTTCTAAAATTCTTCGAACTTCGTTCGAAATTTAAAAATGATTTTGTTAATGTTAGGTAGGTGGCTTGCTCACCTACCTCCCCCTTAAGTTTGTCGTGGTACTTACGGGACACCCTGTATTTATATATCAGCATTTGGATAGTTGATATCATTGTCATTCTTACAAATATATTGTAACAGCTACAAAAGCTGAGAAGAAAATTCATTCTAAAGTCGTAAAATGTCCCCGGCCCAACACCATTCACTCCTAATCAAAGAGAATAGCAAATAAACATGTTTGCAAAGGCACGATCTAATACTTGTTTTATAAAATAAATAATCATCATGATTCATGACGCTGTGACTAAGCGTCAGACTGCTCCCTAACAGGGCGACGAGATAAATCCTCAACCTGTTTTAATATCAACCGAGAACAATCGAGTTTATTGTCCAAAACGAGCAGTCGCGAGCAGTCTATTGTCTGAACGAATATTAAATACAGTCGACTCCTTAATTACGTTCTTGCGAAAAATGTTGCCGCTTTAATTATTTTGTTACAATTAACAAGTCAGTTTAAAAGTGAATCGTTTTGGCTGTGAGGCTGACTCAAGTGTAAGTTTTTGTCTCGTGGCACTATAGTTCTTTATTTTAATTTTATACGTTTAAAAAATATATTCTCTGTTTAATTGAAAACCGCATGCATAATGAGCCTCCCAATATGTCTTTTAAGTTTTAGCGATTTTATAAAAAGTATTCCAAAAGAACAAGGAAATAATTCAAAATAGGATTAACGTAAGCTTTGTTTGTTTTTACACTTTTGAATGTCAAATGAAGATTAGAATATCACTTTTGAGTATTTTTCAGCAATATTAAATTTCTAAAGTTAGTAAGTACATTAATTCTCTTACGACCTCGACATACCGCAAAATCTAATGACTAATGATCGTACTCAGAGATACTTTAGAGATAATTAACTCGTTCCTCTTTCAAACTTATGAATGAAAAATCGTTACTAAATATTTTCGATCAACAATACACAACTAGATAACGGGTCAGAGGACAAAACACGGCACAGCGAATACATTCTCACTTCAAATTGGGAGCTTATTTGAATTTAATTCGTTGTCAACTACGCCAACAGTGACACGTGTCGCAATGCCTCTGTGTGTTTTCAGAAACTGTAAAAATAATCACCGTAACAAAAAATACAGACGGAATATCATACTTTTGATAAGTAAATGTCGATTCGTAATGTTAATGAATAAATAACTAAGTATTTCTGATTAAATAATTTATTTTAGTTTCCGACCAACAATTGTCAATAATTTTGGTTGTTGCAGAACAGTGTATCTATGGAGTAGTAATAATACTTTATATTTTTTGAAGTCGTAAATTTAATATTCATTTATAGATTTCCTGGTGATCCATTTTAATGTGCAATTTGGAATTCAATTGTCGCGAGTTTTTTAGACCGACAGGAGTTTTTTAGACCAGGAAAAAGTTCCGTAGTATGTTATTGTTATGTTCGATCCATTTCGACAAATTTAATGTCGTAGGAAATTTGCAAAGACCTCGATTGCGTGTTTTAGCTGTCCCTAAATTGCAGGTTATTTACCTTGCCAATAATATAATATGCTATTTATCATTATTTTTATGACGTGGAACTGCAGCTAAGTATGTCACTAATATCATAAATTATTAAAAACTGATTCTACCACTAAGAGTAGGAGTCCACCCTGAGTCTCCATCATCAGACCAGCTCGATGATACCACATTATTGTATCGTCATCAGAAATAAAGGCGTATTAAAATTTTCAGCTTCATTGGAAACCGGGATGTGGTCAAATTTAACTTCCAAGATTTGACCCTTACATACTCGTACTCGTACATGCATACATACATACAGAGCAAGTTAAATAAAAGCTTGTAAAATAACGTTGAGTTGTTTCTTGTATTAATCCCATACCCACCTGAGACGTCCAAACAGAAATAATATTAAGTGTAAAGCTACTCCATTTGTACTCTGTTCGCGATGACATTGGCACTTCGCTAGTAGAAGCTTCATAAGGTAAAAAACGAGCATCTAGTCAAAGCCACATAAGATAATAAATTGTTTCAAGCAAAATTAGGCATTGCGTTACCAACATACCATTTAAATTAGAATGTTTTATTTTGACAATGATTTTATACAAGTATGAAGTTTGTATAGGTCGCCCTAGGACACTTTTCGAAGAGAATTTTGTACGGGACCCGGCGTCTATTTGGTTAGTATGTCGATGCTAAATATCGATTTAATCGTCAACAACTGACTCTGTGTGCAATCTTTAGTGGCGACTTTTCATAGACAAGTTTGGAAGAGGAACTAGTTAGTTGGGCGTTTTTCAAAAAAGTGTACATCGTTAAGGGCAGGAATGAAGAAAATTTAACTTTTCCATTTCGTCACGAAAATTAGCCATATATTTAGGTACTTAAATTTTCGTGACGAAATGGAAAAGTTAAAGTTTCTTAATTTGAATCCTTAACTATGTACACTTTTTTTTTTAAACGCCCAGTTGTCTAACAAATGTCTCCGAGTATGGCGGTAAGGTACGACTTAATCGTCGTTAACTGACTCTCGAGTGCGATCTTAAGTGGCGACTTTTCATAGACAAGTTTGGAAGAGGAACGAGTTGGTTGACTAACAAATGTCTCCTAGTATGGCGGTAAGGAACGAGTTAATTGTCATTAACTGACTAGAGTGCGATCTTAAGTAGCGACTTTTCATAGACAAGTATGGAAAAGGGACAAGTTAATTGTCTA
Organism: Acleris holmiana; assembly: GCA_949316455.1. Lineage (NCBI taxonomy): Eukaryota > Metazoa > Arthropoda > Insecta > Lepidoptera > Tortricidae > Acleris > Acleris holmiana. The sequence goes on from OX438769.1 coordinate 13,892,114, forward strand.
TCAAAATTAAATGTCTTCGAGCATGGCAGTAAGGAACGACTTAATCATTTTTAACTGACTCTGAGTGAAGCGGTTAAGCTCAAAAAATACAACGGCAAGCTATATTAAAGGATCCTAGCTTCGGACTAGCTTATTAGCTTTCTCGCTAGCTTACTAACCTGGAAATAAAGCTACGTAGTTTTGTATATACGAAAATAGACTTATGACTGGCACTAGCTTGCTATCCTCGGTATCTCGGGTTTTAGTGACGACTTTTCATATTCAAGTCTGAAAAACCGGGCAAGAGCATGTCGGACCATGCTCAGTGTAGGGTTCGGAAGCCGTTAAATATTACAAACATAATAATGAACAAGTAACAACTAATTTTCTATTAAGCTGTAAAGATTGAGCTTGAGGAGAGGGGGCTATACCTGCCGTCACACAGTTTTACTAGTACGGAGGGTAGCTTACTGACACTCTGGCATCGATTTAAACACCTACAACTGTTTACCTTAACTTGATAGAAAGATGTCATATGAGTCCTGTAAGCTAAATAATTAAATATTTATAGTTATTTGGTGCCGTCTTAGATGATTTTAGTAGGTATAAACACTATAATCACCCGTATCTCGACTAGAAAAATATAAACAAAGAGTCTTTGGGCTAGGCTTGCGGGCGGACGGACGGACGGAAATGGCGAAACTATAACGGTTCCTAGTTAAACTACGGAACCCTAAAAATGAAAGAGTTGATTATCTCTTAAATGTCTCTGAGTACGGCGGTAAGTGTGCGGTTGAGGCGCAACGCGGTCCGGCGGGAAAGTTGTGGCAAGTCTACGCGTCTTGCCCAGTGCTTTCCCGTCATAAAGTTCTAACAAAGTTACCATCTCGGCCACGCCTCTAGATACGCTGTGCTGACGGCGTCAATCTTAAGCTGGGTACGAATCTGAGCGGCTTAGCCTAAGGCATGCTCGCCCCGCGCGGCGAGCTGCTCGCGAGCCAAATTGTTGCAGCGTGCTTGACGCGAGCCGTCATTTCAAAATGGCGTCGGACACGATGACAGCCGCGGCTGCGTTTATCATAATTCACCGAATTATTAACAAAAAGAAGAAGAAATCGCCTCGGTGGTAGAACGGCTCAGGATACACGTCCAAATTACGCGAGGCACGCACACCGAGGCGCCTTTGAGCACGGTCGAAAGGCCGACTCTCAACGGCTCGCCGTGCGCCGCTCGCCCGCTGCTCGCGCACTGTGAGCGCGTCCGAATTTAACCAAAATAGGTGAGCCTTTATACTTAGTGATGGGTACATTCGCCCGTGTGGTTGCGGCGCGTTAGAATAGCGCCACTCCGTGTCTTCCCGTGGATGTCGTTAGAGACGACTAAAGGAATAAGGGCTTGTATTTAGTTCTGTAACGCGATGGGTTTACAACCCGTAACTAATTACACGAGTAAACTTCTTGGCCTGATTGTGCAAAATGTTGATACATTATTATAAACAAATCTTTTTAAAGTTCCCTCTGAGAATGAAAACGTGATGTTATTGTATTTATGTAGCTATTTAGATAATCTGCGTCAAAGATCCTTACAATGTTCTTCTGGGCTGAGATACAAAACGGTAAAACGTTATTGTTTTTGACGTGTTTCTGTATTGTCGACATTTTGAAAGCTCTTATTGACTTAAAAACAATACGAAAACACGTCAAAGACACAAACAGCCCCTATATTCAAACCGCGGATAGATTAGTTTACTCCGAGACAAAATTTGACACATTTTGTACATGGCAACTGTCAAATTTTAACTTGAAGTAATATAATCTATCCGCGGTTTGAATATAGGAACCGGACCTAAGTGTTCCATTGCGGGGATAACACACAACCGATGAAATGACTATAAGTCCTCAAGGTTAGTGACGTATTTCATCTCTTTACTTTCTTAACCTCTTGTCTGATCGAATAGTTTGATCGAAAAGTAGTCTTTATATATAATACGAGATACGATACGAGGTTGAGATAGTAAAGAGATAATTTGCAGTCCTGACATTGTAATCGTCAGATTGCTATCTTGAGATTGCAAATGTTTATGGACTTCAAAGTTCACTTTCCAAAAGGTGACCTGCAAGCTCATTAGCCTGCTCCATGGTATATTTTTAGTTTCAAGTATTTACAAATTGGTTAATAATTTACATACCTTTTCTATGAATTTACTCTCTTTTTTAAAACCAACCTTACCTACCGCAAATTTAGGTAGGTAACATTTTATATTAAGAAAAGCGAGCTTAGTAGCTATAGTTAAGAATACCTATAACTATAATACAAGTACATTAGTATTACCAGCCAGCCAGCTAGATCATAACTTAATGCGTGCCGGTGCGTGCGAGCAGCCTAAGAGGCAACATCGTTACCAGTTCGTTCCTTAAAGATAAATTGAAAAGTTGTGCAAAAAACACTTGTGTCGGGTATTTACTATTATCTTCGTATAGTGTATAAACAGTGGTTCAAAATAGTGAAAACAGCTTTAAAATCGGTCCAGAGAATCGTGAGTTACAATGAAAATAAATTTAAAATAATTATTAACTGCCAAGAGTTCAATAATCTACCCGGTGTTCATTGATTCGAAACAGCCAATCAGAGGTTACGGCTGCATATTAGATAAGCGAAAGTAATTAGTCATGTCTTTATATTAGCAAGAATTTTTTCTACCGATGCGTTATTTCGTCGCATAAGCTGACACACTAAATAGCCCAGCGGGCAGCGCTTGGACTATCGAACGAAGCAATCGAGTTCAAATTTTTTTTTTTTTTTTTTTTTTTTTTTTTTTTTTTTTTTTTACTTTCTTTCTGATTTCATCTAACACAAAATGCCTGCGGGTAAAAAGGACAAAGAAAGCAAAAACAACACAACGAAGTGTAAAAAATGCTCTCTTGATATAACAGAAAAGGATTGTATAAGGTGCACCTTTTGTTCAATATTCTACCATTTAGACTGCACCACAACTGTCTCACTTAAAAGGCTTAACCTTATGACCAAAAAAACAAAAGATGCATGGAAGTGTCGCCATTGTACGGAAACTGCGCCAGCAAATTGCGTCTTACAATCGGGAACTTCGCCTAAAATCCCAACTGTGAATAAAAACAGTAAAACTCAAGTGCAGGACATACCGAACATAAGCATCGACAAAATAACAATACGCAAGCAAAAACCTATCCAGTTAAGCCCATCTTCACCGCATTCTCATACACAAGATACCTCACCGGGCGCATCGACAGAAGCATCTTTAATTACCAACGACGGACAGGAGACGAATACAGAATCAGATCTAGAAAAGCGCATTGCTACCATAGAAACACGTTACACCGGTGCCGGACAAAGCATCATAAGTGATCTCCGTGACAGTCAAGATCTACAATTCTCACCACAAAATGCATCATGTAACTCGCAGATATTAGACTCACATATACTTACAGAGAACGACTCATCGGATGATCCTCTATCACCATTGGTAAAATTATCGAGGAGCGTGGACAGGTCGATACTCGGGACCAACACACTCCTACCACTACATGAACTGCACGAAAAAATATCCGTACTTGAGATTGCGCTTCTAAGCACGCAGAATGAGCTAGAAGATAAAATAATAGAGAACAATGAACTCCAGAAAAAAATTAACAAGTTAACTATGGAAACGAAAGTACTTCAGTCGCTGTGTACTTCATCCTCATCGGTCCGTACGAAAAACAACTGCAACATAAATAAAAAACACAGACACTCTCTACTGCCCGACATCTCTTTAACGTCTTCGTCTTCACCAACCACCGTTTTATATGCAGATAAGGGATCAGATATCAACAAAAATCTATTGCGCATACAAATAAATACAATAGAGCTAGAAAAGCTAGTTAAGAATGTTGAGAACGAGATTGCTGGCCTCGCAAAACAATTGGAAGGTCTAACACAAAAACTTCAAAATATTGACTCAAAATCATTCATAACAAAAACACCGATCCGCACGCCAGACAAAGAAGCTCTGAAACTGCGATACCAGCCTCCGAAAGGAATCAAACAGCGTGACTCAAGACCCAAAATTGTCATATACGGCACCCAGCAATGCGTCGGCCTCGCTTCGGGTTTAGCGCTCGCAAGACAGACAACTAACTACGTAAGATATAAAACAACGGCCATTACAAAGCCACATGCTCGCAGCACGGAAATATCAAAGAACTGCATGATTGCTGAACTTAGACCACAAGATAAGATAGTGCTATGTATAGGTGAAAATGATAACAATATGAGGACTATTTTAACAGAGTTACAAATATTACTGCAGAAATATACAGACAATACGGTTTTAGTTTTAAGCGTTAAAAAAAATACTTACATAAATACGTATGACTTGAACTTTAAAATTGAAAAATTGTGTATTGAATATAGTAATTGTACCTTCATCAATTGTTCCCATAAAAATATGTTTGAAATGTGTAAGGCGTTAAACTATCACATAGATTGCATGGATTACAATAACAAATATTTAAACTTTAAAGAATTAAAAAAGCTGATGGTGCGTAATAAACCAACCCATAATCTGACGACAAACCTTGATTTGGGAAAAAAGGGCACTATTCCTTATTACTTTGCTCGCATTGACTCTAAAGACACGGAAAATAAAAACTCGACTACCCTACAGCATACTCGTACGGCTGATAAGAGTACGTCAAATAAGGGAACTATACCTCATTACTTTCCCGTTGTAAAAAAGAAAAATCTTTTTCGTGCCTAAGAGTTCATTATCCAGTAACTTTATAATTCTCCATCAAAATATAGCCAGTATCCTAGCAAAGCAAGATTTACTAGTATTGTCGCTATATGATTTGAAGGAAAGGGGCTACGATCCCGATGTCCTATGTTTAACAGAGACGTTCCTTAGAGTAGGTTGTGAAAATCACGTACAACTCTACAATTACGATATCATCGCTAATTTTAGTAGAGAGAAGCAAAGAGGCGGATCCTGTATCCTGGCTAAAAAAGGTCAAAAGGTCAAAGAACTTACATTTATTAATAATTTAGCCACAGAACATGTATTTGAGGTCTGTGGAGTAGAGTTCCTATTACTAAAACTAATTATAATATGTCTATATAGAACCCCATCCTCAAATTGTAGTGTATTCATAAGTAAATTAGATGCCCTCCTACACGATTTACAGGAGCGAAATAAGTCGAAGGCTCGCGTGGTCATTGCCGGTGACTTTAATATAAACACTCTTAAGAGAAGCCCTGCTACAACTAAACTACAAGATCTCACGAAAAATTACAATCTTACCCTGCACATTAATGAACCCACTCGAAAGTCCTCGTGTATAGATCATCTGCTTAGTGATATACCAAATGCTAAAGCAACTGTACTACCACTTTATCTCTCAGACCATGACACGGCGCAATTACTGAGTTTCCCTATTAACAAGCCCCCACCAAACCCAACTATATTTTTCATTTATAAAAAAGACTACAGCCTAGAAAACATAATTAAATTTAAACACTGTCTACAGAATCTTTCTTGGTCGGACGTTTACAGGGAAACCGATCTTAACGTGGCGTTCGATCATTTTCATAACTTATTTTGTCTCTTTTATAACCTTTGCTTTCCGGAAATACGTTTAAAAGTAAACAATCAAAACAAACAAAATTGGATAAGCAAAGGTCTAAAAATAAGCTGTAAAACTAAACGTTATATAAGATACAAGTATTATAAGAATAAAAATACAAGAGACAAGACTATGTACAGTAAATATTCGAATATTCTTAAGCAATGTATTTATAGATCTAAAAAAAATGAAAATATAAAATTTATTAAAAATAGCTGTAATAAATGTAGAGCATCGTGGTTATTGATAAAGAACCAAATTTCGAGAACAAAACCTCCCGAAACAATAGATCATATAATGCATAATAACGACTTGATCTCGGATCCAATAGAAATCGTTACTGCCTTCAATGACCACTACATAGAGTCAACTCATAGTTTAACAATGACCAAAACAAAAAATAATATCAAAAGTAACACAATGGCTAACTCCATGTTTTTGAAACCTTCATCAGAAAATGAGGTTAAGAACGTAGTGTTGTCACTAAATAACACAAAATCGGAAGGATACGACGGAGTTAGCACGAAGATACTCAAGATGTGCTTACCCGAAATCATGGCAGTCTTAACGCATTTAGTAAATCATTCCTTTCTCTCTGGGACTTTCCCTGAGGCTCTTAAAATATCAATTGTAAAGCCACTTTTTAAGAAGGGAAACAAAAACGATATGAATAACTATCGTCCCATAACTTTAATTCCCACTCTTTCAAAAATATTTGAAAAATGCATGTATAAAAGAATCCTTAATTTCTGCACAAAATACAGTATAATAAAAAAAGAACAGTTTGGGTTTCAAAAAAACAAGTCGACTACTTTGGCTATTTTCTCACTTATAAAACTGATATTGTCTGGTCTTAGTAATAATTATTTCACTACAGGGCTATTCTTTGACCTCTCGAAGGCGTTCGATTTGGTTTCGCATAATATACTTCTATCCAAACTTGACATACTTGGCATCAGAGGGCCTGCGCGTCAATGGATATCTTCGTATTTAGAAAACAGAAGACAATGTGTAAAAATCACTAAAATGGCCGCAGGTAACAAGATGACCAACTATTCTTCTGAATTTAGATATAATAAACACGGAGTCCCACAAGGAAGCGTACTGGGACCTATTCTATTTTTATTGTACATAAATGACATCACTGACATAACAGACCACAGTTGTGTTTTATTTGCTGACGACATATCTATCATTGTTACATCCAATAAAGACATTAATTCAGTTATGGATCATGAACAAGACATTAACAATACCATTGAAACAGTAAAAGACTGGCTATATTCTAATAATTTAATTATCAACCTGGACAAATCAAAATTTATACAATTCAAAAAATCAATGAATCCTAATTGTAATATCACTCTTACTATTCCAAGTATAGAAAAGGTCTCACATACCAAATTTCTAGGAATAATTATAGACGAGAACCTTAACTGGAAGTTGCAGTTGGATAACATTACTAATAGAATAAATAAATATGTGTTTGCCCTTAAACAACTTAGTAGAGTCACTGATATTAAAACCGCGATTGTCTGCTATCATGCCTATGTTGAATCAATTTTGCGCTACGGTTTATTAATATGGGGCAATAACACCCATTTCTGTCGGGCGTTTATTGCACAAAAAAAGTGCATAAGAGCAATTCACGGAATGCGACCAGACGAAACATGTCGACCTCTATTCAAAAAGCTTGGTTTATTGCCACTTCCAGCTCTCTACATATACGAAGTGTGCGTGTTCGTTCACAAACACAAACTAATATTTAAAAAAGCATGTGATAGCCATCCGCGCTCCTGTCGAAATCCAGATAGATTACTCCCAGAGCATTCTAGACTACAAAAGTATAAAAAAAGCTGCCTGAATATGTGTATAAAAATATATAATAAATTACCAAATGAGATGAAGACAGTGAATACTATTAAATTTAAAAAGCAACTACACCAGTGGCTTACTAATAAAAATGTGTATAGTTTAAATGAATTCTTTATATGATATATACTACTTATAATAATTTTATTGTTATAACCGTGATATGGATGAAATATGAATGGTACCTACCTATGAATAATTTGTATTACCTACGTTAAGAGACAAATCTGTCATTTTTGCATACCAAATATGGTTAAACATGTAAACCTACCAATCGAAAACTACTTATGTTAACACCTTACTGGTAATGTTTATTGCAAATAAAGTATTCTTATTCTTATTCTTATTCTTATTCTTAATTTATTATCATAATTAACTAATTAATCAAATGTCAAATTATACCCGATGTATTATTATTTGCGCATTCAGTTTACCGATTTCCAGATAGGTGCTCCAGTCCCGTTTTAGCATCTGATAAAAGTTCAATTAATAAGCCATGAGTGTACGCTAAACCTAAATGTACACCGCGTATACTACCTACTTATTAATTGAAAAAATGTCGTATCTACCATAAAACTCATTAATCAATGTGCAACCTTATTGTTAACATGATATTGTTGAATATGCTTTAGCTGTTATTTGCAAATACGTTCTTTTTTCATAGGAAGGCCCCAAAGTAAAACCAAATTAGCAAACTATTTTTCAACTAAATCTCAACCTTAACACCCTTGACAAAAAGCCTTACGTGACTGCACGAAGTGATCGATAATTTGCATTTTTGCATTTGGACTTGAGTTAGAGGGATTTAGACTTTATGCAGTTGATCAAGGGGTTGTGTGGTTGACTTTTTAAGATGGTGATTACACGAGCTAGGCGTTAGCAATTAGTGCATAGCGGCCTTATTCTGTTATTGCAGGGCGCTTCTGCACATGCATGGCATAGGCATGATATCTCTATAGAATGAATGCATGCTTCATGAAAGTACTTAGTGCAACGTCTATAATTCCTACCTCAGATCATAGAAAGGAATTTATATTTCTAGCTGGGCGCTAGGCGATAATCCTAGCTGGATTATCGCCACAGTCTAAAAAAATAGTAATCTATGGTGAAATGCAAGTATCTGCTTAAAATAATCATCTTTAGGTAATACCTAGACCGACTATACTTTTGCACCACGGCCATCTTGAAAATCTGTACTTTAAGAAATTTTTGATATACAATAAAAAGTAAGTTTTTTACAATTTTTTCCTGTATTTTTCATGTTTTCTCTGTCGCTACCAACAGAGACCTGCAACAGAGTACAAAGTGTAGTTTTTATTACCATTTAAAATATCTGATTTTGAAGTAGGAAATAGTTGAGAGTCAGTCGTTTTTTTTCTGCTTTGGATATTCAGTAGCTGCAGTTGTCCCTATCGCACTGATTTAAAAGGCGGGTCGGAAGTGCGACATTGCTAGGTCACTTAAATATTTTTATTTCAAAAGTCTCTATGTTCGCATTTAGTCTGAAACTTTTTCTCTTTATTAGACTAGACTAACCACTTTAGTTTAAGATGTTTGATAATTATTCCACATTATCCATACCCATATTGTTAACATTTTGATAATTTGTACACAGTGTGTTACCGGCATGAGGGCTTTAAATGTAGGTATCGATTCTAATCCTCAAATGCTACATCTTTTGTTCTACGACTTAGAAAATAACTTAATTTACAGTAAGTTATAGGTGATCAAACTTTCAAACTTTATTAGTAAAATCAGTGAATTAATTTATTTTGAATGAAAAATAAAAAATAAAAATTACCTCATTTTTTAAAGTCGTAGAACAAAAGGAGTTCCATTTGAGGAGTAGAATATCCGACGGTTTCAAAAGATAAAATTGCGTTTACCGCTTACATTGACTTTCTCTTTATAAAGTTATCTAGTAAGTAGAGTGAGTTTCGATGATTATGTTTACCTTAATATTTCTGGAACGAGAGAAGCAGCGTGGCAGTTTATTTCTGTCCTTCTGGGCAATGTTTCAGATGCGTCACTTAGCAGGGCTACAGACATTTTTCATCTCGCTTACAACCTTACAACTCGTTGAGTGAAACAGCACAAGAGGCAACTCAGAACCGAGTGCTCTGACTAAATAAACACGACGCAAAAAATAGACAGTTTCCACATTGTGTTGGATTCGTTCTAAACATTTGTTTAATATTGAAAACATAATACGTTGGCCTAGTTGGGAGTGACACTGCTTCCGAAGCCAGCGGTCCTGGGTTCAAATTCCGGTAAGGATATATCCCGGATATTTGTGTGATGAGCGCGAATATTTGTTTCTGAGTCTGGGATGTTTTCTATGTATTTAAGTATGTATTTTATCGTTGTCTAGTATCGTGTCTGTACCCATAGTACAAGCCTAGAGCTTAGTTTTAGACTAGGTCAATTTGTGAAAGATTGTCCCCTGTTTTTTTTTTGATAGCATACAAACTATTAGGAACTAACAAAGAACACAAAAAATATTTAAAAACTGGCAAGGAATCCTGACATGATTGTGTCATCCCAGGGGAGCTATCTTGACATAGCTATACAGTTCATTTTACGGCGAGCATAAAGGACAGAGCTCTAGCAGTTATATAGCTCTATCCCTTCCTCTTAGAGTAAATTGAACCGCATAGCTATGTCATGATACGAGGTAAGCCTCCGCCCCTCCCGGTACAAATTATAATCTTTAACTGTGGTGAATTCTAAGCTCATTGTGTCTACACCTACTGATTATAAAGGGAGGGAGGTTAGGTCATGGATAACTCCTATTTCTACTGTCAGAATTGACTTTTAAACATAGAATAAGAACTAAAGGCATAGAAGGAGCCTTTAAACGAAAGCGTCGGATTTATACCTGTTTCGAAAACTTCGTAAGTACAGAGCTAAAACTAGCCGTTGTCAATTCGTGTAAATTGGCCACCAATTACTGGTCACCAATTACAGGGCGGAATGACCGGGAGACTGATCGACCCCCGCCCGCTCCGACCGGGCGTCCCCACCCATCATCATCATCATCATGGTATCATCCAGGGTCTTATGGCCTATAAAATATCTGCATACATAAACGTAGTTTATATTTCAACAGTGTGCAACAGTGTTCAACCATGATATTTTAGCTTATAGAACTGTCTCTTTTTAGCACACTGAATCCCAATAAGACTGTGCATATCAGCTATCTATAATATGTTGCCTTTCATTTTATCGCTACTTCTATACATTTAGTTCTTATTCTATGCTTTTAATACTGCTGCTAGTATGAACAATTATCAATGGGGTAGGTAAGACCTATCTATTCCATTTCCACGTAGTTTCGGCTTTGAGTTTGTATATTGTAACTGTTCGAATAACAATATTATATATGAAACCACTTGGAAAAATGTGGAAGTTGCATAAACATTTTATTTCGACAAGAATATTGTTTCGCCACTGCTGACGTAGTCTCAATACAGTCTCGAGAGCTCGCTGACTAAGCAAAGTAATGGTTCTACGACGCTGTTTGCTGGGTTTTGGTTTTATAAGCGCAGTCGTTAAGTACCTGTTGATTTTAAAAAAATGATCACGTGCGAGTTGAACTCGCGCACCGAGGGTTCCAAACAAGATTACAAGAATGTAAAATTGTATTGGACAGACTTGACTTTGCCGTTGTTTTCCTTTCTCGATACATCGACATAGGTCGCGATTAGTTTACCAACTGCAAATAATTTTGCAATCGCAAAGAAAACCATGGTGTCGGAGCAACAAACAAGGGATTTTCCCAATTTTTCTTCAGTGTTTAATGATAAGCAGCCCGTACAGAACGGGGTGAATAGGGACTAAGGGGTGGACACAACCTAAAATAAGGCATAACTTGTTACAAATAAAAACAAGTTTTAAATAAAAATGACGTTAAGTTCTATTGGAAATTATTACAGTCTTATAATTAGTAACATATGCCACATTTTAGGTTGTGTCCCTATTCACCCCGATTTGCTAAGGTTGCCAGTGCTAAAACCGCCCGAGATATCTCAAGCGCTCTCCTGGGACAACATGAATAAGCGTTCTTCAAAATTGGTAATTTTCCGCATAGAAATGTGTCAAGTCAACATTGTTGTTAGACGATTTTTGAGAAGGAAGCTTGAAAGTAAAAAATAAATCGTATTCCATGAAACGTTACAACCAACCCTGAACTAAAAATAAAACAATTTTACCTTTTCACGTTCTTCTTTGAATAAAATCCTTGAGTGTTGGATTCTCAAAACCCGACCCGCTGGTCATGAGACACGTACAAATCCATCTGTAGTTTAAATATATGAATCGGGCGTGAGGGAATAGAAACGTACTTACTTGAAAGTAAAAAAATAATCGAATTCCATGAAACGTTACAACCAACCCTGAACTAAAAATAAAACAATTTTATCTTTTCACGTTCTTCTTTGAATAAAATCCTTGAGTGTTGGATTCTCAAAACCCGACCCGCTGGTCATGAGACACGTACAAATCCATCTGTAGTTTAAATATATGAAACGGGCGTGAGGGAATAGAAACGTACTGTGAGTTGTGGCGAATCGTTCGCCAAACTGATGCGTACGCTATCGTTTTTAAACCAATCGCGTCACTGGTAGATCAGGTCATACGAAAAGTCACGTGATCTACCAGGGACGCGGTTGATTTTTAAACCTAACGAATAGAAACGCTAGTTAGCGAACCGGCTAGTGCCTCTGATTCGTCGACAAAACCTATGTTTAATGCAAAATTACATTTTTAAGCTCTGATGTGAAGGGACAACTCAAACTCGCTAATTAATCATTCGTTTAACGAATTGAGGAGCGACCAATGTAATAAAATAATTTAGCAGCTGTTACCTATCTTATGAGTCGATCTACTGATCTTAGCATAGAATAAGTTTCCAACTAAGGCATCTATTCCTCTTGCTGTTTCATTAGCATAATCGATAGTGATGATACGATATTCTATCGATTGCGTCATATCCGTACTAGTACGCAAGCTTTCTAAGAATTTTAGACGCTTGGAGTATTCGATTTGCAATTCAGCTTACTGTTTTACGATTCATACTACGTGAGTTTGTTTGGTTATCACTGTCAAAATTGTGCTAGTTTCACCATTTAGACTAACAAAAATCATCTTGTAGGTATGTACACAGGAAAGTAAAAGAGCTTCGTTACTTACTGTAATGTTACGAAACTAAGCGTAAATTCGCTAGAAAATGCAACTCTTTTCTATATTATTTTAAAAAAAGTATAGCGATAATACGTCGCATACAAAATTCTTAGGGAAATTATAAAAATCCTACTGAAACATGGTGAATCTTGACAGCGCTTTAAAAAGGCAACAATGCCGCGACGGCCCTCGCGGGGCGCCATCGCCACCAAGCGCCACGAAGCGCCGCGGAACGCCACCGAGCGCCATTTACCCATTGTTCCGTTCATTCAGGTCCGAGTCATTAGTGGAATGCTCAGTTCCCTCTTTAATAAATATCGCTTTTGTTTGAATTTTTGATTGCGAGACGAGTGGGAGTGGAAGTGGATACAAGTTGTTGAATAATATTGTGTTTTGTGGTTTTTAATGAAGTGGGTAACTGTGTTGATGGAGTTTAAGCGATTAGTGTAATAGAGATGATTATTCACTGTCCACGTGGAGCAAATTGTATAAATAAGCTGTTGCACGATAATTTCAAATACATGTATTCGAATGGCCTTTTATTCGACAAATTGTAACTTGCTTGAAATTGAACCTCTAATACAGACTCACGTTTCAAAACACTATTTTATGTACTTATCATTTTCTCTTCTGCATTTAGCATTTATTTGAATGCCCACTGTCGGGTATATGCCTCTTTCCAATTTGCCCCGTTACGATGTTATTCTCGTTCATTGTGGGCCAGCATTTTTTTTTAATATCGTCGGACCATCGCGCCCGTGGTCTGCTAAGGGTGGAATCACATTTATCAGCACCAATTCGCATTTTGCCCATAGAAAATAGCTACTTTGTATGAAGATGCGTTCGCATCTATTCTCCTTTCGCATGCGTACGCATCTTCATAAATAACAGACACTTTCTATAGACAAAATGCGAATCGGTGCTGATAGATGTGATTCCATCCTAACACTTCTCTTCCCTGCCCAGGGCCTCTAGATTGTAACATTTACGTATTGTCGTCCCTACGATATAGGTGACCTGCCCATGTCCATTAAGGCTAGCGACACGACTTTATGATGCTTCGAAAATCAACGTCAATGGAGACACAACCTAATAAATTGCTAGCAAATTTTAGTGCTAAATACGCTAAGGGGGCGCTGTTCCAATCGCCATTCACGGTTTGTTAATACGATGACGATACGTTAGCGTTACCTATCGAGGTACGTGTTGTGTTCATAAAGTTGGATATTATAAAATTTCAATACCTTTTGCTGCACAACGAATTTTTTACAATTCGTTGCTTATTTTGTTAACTACGGCTATGTATTTCCTGATTTTACATTATAACTTTTTGAACTTCAGCCACCGCCGGAATTTGGTATTTAGTTTGCGAGAACGCTGTCAATAAATCCTTTAACTTATTCAGTACCAGATTATTGAACTTCCTCGCAAAATAGATGCGATGTCAAAGTTCTTGGGACTGAAATAGTTCGGCTATGTTTAAACTGAAACGTCTGTGGTAAGTTCGAATTGATTACCTGCAGGTAGATGCCAAAGTTTATAAAATCTACAGGGCGATTGTGGTTCTTTGCTTGGAATTACCCAAGTATCGATTATAAGCCGGGTATGTTTTAGTTTATTATTATGTAAAAAAGTGTTTACTTTTTAGTTTTGGTTAGTTTTCCGAGTTCTGACAAGATCTTGGATCGTCGGGTGGGGACCTTTACCTTATTCCGAAACTATAATGTATGCATGTTCGTATATACCTAAATACTTTATTGTACAAAATAAAGACATTCAAATATTTTTAAGGAGTATCTTCTAGATAACCTTTTGGTGATTGAGGATAATAAGAAAGGCAAAAAGTGGCAACAAGTAGACATAACTACGTATAAAAACAAAGTTTACAGAAATTACGTAAACAAAATTGTAGAACTAAAATAATGATTAAACACTTATAGATATATAATAATATATAAATGTAATACATATACTTACCTTTACACTCGTACAACTATTATAAATAAATAAAAAAACAAATATCACACAAGACAATCTCACACAACCTGACCTAGTCCAAAACTAAGCTCTAGGCTTGTACTATGGGTACTAGACAACGATAAACATACTTATATAGAGAAATACATACTTAAATACAAAGAAAACATCCAAGACTCGGGAACAAATATTCGCTCTCATCACACAAATTTGCCCTTACCGGGATTTGAACCCAGGACCGCTGGCATCAGAGGCAGGGTCACTCCCAACTAGGCCAACGTGTCGTCAAATGTAAAATGTTTATTAATGTTGAAATAAAAATATATTTTATTTCATGAAACAAATGACTGTACACAATTATAAGAAGTGAGGTCAGGCATGTCCGCAATCTTCCTTGTAAATGCGACCGATTGCGATTCCCTAAAAATTAAAAACGGTGACAATATAAACACATTGTTCATTCTACAAGTACCAATTTGTGTCAATACCTACGCAGCTCGTTTGTAGCCAGTGCGACCGTCACTCGTCAACAGTTTGGGGATCCTGTCAAACAATTTACTCTTCAATCCGTCTACTGGGTAATTACTAATTACTGAACTGTTTGATCGCAGGTCGCAGGTTTCGTTGATGAAGCGGCTTGTTCAAAACAATGGCTACCTAACTCTGTAAACAGGCAGTTAACAAATTAAATAGTGGCTAAGACTCTTGTTTGTACCTTTACAGTGCATATGTCTATGGGTGTGTGCTCGTTCGCCTTCTCCATTACATAAAAAAAATAGACCAGGAATTAAGGCAAGTATTCGGCCGTCTTAAAGTTAGTTCTAGTAAGAAGAATAGCTTTATTAATATTATTATTTAAACCAACTAAGGACTGATTGTTCAAGATCCAAAATGACACCATCGTCCATCAGTCAGGTAAAAACATTTTATAGGTTTATGGCAAACACTAAGCTGTCAGGCAGCAATAATTAGGTAACACTGAACTCTTAACTCAAAGATCATCCGGTCAAAATTATTGATTGTTGCAACACTACCAAATAACCTACCTAACTAACAAATATTATAAAGAGAGAGTGCGAATTTTGTTAGTTTGTGTCTATCTGACCACAATCATCAAACATATATATATATATTATTCCGGATTTAAGCTGTTTTCACCCGACTGCCAAAGAAGGAGGGTAAAGATTTTGACCTGTATGTATTGTATGTATGTATGTATGATTCTTTGTTGCCTTGTGGAGGCTGGACGGATAGGGAGTTTATAACAAGCGAGGTGTCGTCTTATTCATCTTAAGGTCACGAGTGTCACTAGGTACTTAAATTATTACAAAAAACAATTAGGAAAATACAAATCTAATATATAAAATTCTCGTGTCACGGTGTACGTTATTGAACTCCTCTGAAACGGCTCGACCCATTTTAATAAAATTTTGTGTGTATATCGGGTAGGTCTGAGAATCGGCCAACATCTATTTTTCATACCCCTAAGTGATATAAAAAAAATGCAGCGGGCGAAGCCGCTGGCGGGTCGCTAGTATTATTTACATGGTAGCGAACTCACATAATACATAGATGAAAAATAATAAAATTATGAGACGGGTTTTTAAAATTTAGTTTTTGTTAAACTTGTTTTACCTTTTCAACGCCATTGACGGATACTTCCGACACAAAATAGACCTGAGTATCTATGAGGCAAAGTTGAAATTCGCTTTGTATTTGAGATAGCGTTGAAAGGGTTAAACGGAAGCGAAGCCACACGGAACGTTATCTTCTATTAATGAGAATAAAGTAAGGAATAACTTTAACGGTCAGATATTTATATAATATATAAATAATATGGAATAATATTATGGAATTTGCAAAATCAGCCCTAACACATGGTAAAAAAACTTTATTATTTATTTGTTTATTTAATCTTCTCTGCACAAAACTAATAAATGTTAGAAGTACAAATGACGGACTTAATGCCTAAAGGCATTCTCTATCACCACAATTAACATCATTATCATCATTATCTGTGATCTTAATGCTTAATAAAATAAATAATTAAGTTTTTGATCAACCAAAATTTTAATATGGATGTAATTTTTATCCATCGATGAGTAGAGTATTTCCGGAAATGTTTTACTGATTTTGCTGTTAGTTTTTAGTGAAACAATAAGAAACATAAAATGGGAAAGTCCGAAAGTGCTAACTCACGCAATTAAATTTTCTTTGGTCTTCTCCGTTATGTGACGAAAATTAGCTATACAATTGAAATTGTAAGGATACCTTTCGTCACGCAACGAAAATGTTCGTTGTATTGTATGTATGGTAAACTACGCTTAACTATGGCCCAACTTTTTGGTTCCAATCCAAAAACAAAACACCGATATTACACAGGTTTTTATAATGCTTTTTAAATACATCTATTGAGAACAATTACGGAGCTGATTTGCTTATCAGCTACGAACATCTAGGTGGCGTGCTTATTAATAATTCATAAACGATTTCGAAGCTTTAAGTAAACCGTCATAGTGATGTGACTAAATAATTGAGTTTACACTCGTACATTTTATCCTTTCTTTTAGTCAAACCTATTTTAAAACTAAAAGCTCTAGATCGCCAGAAAATGAGTTAAGTTAGCCCATTCATGTTGCTGTGCCCGCGCTGTGCATTGTGTCACATGTAAACATGCATCAAAATTCAAGCTACTTACAATTCCAACTACCTATTTTAGATGTTGTACAATATGATGTGTAAACGTAACTAAAGGTAGATAAAATCATGAAAAATTACCTTTACAACCTGTTAATTTTAGGTACATATTATAATCCTGAAAGCTCAAAATATCCACACTTAAAATATCAAGATTAACACATCAAAAACTACAATACTGCAAGGAAATATTTATTATCAAATGACCTAATGTTTAAAATCCCGAAAGTGCGTTTGACCGAAGATTAACATACGAGTACTTACGTCTGAAATGTAAAATTAAATGTTATTACTAAATAACAAATACTAAACTTTTTAAGCCAGACTCAACATAGTCTTTGTCTGCCTTACCACAAGACCACTAGAGCAACAAACAAAAATGGAAAAACTAGGCCAGAGCATTTCGGAACATGCTCAGTGTAGGGTTACGAAACCGTTAAGTAGTACAAAAATAAAAATCAAAAATTAATAACTAATTTTATATTTACAAAGTGGTACAATAAAATGTAAAAAAAAAAAAAAAAAAAAAAAAAAAAAAAAAAAAAAAAAAAAAAATGAGGATGTATTTTTTTTTCGTCTACCCCTTAGTGTGGGATGTCGTTGGATAGATAGGTCTTTCAAAAACATTGCGGGTTTGTAAGAACAATTTTTCGATCAAGGGATCCGTTAATGAAATATTAAGCTTAAAAGCGCTCATTTTTGTTAGAGTCAAGTGTCCCCGCCCCAACTACTAAAAATCTTATATACATCTTAAATGAAAGCGCATATAACAAATTTAAAAGGATAACTAACACGACTACATAGACATCATTGGTTCTTGAGATACAGGCGATTAAAGTGTTTATACCTAAGTAACATCACCTAAGACGGCCACAAATAACTTTAAATAGCAAATTAGTTTTAAGTACCTACTTGTTTTTTATGTTTGTAGTACTTAACGACTACGGAACCCTACACTGACCATGGTCTGACATGCTCTTGCCCAGTTTTTTATTAGACAATTATGGCAAGATGTCACGCTAAGCAATACGAGTATCATAAGTCATCATCTGGTTAACTTGAAGATGGTGACGCAGTTATGATAACCCCTTCGTCCCACTACGTAACCAAGTTTTGTAAATTTAACACCTAAGGCGAAAATTATACTAAAAATAAAGAAAGCTCACATTTAATTCTTACATCACTGAAATCAACCATTGGCGTGAGGGCATTCGCTATCGATTTTCGTTTAATGTCGCGTGCGAGCGATAATGTGTTAACTACAATAATATTAAGCCTTAAAAGGTCATACTCCATAAGTCTCTCCACATTATTAATAGGTTTCAATTCAGGGTGAGAAATCTAAATGGGTCAATATTGGAAATTTGTACACTATAAGAGTTGCTGGGTGGACTTAATTTTGGCAAAGAGAAAAACTGCATATGAAGATTAAAAATGTTTAGCTACAGGCTAGTCTAGTGTTAGCGTATGCATTTCAAATTATAATAATAAAATTTCTTTAATTTTATCTCCCTGTGTGTTTTGACATTCCCTTGTATAATTTAGGTAATACTCGTTTTAATTATTTATAGAAGATATGGTTAAAGATGCTGGTTAGTAACTATTTAAGGAAAAATTGGAAGGTAGAACATTGAACTGCATGGTGCTGTTTAAAAGTAACCTCTGAGATCTGTTTTTTATTTTAGTTAGCGAAATTGACCTCTAAATGCGCTCAGAGACTAGGTACGTAAACCTTTTGATTTTAAATCTGGCAGAAAAAAATCCTTATGAAATTCTCAGCATTTATCATGAAAAAACTTCGTGTCTTAAGCCGTAAAGTTTTTCGTTTTAATACATATTTTGGGTTGACCCCAACGATGAAAAGGATATTTTATCCTCCACTCATCCATTTTATTCATGTAAGCTTTATTCCAAACGTTTTTTTTCTGTTTGTTGACACCGTCTGAGTATAAGATATGATGGGATCCTATCATTTCATAACCAATGTTTCACAAATGATTCATTTCACAAAACATCATTTGACAACCCGCGAATGTAAATAATTCAGGATTTATTACAGGACCACCATCGTGTAGAACTCTATAGGTTAGGTTAGATTAGTTTTATAAAAATCCTGAAATATTTTTAGTTATAAGTTGGCGAATTAATAGGTTGCAAAACGATGCATTTGTCAAAGATATTTCGGCAAAAAGGCAGAGAACCGACTAATTCCATAGGAATGAAGATTTTTTTTGACCCTAGTTTCCAAAAAAACAACTAAGGTTTATTTTGAAATTGTAATGCTACCCCAAAACTATAAATTCACTTCGTTTAGATAAGGGATCTAGTCTAGTCTAGTAACACCCCATATAAGGGTCTCCGATTATCGTCTATTGTAGTGACTAAATGTCTCACATTCGTCACAGCTGGTGCAATTACTCGGCGGGAGCGCGTCTGTGTGTTACGACTTCATTTCTAGGAGAAATAGAAATAGAAGTAAACAGAGCTAAGACAACCTGTCCTCTTTTAAAAAAATCAAAGTAATTTTAAAGCCAACAACATACCAATACGAAAACAAGTTCTAGAAAATAACACATCAACGTTTGTGCCTTCGTCTTTTTATTTTCTATTTAGTTCTAGATTACCCCGATTTTTCGAACGGTATTATTTAGGTACGGAAGAAAAATCTGGCCAAGAAGTTTACTAGTGTATTAGTGACAGGTTGCAAGCCCATCGCCTAACAATACTACAGTAAATAAATAAGTTAAAGTTGAGCGCTCGCATCATATATTATTTTTATCCCGGAAAACTCTTCGTTTACGTGTGGATAGCAATAAACTACGCGTAGGTACTTCCGTGACGAAGTCATATACAGAGTGTTTGAGATAAACGATTGTCCCTTCCGAGTACTCACGTCCATAAGTATTGCCTGCCGCGCCGTTAAGCGTTCGGTCTCGAGCTGAGCAGGCCTTTGATCCAACACACAAAGGATTAAGCCCAGATAGGAAATTTTGCACTTACACTCCCGAACACCCTATAGTCGTTATGTTCATAACATTGTTGGATATTGATAAATAAGATCTTCCTATGCAACTGCCTTTTAGGGACTCACTTAAATATACGAACCTTACATAATTAAATTTCATAGACAAAAAAGAGCACTTGACTCTTTTTTTGTCTTCTATCTCTCATTTGTGATATACAAGGTATTGTTTTTATCTACAATCACAATTGTCATGTACTTTACTTGTGTCTAAATAATTTAATTATTGTCTTTATCTCTATTGCCAACTTCATGGACTGACATTTGACCGGTGGTCTTATCAATCACACCGAAACACACGAGCACTCCAAATTAGGCTCTGAGATCGAACGTAAAATTTGCATCGCTCCGAATAGACCTTAAAGGATGGTAAAGCACTAAAAAAAATTAAAACGGACTTATTTGGAAACCAAAACAATGAAACACGGAGAGAAATTTAGGAATTATATAGGGTATGTACCCAAACAAAATTAAATCGTTAGTTGTTGGCACACCTCATACTTAGCAGCAAATAATTCTGCTCAACGTTATGACTACCCCCTGTATTATGGTCGCGTTTATCGCAAGGGATAAAATGTGGATAAACCATCCGTCAGTCTCACACTTACTTACTTTTTAGATGTTTTATCCACTGCAATAAACGCGACTAAAAAGGCCCTTAGATCCTGCAAAAATAGCTTACCCCTTGCTGATTTTAGTGCCAACAACTTGATTTAGGGTCCATTTTAGGTGAAGATCTAAGGACTTGGCACTGATTATGTAAACATTGTAGAATGTAGCGGCCATAATAGCTTGGATCGTTCAGTGAGAAATAGCGGAAGATACCGCGATACCACCGCCGTACATCACCGTATCGCTACGCTATTGGTAAATCGACGAATATATCGTATGTAAAGCAACACTTGTAGACTATTCTACAATGTAAGCTATCTTTAACGTTGAAATTAATGTTTAGATTGTGACTGTAAGCCTATTTACGTTTATGCAGGTATCTTTTAATATGGCTATAAGTTAGGTATATTACGCAACTAATATTATACACCTTCACTTTCCATCCTTGGAGTTTGCATAGCATACAAAAAAATATTTATTATGTTGTGTGATAAGCAAACTAAAGGTAGTCACTGTTACTAATTCAGTCAGCTTGCAGCTGATTAAACAAGAGAGACAAGATGATTAAATTTAAAAAAAAATATAGCTAAATTAAATAAATAAATAAATAAATATCACGGGGCAATGTCAAACAAATTGAAAACTAAGCTATGGGTACTAGACAACGATAAACTTACTTATATAGAGAAATATATACTTAAATACATAGAAAACATCCAAGACAAGAAATATGTCGAAAAAAAAAATGAACTAGGAGGTGGGACTTGAAGTTCTTTTTTTTTATATGTAATATAAGATAGGATCGTACACCGAGTCCAAGAACCATATTATTATTATTAACAAAGCACATATTCCTCTGTCGCCGTCGAACGACGGCCATAAAATATTTAAAACAAAACTGAACGTGTTCTACGTTTTATGCTTCAAGCCGAGCAAATATCGCTGGGATGCTGACGGGTCGGCTATAAAAGTTCGCGGCTGAAACAAACTTAAATCAAGAGCCTGAGGTCACCCTAAAAATTACGAGGGTATCAGTTTACTCGAAACTCCAACTCAGATTAAGTAACAGATTTTTATTAAGGTCAAAATTACTTAACCTGGGCTGGGATTCTACACGGTAATAACGATATCGTCTTTGACCTGTTTCCGTAATGTCAACGTTATGATAAATCTTATTTACAATAATGGCCAATGTGTCATAAACGATTCTAAAACACGTCAAACGCGATATCGTTAGAACGCAGTAGAATAGAGGCCCTGGTGACCTAAGAGGCACCCTGTCAGACTTCAACTTTTTATTTTAACGTCTGTTTTAGCGCCACGCATACGAGTATATACATAGCTACAAAAAACTCGATCGTGCGTTTTAAAATGTTTGTGTACATAAACACAAATTGGCGACAACGGCTGACTCTCTGAGATTAATTGTTTTTTTGGCTTTATTATTCCTCCAAAAGCCCGCAATCCTCGAAAGAGAATTATGTCCATTAGTATGTACTATTAGCCCTATGGAATCTGACTCTGATAGAACGGTGTCACAGAAATATAATATAATTAGTTTTAAACGCCGTAATTTTAAATAAAACAACGAAAAATCACTTAAGTACAAAGCCTGTATGCTGCCATATAGCCCATTTAAACCAACGATATTGTGCTATAGTTATCACCCTGTCCTGCGTACGCGCCATTTTGCGCGCTTGTAAAAAATCTTATTCTGCAGCACGCGGTGGCGATTTGCATTTTAACAACGAACCGATCTCGCCACCGCGCTGTGCACACAACATCAAAAAGCGCTTCACCCGACCGGAGGTGCTCCCTGGAAAAACGCAGTAGGTGCCTAGATAAAATGTTATATATTTTATGGTTCCGTACACAAATGGTAAAAGGAACCCGTATGATATGATTGTCTGTCTATCTGTCGGTATGTCACAGCAGTTTTTCTCTGAAACTATAGAAGCTATTAATTTGAAATTTGGCATAGTTTGGTAAGTTAGTAGTTTGGTTTGTCAATGTGACAATATACCAAATAAAAATTGGGAATCAAGAGATAAACATTTTTTTACTACTACTACGATACAAAATTTGGTATCTTATCTCTCTCTTAATTCCCTGTTTTGTTTGGCATACCGTCACATTGATTGCAATTCTTGTTTTTTCTTTTTAAAATTCACAGGTGTTTTTTATAAATTTATTATTTGTTTCTACAAGCTTTTATTTAAGTTGCACTGTTTGTATGTATGTTAGTTGTCTGCCTTAAAATTTACAAGTCAAATGTGAACCAGTTTTCGTTAATGAAATGGGACAAAATTAAGATGTATGTACCCAATGACAATGCAATATTATGGTATTTATGATCAGTTCTGATGATATAACGGAAGGTGGCGACAGGATCACCGCTATAAGTAACGTAGGCGCACCGTGTTAGGACTCATTCGTTTGGTGTTGATAAGCAGATAATGACTGTGCAAAAAAGTACAGTCCGCAATAAAAGTTTATCCCAAATATTAAAGTTTTGTCACAGACATATTAACACATTATGTGCAAGGTCATATTCTAATCAATATAATTTGGAGCGAAAGACAATATGAATCAATGTTATAATATGCAATTAATTCTTGAAATTATGTTTTGGTGAGTAAAATGTAGTTATTTATGTAACTAGGATGTTGTTGGATACATAAGGCTGAAGTTTCTCGTCAATAGCTAATAATAGGTATGCCTATCTAGTTTTTGCTATTTCGACTAGTCCTTAATAAAACGTTTTTGTTAATTTTCAAGTGCGCGGGGGCTATACCAGTATACCTGCTCCTCAGGGTTGATAATGCATTTGCAATTTTTATTACCATCAGATGGCCCAGGTGCTCTTTTGCGTTTCTCTGTAGTTTTACAACGTTAAAAAAAAACCCTTTATCGAGTAAGTAAAACTATAAACGTCTACAGAAACATGAGTATGTTTTAGGGCTTTCTGCTAAAGATTCTGAAAATAAAAAAGGCAATAGAAAAACGCGACGCATGAGTAAAATTTCGGTGCTAGAGCTACAAATTTTGTTTATTTATTTTATCTTTAAACTAGCGACCCGCCCTCGCTTCGCTCCGGATTAAAGTATTATACATATAAACCTTCCTCTTCAATCACTCTATCTATTAAAAAACCGCATCAAAATCCGTTGCATAGTTTTAAAGATTTAAGCATACATAGGGATATAGGGACAGAAAAAGCGACTTTGTTTTATACTATGTAGTGATATATATTGTCAAAAAATATATAACAGAAAACTAAAACAGCATTATCATGCATCGGAAGTACATGTGTATATAAACATAGATAGAAATAAATACATACGTGTTTAAATATTACTCTTAATTGGACTCGAAACCTTAGCACAAATTATAAATCATAACACAAATTACAGAGCCATATTTTCAAAATCAGCTCGTTTTCAATATTTCGCTGAATTCCATTGGTATCTGCTAAACCAAAACACCGCTCTTAACAATTCGTTATCAAACTCATTAACTCTCTACGGATCTAAATTGCTACCGGGATAGTTTCCATACACCTTAACTAACGCACACATAACAATACAGATATAAGTATATACACACATGTGCAAGCTGCAGAGGAAACACTATTATCGAGCAAGTGACGTTGATTCTCATACGGAATAGTGAACTATGTCACGACTCTGCAAGGTTGTTTATAGGTTGGATGAAATAAATTGCTTTGAAATAGATTTAAATCGGCTTGTTTGCTATGGCGAAACTGTTGAAAACGTATCTAAGCTGGTTCAGTGGAGCGTGGGACCGGAAAAAGAAACTAAAATGTTCAACATTTAGAACGAGACTCCTCGATTTACACACAAAAGGAGACGATTCCGAGTTATTGGTACTAAATAAGGTCGCAGACCTCAAATGAAAAAATAATAATTCATAGTTAAATATTACTACACGCCACCCTGGCCTAGTTGGTAGTGACCCTGCCTTCGAAGCAAGTGGTCCTGGGTTCAAATCCTGGTAAGGGCAGATATTTGAGTGATGAGCACGAATATTTGTTCCTGAGTCTTGGATGTTTTCTATGTTTTTAAGAATATATTTATGTATATAAGTAAGTTTGTCGTTGTCTAGTACTACCTATAGTACAATAGCCTAGAGTTTCGTTTTGGACTAAGTCAATTTGTGTAACATTATCCTGTGATATTTATTTATTTATTACTAATGGAACAGAACATCTCTTGGTTCCACACTAAGCTATGCCTGTCACGTGGCATTCGGAATACAAACGTTAAAAGAAAGTAAGTACAGATTACTGTCTACTGGTAACTAAGCTTCTGAAATTATTTAACTTTTACATTTGAATACGCTAAGACTACCTTAAACTAATCTTACAATCTTAAGTAAGTGTAAGGCACAGTTATAGTTATTTTAGAAATTAATTAATCATTTGAGATGAGTTGTGCGTGTGTGAGGTACGAGCCATATTATAAAAAATATGAAAGTTTTTTTCTGCGAAAGGATAATGTTATCGCTAATTAAATACTTTTTCACTTCTCATGCTCGTAAAGTCCTTCTTTATGGGTATAGGCTGCACTAGTGCATAAAGTTTTGTCGTCATCTAGACTAAGACAATCATGCCCTACAGCCAGACAGATGAGGTGACTGCACTAAATAAACTTGTTATTTGAATACATTTTACTTTAATTTATTGGCCTTCAATGTTGCATCTAACATAAATAACATTTTAAACTATTAAAAACAAGCATTATTAACAAAAAACATACAATATCAACGTATCACCTGGCAGTATACCATTCGACCTAAGTTAAAATTTCAAGCAGAAAATTAAAAAAAAAGGTTTAAAAAGAATTATCATGGTTAAAAATGCAAAATAACTTATTGAACAGACATTGTCGCCTAAATCCCAGAAAAAGTTTTTTTATATTATTACTGTTTTATTTCCTCGTAATCGAAGTGAGAAGCAGAGTGTATAACTCGGTCTTAAAACCCATTATATCCTTGACTTAATTATCCACCCTCGCCTGACGGCTCGAATGGATACCATAAGTCTTGGATATAAAGGTTTGTTTTATGCCCTTTAACACACTTGTAAATATATAAGCTCTTCATGCAACTAACTAGCAAATAATGTGATCAAATCAGTTTGAACCTATTTATACGAAGTCGTCAAATTGAGTTGAAATTTTGAAAGCTTATGCGGTTTTGATGACAATGTAATACAAGTAGGTGCTATTGATTATACAATTATCAAGCTGGTATGACGATGGAGACGAAAGGTAGCCGTAGAAACTCCTCAATGGTTAATAGTACATACATCGAGCTTAGATTCGCTTAACTCCACTTTCAATAGCGAGATTATAATCGATGTTAGAAGTACAGTCCGCAAAAAAGTGTGTTTTCAAATATTTACGAGTATATTTAATTTTTAACTTATTTGTGGCGTAGGGGTCACTGGATGGTAAATAGGCTCAATGATACACAGGCCTAATGGTACAATGAATTTTGTAAGTTATTCTTTCTTTTAAAAATCGGCTGTGTATCGCTGTCAAAGCTTCAGGTATCTGTCAGTAAATAATAAATAATGATCGGGATACATAACAGAAATATTTGCCCTGACCGGGACTCGAACCCGGGACCGCTAGCTTCGTAGGCAGGGTAACTACTAACTAGGCTAACTGCGTAGTCTATTTCAGTGTTTTTTTTTTGTGCCAGAGAAATTGTGAACGCAAAAAAGAATCGAGTAACTATTAACTGTAGTTTAACTTTACCGTAAAACGGGGTGAATAGGGGCACAACTTAAAATAAGGCTTTTAAAGGAGCGACCACAGCGGAGCTTAACGGTGCGTTAATTACAGTCCGTCAAAATTGACGCCATGTAATTAGTATGACCCATTCTTTTGTTTACGCACCGTCACCGTATTTTACGTGGCGGTATGGTCGCTCCCTTACTTGTTACAAATAAGAACAAGTATGAAATGAAAATAACGTTACGTTCTATTGGAAATTATTTCAGTCCTATGACATATTTATGCTTAATTTTAGGTTGTCTCCCTATTCACCCCAGTTTACGGTCCCTTATAAACTAATACAAGTATTCCCTTGCAGTCATACCTTGTTTGACCTGTAATATTATTTTAAATAAAGAATCCGAATCTGAACTTCAAAGTATGCTTAATTACTACTACAACAGGCAATTACAGATGTGTAAAGATATTTACCTGATAACATTTCAAACGCATACACGTGAGAAACGTTGTGGTCAATTTCAACAATGACGTCAGTGCCGGCTGCAAACAATCTACAGGAATACAGCGTGTAAATTTCATACGGGCATTTCATCGAGACGTATTTAACGATTATACAAATCATGTGAGAAAGATATTTTGTTGGTATCTTTTATTATTGAAGAGCAATTATTTTTTTGAAGTTTGCCTTAGGAGCAATGTACGAAGAGTGTAAGCGTCCATCGGTCGTCAATGTATTTATTGCCTGTATCCAAGTGCGAGGACGACATCTTAGGCGAGTGCACCGCCTGCATTAATGATCTTTATTTTTTACTTTTATTAGCGATGTAAACAAATGGCGAACCATAATAATTCATGAGTCATGATGTTCCCATTATGTAGATGCTTTAATTTAATTGACGCAATTTGTGATACATTGCTTGCTGAATTAATTAGTAAGAAAAAATTAAACACAACTAACGTTACTGTTACACAAGTTTTTACGTTAATTAGTGTATATATCAACTGTTGTTAAAATATATGCCCGTATGAAATTTACACGCTGTATAATAACTATAGTTCAGTCAACGCAGAATTATCCTTATGACAGTCGTTTTATTTTAGATCCACGCGCTTCTATCAAGTCTCTAACTAAAGTATGTAAAACGATGGTCAAACGTCAGTCCTAACAGCTGTTATCCTAGTACACATTATAACCCCGAACCACACGTGACAGACGCTCGTGGAGCGTGGAGAAAATACTCTTTAACCGAACAAATTGTCGTCGCGTGTGATATCTATGGACTTATTTCGTTAATAGTGTCAATAACTCGACATTAAGGAATAACACCTTAACAGTAGTGAAAGCTAGTGATTAATATTTTTTTTAACGTTATTTTGCTCTGGCAAGGAGTGGCGAGTGCGAGTGTCATACCGATAAATAAAATTTAAAACATAAAAATGGATGATTTATTATTTAAATTACTGACCGTTATCATAAGGTTTGTTTCAATGTATTTCTTACATACATACATACATAACATCACGCCTTCATTCCCAGAGTGGGGTAGACAGAGCTACAGAAATAGCAGCAACTCTAAAGACTTACTGATATTTCTGTAACTACATTTTGCACAATCAGGCCAAGATATGTACTAGTGTATTAGTAACAGGTTGCAAGCCCATCGCCTAACTGCACTACAAGCCCTTATTCCCTTAGTCGTTTTTACGACATCCACGGGAAGACATGGAGTGGCACTATTCTAACCCGGCAACCACACGGGGGCATGTATTTCTTTTTATCAAAATTTAAAATAAATCAATTCAAACACCTACTTACTTACCTAACAGAGAGGATTACTTACTTATCCTAACAGAGAGGTATTAAAAATGACTCCAAAAGCAAGATACCTAAATACCAAATTTCCTACCAAAAACGATGTCGCATATTTAACAAATTCATAACACTTATTTACTCACTACATATTTTCAATTTCCTATTCAATTTTATGCCGACGTTACCTTGCCAATTCAGAGCAGCTTGCACGCGTCATATTCAACTGCCTGTACGCAGCATATCCCGGATTTAACAGCATGATCGCCGCTATTTCCTCAAATTATGTTGCGTAACATTAAACGCTGGCTTGGAAACTACGTACACGAGGACTAGTTGCGGTACTTCGGGTGGTCTACGGTCTACTGCATGTATTAGTATACTTTCACGTCAATAGGTATTAGTTAATTTAAAAACACCTTCCTCGATGAATCGAATATCTAACACTGAAAGATTTTTTCAAATCGGAAGTAGTACCTGAGATTAGCGCGTTCAAACAAACAAATAAACAAACTTTCCAGCTTTAATATTAGTATACATGATATTACTCGTACATTTGAAATTTAAATTAGGTTAAGATAGGGGACACCCTACAAGCGAAGCTCGCTCCTCGCCCGAGCAGTGTTTGTTATAGATTTGTGAACCTCGTCCCGGCCTGATCATTGCCATAGTAAATTTATTATTCTGCATCTAAGGTATTTGCAATAGAATTATTGTCTGTATGTATGTCATAGTAGTACGGTAAGTGACAATAAGAAACGGACAACGTCACGTCACGCCTAAATATTGTTGTGTCCTACAAAGTCCATAATGATCCAACAACTATTAAGTTAGTTTAAGTACCACCTGTATACACACTATGGAAAGCAATAAACGATTGAGTATTGAGACAATATAGAATCACCTTTTACAACACGCTAGCCTAGTTGGTAGTGACCCTGCCTTCAAAACTAGAGGTCCTGGGTTCAAATCCCGATAAGGGCAAATTTGTCTGAATAAAACGAGTATTTATTCCTGAGTTGTATGTTTTAAGTATTTATTTCTCTATATAAGTATGTTTATCGTTGTCTAGTACCAATAGTTAATAGTTAGTTATTAGTTTGGGACTAGGTCAATTTGTGTGACATTGTCCTATGATATTTATTTATTTATTTTCACGTATACGTATTTACTTTGTTTATGCATTTCTTTACCAATCTACCTTTACTAGATATTAATTTATCAAGCTAAGTCAGGCAGAACCAGTGTCGGTAAAGTTTCCGTCGAACTACTTACAGCGTCGGTCGAGACGAAGTACGCTTCACTCTATTAAAAGTTTTTAAATCTCACTTCTTTTTATTGGCATTTTTATATTTTAAAACCGTTACTAGAATAAGGGTTGCTATTAGGATAAGAATATTGTACACTTCATGAGAAACTAAATCACAAATATTGATGGATTCTCGCCAATTTTTAGAGCTTCGTCATGCCTTGCAAACTTGAGAATTTCTATGGGCCTTAAAACACATTTAACCAAAAATGATTGGTGAAAATAATAAATCAATAAAGTCCACTCAATAAGTCGTAGCAAAATTTCGATGCAAAATGGTGGTTGGGGTCATACACACTTACACATTTAGGTTGATTTAGGTAGTAGTTTTTCCTGTGCACACTCCGGAAGTTCACGTTTTTAAGGCCTAATTCTCTGCTAAGTCCATTCCCGCATAAAACGCGTCAGGACTGCTTTAGACCTATCATATAAAAACATAACTTATATGCACACAAGCTTTTAACTATTGACCACAGGAGAGACAACTTTTTTTTTTAAGAGTGTGTATGGCCCCATTAAGAGGATTGTAAAGCGACGCTGTAATCACATAGCTACCGTCCCCTTAATCAAACCGAATTCCAATGATTTAGGAATATACAGCAGTTATTATTTTCGTAAAAAAACTTGGTTGAAACAGTTACTTTTAGTTATTCGTAAAAATCGGATTAAGTGTAAGGGAAAAGAAACATTAACGGATTTTGTATAGAATGGTTTAGCCTAATAATCCTCTTTCGTATGTTTATTCATTAGGTAATTCATATGGTAGATGAGACTTTTACTACATCGCGATCTGTTACTCAAATAAAAAGGAAGAAACATAAAAGGGAGACAGAGAAAGTGGAAGGATAATTACTTTATCAACAGGAAAGGTAAGTAAATGTACTCCACCAACAAGAGCATGGCTTCAAAAATAAACTCTCTTTAAGAGACAGATTTGTTTGAATTTTTAAATTCCACTTTTACCATGTTAAATAAACAGCTTTCAGTCATGGACATGGCGGAAATGTAGATAGTTCGGTACCGGTCACTGTAGCAATTTATTTTCAGTGTGTCTAAAATTGAATTTTAAATTGAACTTTATACGTTCTAAAATATAGTTTAAACAATATTGTATTGATTCTGTATCTCCATATTACACCGACAAAAACACTTAAGTACCGGTATTTTATTTCTTTGTGATTATCCCGAATCCAAAGTATTCAAAGAATCCGAGTTCCTGCACTCATGTATTTGTATTAAATTGATCTTTATACGCACTAAAATATAGTTTAAACTAAATTGCCTTGATAAAGTATCTCAATATCACACCGGAAAAAAACACGTCTATTTTATTTCTTTGTACAAAGAATTCAAAGAATCCGAGTTCATGAGTAACAAAGGTTTAAGAGGTTACATATACTACTCGTACCACGCCACACAAGAATCAAAAAGCTTCATGTGTGGCCGCACGAAGAACGTTAAATGGAGATAGTAAGCGCGCGCGCGTTTGTTTCAGCATCAAATTCGAATAATTGCTGTTTACGTTATTACCACATCATTTATTAATTAAATGGTGTAGAATTCAAAAGATATTTAGTACTCAACTATTATCGTTTATGATATAGCGTTACGAAGACAACCAAAAACATGTGAAAAAGGTATCGGTTTTGAAAAATAAAAAGACCGAGGTTTAAGTTTCTTATTGTGTTTTCACGTTTAACAGTTTTAAGGCAATAAGATTAAGTTTAAAATTTCCAAGTGACGGTAACCATTATTATATTGAATTTCAATTCATCGATTGTATCGTTTCATCGATCGCTATTTTCTGTTGAAAGGATATCTTTAACAATAATTATACGGGTTAGGTTAAGTTGGACTTGTGACTACCAAAGTAAATAAATTACTCATTTGGCAAGAAATGCTTTTCGATGAAATGAAAAATTAAAAACACTGATCGTCACAGTGTGTTGTTAAGTGTGTGTGGTTGATACGCAAAGTAAACAACAATAATGCATTAAGCTCTCAGAGCCTATAGCCAAGATGCGTTAGCTAATCGAAGCCAACTAGTATCCATTTTCATTGAGCCACAAATTTCAAACATGGTTTTAACTTTCTCATGTTTTCTTCGTAACCGTTCGCATACGAGGAGATTAAATTATTCTTAAAACGGACTTTTAAGGACTACCTACCAGTTTAACGCGTGTGTGTCAATATGAGTATATGTGTATCTGTGTATGTGTGTCTCTCTGTGGTATTGTGGCTCCGAAACAAATGAACTGTTTTAAATGCGGAAATCTAGCTTATTGTTTTATGGTTCTTAGCTAGGTTGTATACAAACTAATTCAGTCAATTAAGAGATATTAACTGTGAAAGATAGGGTTTTTATCTATGTAATAAAGTGAGAACATTATTTTAATAAGCGAGCGTATCATAACAAAACGTTGTTACATTTTAATTGAAATAAACGCCAGTAGTATCCCCTTGCAGGTTTCTTTTTGTAAAACTAAGCCAATTACCCGGAGCATCAATTACGCCGGGGTACTGTTACCGGATGAATCACTGCAGATTCCAGCTAAGTTAAACTAAACGGTGGCGGGGGAATATAATAAGCTGAAAAACTGTTCAACTATGGAGCCCGGTGAGTTTTAAGAGGCGCGTTATAAAAGCTGTGTTACGTCACATATTTTTTGGTTCTTAACACTGCAATATAAAATTATAGCTGGTGCCCGCGTTTCCGTCCTCGTAGAAAAAAAACATGGCCTATGTTACTCTGTGATAACGTAGCATTATGGTGAAATAATTTTTGAAATCGGCCCAGTAGTTTGAGTTTATTCGTTACATACATACAAATCTTTCCTTAAATAAAACGATTTAAACGGATTTTAATTGCGTTTCAAGCGCTCCGCTCCGCTCCGCTTGAAAACGAAACCTGTAAGGTCTCAAAATGTCGGGATGTTACTTAAATAATATACGCAATTAAAATCCGTTTAAATCGTTTTATTTAATGAGTAGCAATTGCGGAAATCGAAGACAATATTATGTTTAAAATCTTTCCTCTTTATAATATTGTCTATATTATTATTTAATTAAATCTGTAAATGTATGTAACCTCAAGCCGTGTAATTTTTAAAATATTGTGAATAAATGAGTATGAGTATAGCCTATAGATATCTTACACTGAAAGAATTTTTTAAAATCGGACCGCTAGTTCCTGAGATTAGCGCGTTCAAGCAAACAAACAAGCAAACTCTCCAGCTTTATAATATTAGTATAGATGATATTACTCGTAGATTTGAAATTTAAATTTAATAAGCTCTTTCGCGTACAAAAGGTGATATTTGTGTGATGGGCACGAGTATTTGTTCCCAAATCTTGGAAGCTTTCTATGTTTTTAAGGATATATTTCTCTATATAAGTCAGTTTATCGTTGTCTAGTAGCCACAGTACAAGCCTAGAGCTTAGTTTGGGACTAGGTCAATTTGTGGAGCAGTGTCCTGTGATATTTATTTATTTACCTAAATCTGTACGTCTGTCCACGGTTTCACACAGAGGCTCTTGGTCCTATAAAACTTTTATTTGGCACTACAAAGATTTTGGTTACACATTTAAACTATGTCGACAAAGCCGTCTCATAAAATCATTTAAAATTAATCTCGCGTACCGCCCATAGAAGTAAATGAATGGTTTTTAGGGTTCCGTAGCCAAATGGCAAAAAACGGAACCCTTATAGATTCGTCATGTCTGTCCGTCTGTCCGTCCGTATGTCACAGCCACTTTATTCCGTAACTATAAGAGCTATACTGTGGAAACTTGGTAAGTAGATGTATTCGGTGAACCGCATTAAGATTTTCATACAAAAATAGAAAAAAAACAATAAATTTTTGGGGTTCCCCATACTTAGAACTGAAACTCAAAAATTTTTTTTTCATCAAACTCATACGTGTGGGGTATCTATGGATAGGTATTCAAAAATGATATTGAGGTTTCTATTATAATTTTTTTCTAAACTGAATAGTTTGCGCGAGAGACGCTTCCAAAGTGGAAAAATGTGTGTCCCCCCCCCCGTAACTTCTAAAATAAGGGAATGATAAATGTAAAAATAATATATGATGTACATTACCATGCAAACTTCCACCGAAAATTGGTTTGAACGAGATCTAGTAAGTAGTTTTTTTTTAATACGTCATAAAAACATTGATCAAAGCTACAACGAACTTTTATATTATGTTACTTGCTGCTACGGAACCCTTCATGGGCGAGTCCGACTCGCACTTGGCCGCTTTTTTTATTATGACATCGAGTGGCATGTCACTGGATATCTCTAAAATGTTTGGTATGTGAATGTTATAATCAATTTAAGATTCCGAGTATTGTTTAGGATTTTGTGTGTACTTTATTCCTACTTTTCATTTTGGTAATTTCTATTTTATGAATTGTTTGACCACTGGTTTAATTACTCGTAGGGAATGCCTCAAAGCTTTAAGTCCACCATTTGTAACTCTTGTGTATTGTGCAAATAATTCAATATGCCACTGTTAAAGCAACAACGTTACATTTATTACGTTACAGTATATTCCACGGTAGTTTCGAAAAGCTCCCGTTACAGTAACTTACCTAATTCATTTATATACTACCCTAGACCTTTACGTGTTACTTCAAACTACTGTTAGCGACAACTTTAAAAGCCTGAAAATTTCTAAATTCCATTAACCGATAACTTTTGCCATTAGCTTTCAATAGAAATACAGGTTGGTAGTACATTGAAAATTGTATCTTAAAATGTCGTTGTAAGGTTTATTTGGTATTGGTGAGGCATTTATAAATTGCGGTGGCAATTTATGAAATATGCAGGAGTAATTAAAGTAATAAATAGTTCATTATTTGACAAGGGAGTAGATGATATGATATATTCGGTATCCCGACTTTTGACCAAATCATCATTTGACAAACTATATCATTTTACAGACTTTCATTTCACAAAAACGTGTTTGTGCTTAAACCATTACGTATTAAAAAGGTTTCATAAATAAATTAGGGTATGTTAGACTTTTGACCACAAAAAAAAAAACAATGCGGCGGGAAGTATCTCTTTGCAAAATGAAAGTTTGTAAAATGATATAGTTAGTCAAATGATGATATGTGGTAAAACATTATTGAACCGATACATTCCCAACGAGGTCGGTATATTGTCTCGGATGGTTTCGCCTCATTCAGATGCCGTTTTATGGGCCTATTAACCTGACGATTTCCAATCATTGAAAAATGTAAAGATACAATGATTCCTATAGCTCTATATCTCTGTAAATGGCTAAAATTTCGAGGTTACAAGCTCAAAACTGCCTGTATTTTCTTCTTATAAATTCGTCGCGTCACTCTGGATTCAAGAGATCGCTAACGACGAAAATAGATTTGCTGTACTGGTTTTCACTCTACCTTTGAGCCAAACAAAATCTTGCGCCATGTTGACGTCGCCAAACGCGTCGAGCGGGGATTGGCTGCTTTAACTTTTTCAAGGGATGATTTATGGCTTCCAATATCCAATTTGAACAACCAAAATTATTGGAAAAAGACACAGTAGGTATTTGTTTTGGTAATGCTACAAGATACAGCAAAATAAAAAGGTGTAGTTTAAAGTTATGGCGCGTCAAAATTGACAGAGATTCTGCGAAAAGCAGAAAAGGAAACATCGAGCCTCAATTCTACTGCGTTAAAACGATATTGCATTTGACGCGTTTAAGTATCGTTTTAACTTGGCTGCCGTTACTGTCAATTACAAGACTTAACAAATCGTTGACAATACGGAAACGCATCAAAGGCGATATCTTTTTAATGCAGTAGAATATCAGCCCTGTTCTTTTGAATAATATATTTAATCACTCATAGGTATATTTTCCATAAAAAATAATATTTAGCCAAAATCTAGAATAGATAGACTTTTTAGTAGGAAACTCGTATCATTAATATTTCTCTGTTCTTTTAAATGAAAAAAAAATATTTTTCAACGATTTCGATTTTCTTAAGCATCGTAAATGTTACTATATACTTTTAAAAACGAATGCATACTTATATTCAATGCAAAATAATAAATAAACTTTGCTAGCGAAATCACGAGTCAAAATTTTGTATACAATAGAGTAAACAAATCTCAGAACCGAAGCTTTCCCATCGGCCCCTAATGCAACAGATAAGGTAAGATAAGATTGCATTGGGGACACTCCTCGCTTGAGTGGATCGCTGATAATTAAGTAGACGTTTCGTTTATTGAGACCGGAGCCCCGTACACTAGGGGTTACTACGAATCAGTATAAGTAAATAACTCGAGCTTCGGGCTCAGTTTCATTCGATAGCCCGCATGCTTTTCGTCATACATTGCATCTCTGCAATAGTTCCTGGCTCAATTAATGTTATAACAACTCACAAATGGACTGATACAAGCATACGGGCTAGCCTAACAACACTGAGTATTTACGGTCGTTGTTTGTAAGGATACCAATACGATAATGATTCAGTTCCATCTTGACAAACATCGTTCTTCAACTTACAAAAGCGGTAGGACCTTGTGCGGGGTGTGTCCAGATCGCTGCCACCATTCTTGTTACATTTAAATTAGTTTAGCCGCAGGGAATCCGGATGTAGATATCCGGTTCCTAAATGAAACTATTACAGCAAATGAAGATCATAAAATCGGATGGTAAGCGATTTAAAGGCTGATTAATTTCAGCAGTAGATGGTTTTATGCTACGTTAACAATCGGTAGGTAGGGATTAGTGTTATTCACAGTTGCTTAAGACCTTACACTGCGCAAAGAAACCGTTTCCTCCGTTTAAGTCTACGTCACAGTAGTTCATCTTCAAACAAATCCACATCGCGCGGCTTGCATGTGTGCGTGCCTCGACTATACGCGCCGCAAGCCACTACAAGCAAACTAAACCAGTCACACCAAGTCGGTTTAATCGGGGCGTTTCCGCGTTTGGTTGCTTGCGTATAAGTATCGCAGCTCGACCGGCAACAGGTATCAGAAACTCCTTAAGGGCCGGATATAAACTACTTTTCTATTTATTACAGACAATTAAAAACACAACTTCTAACACTGCCTCAAAATAAGCCCGCATCGGTCCTTGGAAAATATAGCAATGTCTCTTACGCGGACCTGGATTCGGCCCTGGGCTGAGATCCTACACGGTTAAATCTTATTGTTTTTGACGTATTTTCGTACTGTCATCGTTTCGATAGTTCTCATTTACTTGAGTAATAGCAGCAAAGTTAAAAAAAATAGGTCAAGGGCTGTATCGTTTTAGGCTGTAGAATAGAGGCCTTGCAAGGTTGCCCCGCTCTTGTGCTTGGGCCACTGGACTTTCAGAACCGGCAACCTAGGCGGGTTTTCTGTTCGTAGGCAGTTTTCACTAAAAAGCGGAAAAAACTTAGTTCAATAAGTCGGACATTGAAAACTAGCTTGGAGTAACTGTTGAATTCCTTGCGGTACTTCTTCTCAAGAGTGGTCTCAGACATGTAAAAGTACCCACGAGCTCTACTTACAGAATAAAGCTTTTAATTTTATATTTTTCTTTTCACATAATACATACAAAATACGAAATAAAAAACCAACGAAGTAATTCATAACTTGCAATTTTATATAACTTTTTACTATATACTACTTTGACCTGTAGGGCCAAAGACAAACAGAGAGACAACAAAGAGGCCAAAAACAAGAGAGAGTAAAAAATACTACGTTAGAGAGGCAGAGGTGAAAATCCCTTTCAGGGACTTGGGAATGGTGGGCCCAGGTACCGCCGGGCTCGCACCACCGGCTAAAAACCAATGCCCCGTTTTGCCAAAACAAACGAAGTTAATGAACTCCCGCATATACCCCCAGCCACTGCTGAAAGGCCAGTTCACGTATTCGCGGGGTTAAAGAAAAAGGGGAGTGAGAATGGGGAAGGAGACATAATACTTTGACTTAGGGACCTTTAAGAGACGAGCATATTTTTTCCAAATGGCAACCACCGCACCTGCGTTGCCTCTTAGTGTTGTCATGGGCGGCAAAGATCACATTGCATCAGATGACCCGCTGGCTCATTTGTTTCCTCTAGCATAAATAATACAGGCATCAGCTTATATTCATAGCTTTCAATTAATCAGGCTTTTCGTTAGTCAAATGAGGAACCCTTATAGTTTCGCCATGTCCGTCCGTCCGCAGCCTCGGAGAATCGTAGTATTAGAAAGCTGAAATTTGGCATGAATATACAAATAGGTTACGCCGACAAAGTGGGAGAATAAAATTTTGAATAAAAATATTTTTATTATACCTCCCCTACACGTAACGTAGGTGTATCTTCTTTTTCTCGTCTAGCCCATAGTGCGCCGGAGTATCGTTGGATAGGTCTTGCAAAAATATTAAAGGTTTGTGAAAACCATGTTTCGGTTATTAAGGAATCCGTTTAGGAAATATTAAGCTTTAAAGCACTTATTTTTGTTCGACTAAATGCCCTCCATTCCTACAGTGAAAACTACACATACAAAAAAACTTAAAGAAAACGCATATAACTAATTTAAAAGGATAATTATCATGACTAAGTAGACATCATTGGTTCTTGAGTTACAGGCGATTACGAGTAAAGTGTTTATACCTACTAAAATCATCTAACGGCCGAACCCTATATTCAAACTGCGGACAGATGGCCTATTTCGGATTAAAATTTGACACATTTTGTATGGGCAAATGTCAAACTTCAACCCGAAAAGATCCCGATCCCGATTTTATCAATCCGCGGTTTGAATATAGGGTTCGGCCGTAAGACGGCACCAAATGACTTTAAATAGAAAGTTAGTTATTACTTGTTGATTTTTACGTTTGTAGTAGGTAACGGCTTCGGAACCCTACACTGAGCATGGTCCGACATGCTCGCCCGGTTTTTCACCTTTAAAAAACATGCTCCATCGATATCCCGAGGCAAACACGCGTTGTTATGGCGGTAGTTAGCGAGCCTCCATTACGGGATGCACTGTAATGGAATAATGGACAGGCTACCGGTAATCAAGTTGCAGGCTCAGTTCGTAAGTGGTTTAGGCCTGTATTGAGTTGGAAGGTCTAGTTAACTGACAAAAATTTACGGTAGCAAATTATTACTTTGAGTAATTATTAGGAGTGGGTTACATGTATAGAAGAGAATAAGAGATATTTAAAACGGTGCTAAGTGGGTAAGGACCAAAAAGTTGGACCATAGTTAAGCGTAGAAACAAAAAGAAACAACACAAGTGAAAAAAGTTCCGTTGTGACACAAAACTTATCCCTACTAATGTATGGCTAATTTTCGTGTCACAACGGAAAAGTTTCATAGAAAAAATAATTCAGTGAGTTAGTGTGACCAACTTTTTGGTCCTTATACAACAACAAGCTTTTTATGCTCAAGGTATATCTTTTAGACAAAAGTATACAAAATTTAATAATTAGCTGTAAAAATAATTCATTGTCAGTAATCCGGCGAGAGTTATTGTAGTTTATGTTATTTAAACCTTAGATATCTGGGGCACTCAGAAAATCTTAATAGTTTAAAAACATCAAGTCTTTAAGCCAGGCTATCACAATGGATCAATCCTGGTCGCAGTGATACTAGGCTTTGGAGCCTTGAATAGCCACTCCCTGAATAATAAGCCAGGCTGCAAATATTGTCGTTTTTTATGAAAATAACCAGTAAGTAACTCTAAGACGAACCCAACAAGCCTCTTTTGTGTAAATCAGGTCATTCCATCAGTTTCTACGGGGAGCAAAGATCACTTCTTGTCTCGGTTGTTTACTCGTATTTAGCCGACTGCCAAAGTAGGAGAGTAATCTTTTAGACGGCTTGTTGGCCTCGGCTGTATGTACACACAGAAGCAATGAAAACGGGCCACTTTCTATGTAAATTCTGTACTAGGTGACCCGTTTTCATTGCATTGCACATCCCAAGATAAATATTATAATGCTAAAGGCCCTCGTAATAAAATATCACTCTTGCCCTCCAGCCCTGTGTAAAACAAAAATAACAGCGAAAGCTAAAATGTGGCTATTCGGAATACATTGCAAGTTAATAAGCTACCAAATTGTCTCCTAACAGCTGTTTTTTTTTAATGATAAGCAGAAGTCACACGAGCACTCAGGTCACCTGATGGTAAGTGGAATCTGATTCCCCATTCTGGTCCCTTTAGCATCCCATTGGCTTAGACGCTTCCTCTTCCTTTCCATGACGCTTCCTTTCTGGTAATAGTTAAGAATTATAATAGTTTTACTTGATGAAAGCGCATGGAGCTGACCCCACGTGCTTCGGTTTAGTCCACCAGAGTGTAGTGATATACTCTTTAACAGAACAATTATCCTTGCGTGTGATATCCATCCTACTTATTATTATTTATTTTTTTTTCAAGAAAATATAGTATTTTATTTATATCTAAATTCGCCAAACATAGTGTTTATTGGCGATTTTTTGAAGATTTCTCTAATAAGTTCATGATGATTATTTAAAACTCGACATTTGCGAAATACACAACAAGTACAACACGTTAAACTAGTAGTGAAAGCCTTAAGAAATTAAGAAAAGAAAAACAATTTGAAGAAGGACGGTCATAAATGCAAGCATCTCTCAAATCTAAATGTAAAACTTTAATGTTCACTACATAACGACCAATCCTCAATTTTATGATCCCATTAATGTCTTTCCGTGATTGTAAAATTACCTACTGAATAGAAATAATATAATCTGTACATACTCATTTGTTACATTTAAATTAAAATTAGTATAGCCGCAGGGAATCCGGATGTAGATATCCGGTTCCTAAATGAAACTATTACAGTAAATGAATATCATAAATCGGATGGTATGCGTTATAAACTCTGAGTAATTTCAGTAGTAGATGGCTTTATGCTACGTTAACAATCGGTAGGTACGGATTAGTGTTATTCACAGTTGCTTAAGACCTTAGACTGCGCAAAGAAACCGTTGCCTCCGTTTAGGTGTACGTCACAGTAGTTCGTCTTCAAACAAAGCCACATTGCGCGGCTTGCATGTGTGCGTGCCTCGACTGTACGCGCCGCAAGCCACTACAAGCAAACTAAACCAGTCACACCAAGTCGTTTTAATCGGGGCGTCGCCGCGTTTGGTTGCTTGCGTATAAGTATCGCAGCTCGACCGGCAACAGGTATCAGAAACTCCTTAAGAGCCGGATATAAACTACTTTTCTATTTATTAAGTTACTATGCCTGCGTATGCCGTCTACTAAAGGACAATTAAAAACACAACTTCTAACACTACCACAAAATAAGCCCGCATTGGTCGTTGGAAAATATAGCAATGTCTCTTACGCGGACCTGGATTCGGCCCTGGACTGACATCCTACACGATTCAAACTTATTGTTTTTGACGTGTTTTCGTACTATCAACGTTTTGATAGTTCTCATTTACTTGAGTAATGGCAGCAAAGTTAAAAATAATAAGTCAAGGGCTGTATCGTTTTAGGTTGTAGAATAGAGGCCTTGCAAGGTTGCCCCGCTCTTGCGCTTGGGCCACGGGACTTTCAGAACCAGCAACTTGCTAGGCGATTTTTCTGTTCGTAGGCAGTTTTCACTAAAAAGCGGAAAAACTTAGTTCAATAAGTAAATATATTTTTTCACATAATACATAAAAAACATGAATTAAAAATGAACGAAGTATTCATAATCTGCTATTTTATATAACGTTTTACTACATACTACTTTGACTTTTTTGGTTGTGAGTCGCCTGTAGGGCCAAAAACAAGAGTCCTTGCCTTTGGTTCCATAAAATTTAAAAAATACTACGTTAGAGAGGCAGAGGTGAAAATAGGTACAGCCCAGGTACCGCCGGGCTCGCACCGGCTAAAAACACCAATGCCCCGTTTTGCCAAAACAAACGAAGTTAATGAACTGCCACTGCTGATGGCCGGAGAAGAATTTAGCATTCCTCCGTTCACGTATTCGCGGGTTTAAAGAAAAAGGGGAACTAATACAGGCATCAACTTATAGTCATAACTTTCAATGAATCGGAAGCTCTATTATGGTACTGTAAAACCATATTACTTTTGACATTGCTATAGTATTGTCGTCGATGTGTGAAAAAATATGTAGGTAAGATTACAAACTCATAAAATGCACCTTTCTGCGTAACCCCATCATCATATTTATTTTTTAAATCACTGCACGTTGCGTTTATTACTTATTCCAAAACCATAAACATTGAATAAAGATGTCTTTTAATGGTACTTGCTTCATAATTACCACCATAATATCCTATGTGGCGTTGTTGCTAT
Organism: Acleris holmiana; assembly: GCA_949316455.1. Taxonomy (NCBI): domain Eukaryota; kingdom Metazoa; phylum Arthropoda; class Insecta; order Lepidoptera; family Tortricidae; genus Acleris; species Acleris holmiana. The sequence continues at coordinate 13,934,247 of OX438769.1, forward strand.
TTAAGTGTGATGCGAAGGTAAGGGACTTCTATCTTTTCCAGTATTGTTTACATTATAGTAGCTCTTATTATCTTAACAGTAATATATAATTGGGGTGATAATGCCCACACGTGTTAATCAGAAGTTTTTCCCGAAGATGACAATACAAGACAGATTCATTTCCAGGCCCAAAAATTCCCAAAGTTTAGACCAAATGCTGCTCAGAAGTGAAAATACCTCTAAAGAGTTCCTTGCGTTATTAAGAAAAAAACGAGTGTTCCACAGATAAAAATATAAAAGCTATGGTTTAGTGGATTGCTTTTTGTTTTTAAATGTTTTTCTGTGACCGATTATCAAATGGACCCTTTGAGCGCCAACGACGCCTAACGTTTACTTTACGCCTTTAATTATAGACATGTGTTATATTATTGTCTTGAATTATCATCAACTTCTAATACTACACCTATACCTATTCTTTAAAGATCTGATTTCACAAGGAATTCTACACAAATAGTTAAAGAATTGCATTAGACCTTGAATATTTAGTCAATACAATCAAAATAGTTGTTACAGAAGTTGTTTTTAAATTATAATCAACATCATACCAATCTTCGAATAACCTTTAACTATTAGGTATATTATTATCTTAATATAAATTCTGCTTCTACGCGCGCTTCTTTCTGCTATCTGTTTACATTTTACATAATTTAAAAGTGGCAGTGATTTCCTGTTCAACAAAATAATTCGTGTTTTTGATATATTTACAATACTACTTTATTATTTACAATACTTTTAACTGAACTATAAATTTGTAACATGATAAGGACAATTTTGTGAACAATGTAGTACTATGAAAAAAGTTGCAGAGCTTAAAATAAAATGATATTAAAAACTAAAGTAAAATACGTCGAGTTCTTTTCCTGAATCATCTTTGCAGATCAGTTACTATATAATGACGGAGCACCCGACTCTTACGCATGTGAATCCCAAATATCTCAGCTACGTCAACTTTACGTCCATACGCCACGGCCGCCGAAGCCCTATGTACTACGTGAACATCCACTTCACTTCTTTGCTGCCTTTGGATGAAAAGATAAAAGTACGAATCAATATTATGACTATTTACTTAATTTTTAAACTGTAAATAGAACTTTAATCCCCTTACGTATAAACGTAGAATAACCGTGGGTTAGCTTATGCCGTGCTTTGTCACTTTCTATCAGATACAAATGTCGCAATTAGAGATTATCATAAGAATAAAAGTGGGCCACAACTTTTACTCTGGGGAACTCCAGTCTTAAACTATTTCAGATATTTTTAGCCCCTGGGGGGTTCTTATGACATAACTATGCAGTTCTGTTTACGCTCAGAGAAAAGGACAGAGCTATATAACTGCCATAGCTCTGTTCTTTACGCTCACCGTAAAATGAACTGCTTAGCTAGGTCATAATAACCCCCCTGTTATCTATCTCAAATCCCGATCCATGTGCGTTGATCTGCCTGTTTTTCTGCAGGTGGATTTCTACTTCTACGAGTTCCTGAGCAACGAGTACCGGCGCGGGTTTGTGGAGATGCACTTCACCTGGTGTGGCTTGATCCACAACGATAAGTTCTTCGGGGCCGCTATGAGACAGGGCAAGCTGGCACAGCCCTGCCCCCACCCACCGGTATGTTTGCAGCTAACTCTGTAAACTCACTTTAGTAGGAGAGGCCAGGCGTTCAAATAACGCTGTTTTACCATGTCTTTCCGCGCTCTAACATTATAATACTCTGATTCATAGCTGCATTCAATCATCCTAAACATATAAACTTAATATCGTTAAATCCTTGCTTAATTTTGTTTGCTTTTTCGTGACTCAGGGCGATTACCACCTGCACAACATGTCGATCCCTTCAGCCGCAATCCCGCCGGGCTTCCCCTTCACCAAGGGCCGCATCTACGCCAACCTGACCAACCGCGGCGAAGACGTGGTCGGCGGATTCATCGACATGGAGCTCAAGGAGCGACGCACAAAACCTGATAAGAGCAAAACCAATTAGATTTTAGTACGAAAAAGTCACGTACGGTTTAGTTTTAAAGATACAAAATGAATAAAATTTTGTAAAATGTTTTTTTTCCGCTATAAGTTGTCCTTTGTAACATAATTTTTTCCCGTTTCATAGTCTAAGATCCGAGTTTACAACGACCGTGACCGAATTGGCTAATGAATGAAAAGTATTTTATATTAAATGAAATGGGTAGTTTTCAAAATAATTGTAACCTAATTAGGAACTAAAATTAAGAAACGGTAACTTTTACATGTGACTCACAAAAATTATTCGAATAGATGTGTAACAAATTACTCGTTACTCACATGTAAAAGCTAGCGGTTTTTTTAATTTTAGTCCTTGACTAGGTACAATTATTTTGAAAAATACCCAAATATATATATATATTATTTATAACATATTTGGGCTCTCCAGCACCTCGCCCTAACTTAGACATCGCCTTTGTTGAGCTCGTACATGTCCAAGCCTTTCTTAATTGCGCTGAGTCGTCTTTGACGACACGATGGCCTAGTGGGGAGTGACCCTGCCTCCGAAGCCAGTAGTTCTGAGTTCTTGGGTTTTTTCTATGTATTTATCTATAATCGTTGTCTAGTATCCATAGTATAAGCCTGGAGCTTAGTTTGGGACTAGGTCAATTTGTGTGAGATTGTCCCCTCATATTTATTATTTATTATCATTATCTTATTTTTAATCCATCCTTCTGCTGAATAAGTATTTTTACACACATTTTTTGTACATTTGTTAAACTCACTTCATTATACTTTATTAGTGTTTATTTTACGTACCAAAACTAGATGCAAACAAACGCGTAATAAATACACTGTAATAATGCTAACTTTACAGTTGATATCTTCTGTAATTGCTAAAGGAGAAACTTTGTTTCTTACACCACACGGATTACAGCGGTCATCATTAGGGGAAAACATGCATATAACCCTCGCAATGATAGGATTAATTAGTATGAAAATGGTGAAAGTTGGAATTATGTAAGTATAATATTATTTTGTCATCAAATCATTATTTTCAGGTGTGGCTTTATTATTACGCTGGCTCGCCTCCGATGTGAAATATTCTTAAGAGCAGTGTTCCTTTAAGAGTTCGCCATAAACCCCCAGAGATGGCTATTTTGATATGATATGGCCGGCTACTGGGTAGAATTGCTGCCAGCTAGACTTTATGCAACTTAATTTCTTTTTTTCCTTAACGCAGATCATAACTCATATAATTATACAACACACAACTATTTTTTTATATTATTAATAAACAACGTTACAAGGCAGAAACACCCGATCACCTGTTACTAAGCTCTGCTAAGTTCAAGATTGCAAAACTTGTCGCAACTTCTGCCGCAACTCTGTCTAACTTATCTCGCAAGTCGATAAAAAATCTCATTTTGGTAGAATTACGTCAAGTTGTTCAATCTTTAGCGGTCGTTATGTCGAAGTTTACAAGGTGGGAGGGGGGTTTATAGGTCGTCAGATTTCTGCCCTCAGAGTGTCGCCTATGGAGCTGTAAAGTAGTATTTTGATAGAAAAAGTGCGCTCAAAGCTTCAGTAATATTGAATGTTACAATTTTTTGTTGCAATTGATAGGTTTAAAAAGTGCACCAGGATGAGGGTAAAAATAAATGGGTGAATAGAACATCTTTACAGCCAAAGTATTAAAGCCTCTAAAACTCTGATCGGTTTCCCCCGCTTACCTCTAAACTTGTACAGTGTTGAATTGCCAAAAGCATGTAAAATGTAATAATTTGCAAATTTTTTCGATGTGTGAGGTCAAGGCTCAAGTATTCGACTTCCACCACTCCTATTGTAATGTTATTTTTACATAAACAGTGTTTTTAAGCCCTTTTTTAAATTTATTTATGGCGCATCATCCATGTAATAATATACAACACATATTAATACTAACATAGTAAGATGTTTAACAACTCAAGAAACAACTGATATCAAGATTTCAATTGAAAAGTTCAGTTAATGACGTCTCCTTTTTTTTACAATTTATCCTTGTCATCTAGAAAAGGGTCAAATTGAATTTACGAGCTCATTTCATCGTTACATTTAGTTGGTATTATTTTTCATTGCTTAGGTCGTCTGTTTCTACCAGTTCCGTTTCACAACAAAGCAAAGTAGAATTAGGAAAAAACACGATATAAAGTATGATCGGAGAAACCCTTCTAGATAATGCTAAATATATACTAAGGCTAAAGTGCTTCAATTACCTACGTTTACGTAAGTATCATCCCTTATGCTCGTAATATTTGCCTTACAATTACCCAAGTTTTAATCGCATACATTACAATGAATAGCAGTTAGCGTAATATGTGGGGAAACTATTAAACTCATTACCCGCATACATGTGAATTATAACTAAATATGAGCGCTCGAAGCCCGGTATGCCACGCAGATTTTTGATACCTTTTTTGCTTCTAGTAAAACACTATTTCCACAATAAAAGTTATTTTAGACCGGAACATAAATATAAATACATTCGTAGAATTAAAAAAAACTCACTTTTAGTAAATAATATCTATGGTATGTAACAGCTGTGTCAGTTTTCAGTACACCTGTATAGGACCATTTAGACTTTGAAATCTGAGGTTGTTTTTTTTTTATTTTATACCACCGTTTAATAAACGACCTGTATCCAGGATAAAAAAAAACATCGTGTGATATAAACTTCGTGCTCCCTTGTGAACCCCATTGCTGTATAAAATCTAATCTCCCGCCTTATAAGGGTGTTAATGAATAATCGATAAGTTGTTCGCATGCAGGTGTTAGTTATTCCTTACATAAGCCTGCTGATCGCTTTCACTTCGATTACTTGTATCGATAATCACTTTCGCTTCGCTTGTTAATGATATCTTAATCTTACGCAACCGTAATCTGGAATCCGTTTTGAAATAGTACCAATCGTTGCTTGATATTTTTTGTGATAAAGTTTAACTGTAAACTAATTGAACTCTGTTACTGTACCGAGTTGGAAAGATGTACAAGGTTCAAAACGAATGTCAAATTCATTTATTTATAATAAATTTCTCAATTTTTGGGATCTCACAATGTTGTTACAGTAATTGTAAATAAATTGTAATTGCAATGCTAGACTTGACAAAGTTTATTATTAATAAAATTTTCTTTGAACAGAAAAGTGCCACTTTGATATGTATAAGTACATATAATTTAATTTACGTCTGGTTGCCGGGTTAGAGTAGTGCCACTCCATGTCTTCCCGTGGATGTCGTAAGAGGCGACTAAGGGGATAAGGGCTTGTAGTATTGTTAGGCGATGGGCTTGCAACCTGTCACTAATACACTATTAAACATCTTAGCCAGATTGTGCAAATTGTGGTTACAGAAATATCAACAAGTTTATAGTTGTCGGTATTCTGTAGCTCTGCCTACCCCACTCTGGGAATGAAGGCGTGACGTTATGTATGTGTATATAATTTAATAATAAAATAAATTGGAAAACAATATGCTACGCATATTCACTCACGTCCGTATATCGCTATTTCCTAGTGTTTGAAGTAATACTTCTCAATCCCGCTTTTAAATACTCATAAATAAACAAACATATTTAGAGATAAAATGTAATATAACTTTAATACATATCGATAAAGACTACTTACTAGTAAGATATACAAAGGAGGTATAAACAGATATCAAAATAAAAAAATGTATTGGCGTAGGTGCCCGGAAGGTAAGGCTTTTAAAGAAGTAAATATACAGCCAAAACCTGTCCTCATACCTTTATTTACTAGCAACACAACGTTCTTATTGGGATTTGCCACTTGTCCTGTGATTAAATGCATTTTGGACAGGCAGGCTCGTTTCCATAGAAGATAGTAGAATATGTAATTATTTTTTTTCCTTTTTATAAGATTATGGGTATTATTTCCACCATTAATTAGTCAATATTATTTTTATCTTTTGCTCGCCCAGATCTATAAAATACAATAAGTCTAAAAAGTAGCTATTTCAGGTTAAAAAAACTCGTTAAGACTCGCATAAGAGCGAGTGAGAGGGAAGTACAAACCCGAAATTCCTTTTAAATTACCAGTAAATGCACTGTACCTTGCCTAAAGTTTCACTCCTACTTCCATTTATTCTGCCGTGATACCAAAGAAGGTAGTTAACTGCACGATAATGTATAAGTATTTCAAATTTAATGTGGTTACCAATATATAAGCGAATGCTTTGACTACTACATTGCCGCCTTCTTTGGTATTACGACAGTATTAGACTGCGTTTCCACCAGAGCAGTGCGAGGTAGCGGAGCGAAGTGCAAGGAAAAAATCCACCTGAAAATTCTGAGCGAGGCTAGGAACTCCATTGGTGGATTTTTTCCTTGCATACCGTTTCGAGACCTCAGAGCTCTGGTGGTGGTCTGGAGGCATTAACCAATTTGAGATATTTCGTAGCCATCTCTTCTATATACCAAAAACTCGTGTATACCAACGTTACGTGTTCATTGTGGTTTTAAGAACACGATACCGCCGTTTTTAAGAGGAGTTGGGGATGCACAAAGGTGTTACGTTACAAAAATGGCGGCCGATTATTTAAAGTTTTTGTTATATAGGTGCCTTCTATTATTTTCTAAGGTTGTGTGTGTGCCTCAGTTCCTTTATACAATGAAGTGTTGCTATCAAACGCAAAAAAAAACATCATAACCGCGTTTAAAGTAGTGTTCCAGAATTAATCCGTGATATTTTTTTACCGGCTTCAACATAAAAAGTGAGTGCGAAAAATCTCGGCTCATTTTATGACGCATGTAAACGGCAGTATAGCGTTTTAGCGTTGCGTCCGTAATAAAAACAGGCTGGAACGGGAACACCCTGTAGCTAGTGTGTTTAGAAGATTTATAAATAGATATAACAGGGTGTTCAAAAATCTGTCACTCTCTTATTCCTATTATAGAGTCATTTATCAGATATTTTGAGACCAATATTGGATGTTAGATTGCTAAATACCAAATTTATATATAAGGTAAATACCACAACTTGGTAATGTTACTGTTGCAAAACATACAAACATGACATCACGCCTGCATTCCCAGAGTGACCGACATCTCTAAAAAGGTCATACACACTCTTAAAAACAAAAGTTGTCTCTCCTGTGGTCAATAATTAAGAATTTGTGTGCATATAAGTTATGTTTTTATATGATAAGTCTAAAGCAGTCCTGACGGCGTTTTTGCGGGTATGGGCTTAGCCAGAAAATTAGGCCTTAAAAACGTTACCTTTCGGTGTGTCCACAGGAAAAACGGTAACCTAAATCTGTGTATGACCCAAAAATACTCCTTGATAATTATGTAACCACATTTTGCACAATCAGGCCAAGATGTTTAACAGTGTACTAGTGACAGTAGGTAGCAAGCCCATCGCCTAACTGTCCCACAAACCCTTGTTCCCTTAACGCCTCTTTCGACATCCAAGGGAAGACAAACTACTAATGTTACTATTATTCTAGATAATCTAAAAAAGTTAAATTATTTTATAAAAGGGGAATATTTTTTATCTGTGTGTGAACAAATTCAGAATCAGATACCGACAGCTTTAAACATTATTCTGTTTTTGGAGCAGTCGGGTTTAAGAACAATACGTTTGTAAAAAGATAAACATAACAAAAAGATTCCGCCATCCTTATACCACTCCACATTTGCAATATTTTTTGTCATTTTGTGGAGGCTTTACCTACGCATGGGAATCACCACTTATCCCTAACCCTACCCATGCAACCGCATAAGAATATCCATAGATATACTAAACAACGTATAGTAAAATTATTAATGATGTCAAATGAAAGAGAGAAAAAAAGAAGTGACAGAAAAACATGTGTTTTAATGGTGGTAGGACTTTGTGCAGTCTACCACCATCTTATTCTTCACAAATAGCGTTGTTGTGTTCCAGTGTGAGGATAAGACAGCCGGTGAAATTACTAGCATAGAGCTTTCATCCAAGTCCTTAGTCTTGATATTGCGGTCTTAAGAATGAAAATGGGTAAGGTCAAAAAAGTTGGAGCTTGGCCAACTTTTTTGTCCTTACCTGTCCTACTCAATTAAATTTTGTATGAAACTTTTCCGTTGTGACACAAAAATTAGCCATACATCTGTAGAGATAATTTTCGTGTCACAACGGAACTTTTTCCACTTTTGTTGTTTGTATGGTTAACTACGCTTAGCTATGGTTCAGCTATTTGGTCCTTATCCAAATATGTATAGGTCTTAGGACCCGCAGCTTAGGTTCTCTCAGGTGGCCAGTGTGCTCGTTTGCTTCCTTTTTTCTATAAAAAAAAGATATCACGCATAGAAGCTATAAAGAAAAGAATAAAACTGCTTAGACTAAAAAAAATATTCTAAAGATTAATGTTGGCTGGGCTTAACGACACTCGTCAAAAGTTTCAGAAATTCTACAGTGTAAGTTTGCAGTACAAATGGTCCTACTTTGACAGAGTCAAGTCAAAAAGAAGTTATTTCACTTAGGTTTCAAGTCCTTAACACTCCTCCACTCATTATCACATTATCTATGTAGATGATGAGTTTCTATGATATTACTGGAGAAAGGTATTTTAACCCTTTCGTTTCGGCAAAGTCGTACACGAAATCTGCCAAGTGTATGTCAGGTTCAGTGAAATAATATCCGCGCCTCAGTACTATAGACGAGTTAACTCGCTAACAAAAATGATGCTCTTACGTCCGATAGACAACTTATATCGCCTAGGTAAAATACTTTTCAGTGGTGCTAGACAAGTTGCATTCGACAATCGTTAGCGATTATGTTTCGATTGATAAATGTATGGAATTGACGTAAGCCACCGAGATAGTAACGTGACACTTACGTCAATTCCATATATTTTTCAATCGAAACGTAATCGCTAACAATTGTCGAATGCAACTTGTCTAGCACCACAGAGCTGGTAGACGAGATCATAAGCTAATATTGTAAAATTATTTATTTGTGTAAAACGAAACACTTTAAGATACAAATACGTAATGAATATGGATCGGGTAATACGATCATTCACTTTTCACTATCAAACTATTTGGCAATATCAAGTAACTATAGCAAGTAGGACTCGAGGCCAAGAGTACGCGACGCGAAAGTGTCTAGTTGTGGAAGTGACTGTCGATTGCCTTAATACAAGATGTAATGACAAAAATACTGAAACAAATATACTCGTCTACCGGATCTGAGAGTTCATCGCACAAAACGAGTTCCGTCAGCTGGAACGAAAGGGTTAACAGCGTCTATATTCAATTTTAAACATATTTATGGATGACTTTATCGTGTCGGATAAATGTGGATTAGGCACCTGTCACTTTCGCACTTACGTATTGGTCAGAAAAGGACAGATTATCCACATCAATATACGCGTTCATAATATAGGTAGGCCCGCCGCAGGTCTCCCACAATTGCCATGCGACACGGTAAATTTTAAATGCGTCTATTGGCTATTTGTTTCACGAGCAATATGCCCAATCTATTGTCACTAACGTCCGCACCAAAAATTAAGTCCTAAATAAAAGATTAAGTCCTTGATTAATAAAGATGTTTCATTCACCAGTTTGAAAAAGGAACGATTCAATTGTCTCTAAGGGTAAAGTTAGACGAGCGTAATTTTTTCATTTGTGAGTCGCGTAATTTCTGCCTATACAAAATTCCAACTCATTTTGCGTCTCCATGTGAACAAAATAGCGACCGAAATTACGCGACTCACAACTCAAAAAATTACGCTCGTCCGGCTTCACCCTTAAATGTCTCTAAGTACGGCGGAAGCCCAGGATTTTTTTAAATTTCTATAGGCAGTATTACTTACAAATTCTAACAAATAAGTCGTCTATTTGTTTTAAAAAAGTATGAACCAAATTCATAAGAACTTAAACAACATGGTCGCTAAACCTTTTCAAACAAAACCGCAGCCGGACAAATACTTTCATACAAACAGCGACCGCGTTAATGCTCGAGCGGACTTGGGCGCTTATTAATTTTAACTCGTTCAGTACTAAGGATTCTTTTCTAGGTCTGTTTTGTATGTTAATGTTAGCTTTTGGCACTGAATGTGCCATTCTCGCTTTGGCGGTAAACGACTGGAAGTTTTGCTACATTATTTGCACGTTTTTTTGCTCGTCGTTTAGAAAGGAATTGAGTTGACATAGTTCGCAGCAGCCTCATTAACGTGGAGCAGAATAGAATGAGAAAAAATACAATAAATATAATATCAGAGGACAATGTCACACAAATTAACCCAAACTAAGTTTAGGCTTGTACTATGGGTACTAGACAAAGATAAACTTACTTATATAGAGACAAATATATATTAAAATTAATGCATAGAAAACATCCAAGACTCAGGATCAAATACTTGTGCTCATTACACAAATATCTGCCCTTACAAGGATTTGAACCCAGGACCACTAGCTACGAAGGCAGGGTCACTACCAACTAGGCCAGTGTCAATTTAAAACAAAATAATACAATATCGTTCAAGATCATAATTAATATAAGAATAGATCAATTGAATACCACGGCATATCCGTGAGAGGGCACCAGCTCAGCATGACATGTGCTGCACTATTGCTGCAGCAGCGCTAATATTCTGCTGAACCTTGCATGCGTCAGGGGAAGCACTCATAAAGTCACGCTCAATAATTTGGGACCTAAAGTACATCGACAACCTTAACTAAAAAATAATAAAATTTTATTATAAACACCAAATATATACCAACGTAAACATCAAATCAATTATGTTCTATGAACATCTACTTATATTTGACATCTTATTGAGTATGCTACATATTTGGTACAATGCCGCAGAGGCCGTTCTTAGATTTCATGTTTTAGTTTATTTTTACATCTCGGTTTTAGTTTTGTTTAAGCTTAGTTTTAGTTTTTGTTTTATATTTCATGTATTTTATGTCGTTTGTGAAGTAAATGTTCGTTTTATAATAAATGATATATTATCCAACTGATATTGCTATTGAGAATAGTGCCACTCCATGTCTTCCCGTAGATGTCGTAAGAGGCGACTAAGGGAAAAAGGGCTTGTAGTACTGTTAGGCGATGGGCTTGCAACCTGTCACTAATACACTGGTAAACAACTTAGCCTACTTGTGCAAAATGTGGTTACAGAATTATCAACAAGTCTTTTTAGAGTTGTTGGTATTTCTGTACATCTACCTACCCCACTCTGGGAATTAAGGCGTGATGTTATGTATGTATGTGTATGAATTGCTTATTAAATATAAGTTTATACTCATATAGGTTGATGACAATGAATTGTAATAAGACTTTATGTGAAATATCGAAATTGTGTTAATTAATTAAAGGTAGTTTAACCGCCGCATTCAAACACATTTTGGAGATAATTAACTTGTTCCTTTTTTAACTTTTATAAAAATATCGTCACCAGGGAACGACGTAATCCTAATCGGCCGTTAGTTACGAAATGTCTATCGTGTAACAACTAAAGTTTAATTATTTTTACATGTGTCTGTATTGGCGCGTAATAAATTGCCTACCTAGTTGTACACTCGCTGATGAAGGACTCCTAACTCGTCCGAAACATGTCAAGACATTTGCTGACTTTAATACGTAGGTAAGCCGATTGTTTATTATTTTCTTATATTTTTATGGTTAAAAATAACATGAATCTTACAAGAAACATGAAATCCATAAAAGTGTTGAATTTTCAGACTTCAGCCACGCTGAAACTAATCTTACATGATACCGTAGAGTCTAGCATTGAGCCGAGTTCTTATGTGGCTTACCTATATCAGGGGGTACTCTAGCACGAAAGATTTTCCGTCGTTGTCGACTTTACTGACGTATTCTGATCGAAAACTATTATTTACTGACAAAATTATACTAACCTTAATTCAATGCATACGATTAAATATAACATGCAATATATAAGTAATCTAGTAACGTTAGTCTAGTTGGTAATGAATGACTCTACCTTCGAAGCTAGCGGTCCCGGGTTCAAATCTCAGTATGGGCAGAAATGTGTGTGAGTATTTGTTTCTGAATCTTGAATGTTTTATAATATAATATGTAAGAATTTATTTCTCTATAAATAAGTAAGTTTATTGTTGTTTAGTAGGTCACTTTGTGTGAGATTGTCCCGTGATATTTATTTAATTTATAATTTTACAGACAAAAGCTACCATGTACTAGTATTTTTAGTTTATTCAGAGCCTTATTTGCGAATATTTAAAACTTTTTGTTCTCATTTGGTTGATCAGATTCGCGTTAAATAATTCTTCGTTAAAGAATACCACAACCAGCAAAGCCTGATAAGGAGCTCTTGATGCGACTCGCGAGGCAAGTGCAGCTATGTAGCTATGGATGCACGTGAGCCACCGTGCATCCACTTAGTATAAAGTAGATCACTTCTCATTTGGAAGTACTTAATATTTAATGAGATGAGTTATCAGTTTAGGGACCGTTGGGGATGAAATGTTACTTGTACCGATGCTCTTGCTTTAGTAGATTATTTTTTTATATATTATCTGTTTCTACTATTATTCAGAGGTGGATGTATAATTAGGTTCGCTTGCATTATTTTCCATAAAATTGCCTAAAAATAGGATTGTTTAGTAACTAGTGTATGGTTTATTCAAGTCCTTTAGATCACAGTACTACTGTTGAAAAGGGACCATTATTTTATATGGATTTAAATTATAAAGTAATAATGCATCCACACATTTAGAAATATAAACATAATATGTAAATATTTGTAACTCGGTCATCAAAGGATAATCCCGAGAAAAGTACTTCGTACCGAACAGAGATCTTACGTTTTTCCCCCCGACTTGATCCTGTTAATTGATAAGAACTTATAAATTACAAATCTCTTCTACCAAATTTCGTCGTCAAACAAACGGTATCCTGTCATTTTACCAAGAAACGTTCAAAAAGCTGAATAATTTCATCAATATTTTGAAAACTGCCTTTTTTTCAAAACTGTAAATATTTCAGAATTTATATTAAAACCATCGTAGAACGCTAAAAAAAAATACAAACTGATACATAAAAAAAAAAATGTTTTAATAAATTAATGTTTTAGTGAACCCTATCAATATAATTTAAACGTGTATTTTGTTAGGTTGTTAAGTGCCGTTAGTGGCTTGCTTGTGTCGCTTATAAACATTTTCGATGTATTTTTACGTATAAAAGGAGGTAGACAAGCAAGCAGGTCACCTGATGATAAGTCATCATCACCGCGACCCATAAACACCTGCAACACCGAGGAGTTGCAAGTACGCTGTTGGCCTTCGAGAAAAAGTAGACCCGTTTTTTGAACGGTCACCAAGTCTTAATGATTCGGAAACACGGACGCCGAGAGCTGATTCCACAGATATGGTGAGTGGCAAAAAGGCTCGTGAAATACGCAAGGTGGAGGATTACTATCAAGATAGTATTTTACACGACCACTAGAATTTATCCAAATCGTTTTCCTCTTGAGAGTGTTAAAGATAAAAAAATAATGTTATCCGTCTAGTGTAGTATAGTGTGTGTATGTGTAGTGTCACCAACAACAATTATTTAAAAAACCGTAACGTCGCATCCTTTGAAATGTCTATAAAACTGTAAGATAAGTATAGTTTTTCAAAGTTTCTAAACAAGTCTAAAGTTATATTGCAAATATCTACCAAACTAAACTTTTCAAAGGAGAGGTGATCAAAAGAATATTTCGCCGAACCTTTCCGAACCGTGCCGAGCAACTAAAACAAAGTATTTGATAGGGAGAGTTTTGGGCGAAACTGAATATATTTGCCTAGGCTGCTTAAATTTACTTTATTATTAATAACAATATACTTCAACCAATCTGATTACTAAGCTTGATCGGAATGGAAGGGCGAATGGAAATCAAACCCACCTAGGACCGCTGTATCAGATTATGATCTCTTACATTTTGGTTGACAACGTCCCTTTAACATAGTCCATAGTAGCCTACGAATCAAATTGGTTGACTGTAGTTTTTTTGATCCATATCCACCAACGGAAACGCGTTCTAAACTATCATTTCATCGACACCATCTTGATAGTCGAAAATCCTCCACCGTGCGTTTCTCCCTAGTCTTTTTGCCACGCACCTTATCTACGTGGAATCAGCTCTCGGCGTCTGTTTCCGAACCATTACGACTTGCAGAACCTCAAAAAACACCTACTTTTTCTCAAAGGCTGGCAGCACACTTGCGATTTCTCTGGTGTTGCGGGTATTTATGGGTCGTGGTGATCACTTACCATCACGTGACCCGCTTGCTCGCCTGTCTACTTTTTTCCATGAAAAAGATACTTAGTTAATTATCATTCAAATATTTGAGCATTCCTGCATGCCAGTTTATGATAGGTAGCTACTACCTGAACCGCTAATATAGCTACTAAGCAAGTTTTCGCAATGACAAAAGCGGGGCTTAGATAAGATGCATAACGCTAACGTAAAGCGATTTTTAATGGACATAATAAGCGCTCGACGCGACCGTCCAGCGGCTTACATACAATCTATACATTTTCGATAACGATTACGTTTGCAGAATATGCATCTTAGCTTAGAATTATAACGCTAACGTAAGCGATTTTTTAACATTTATTAAAATATGGAATCGACATGAGCGACCGACTTTAGGTTCCATTCATTTATTTATTGATACAACAATAGTGTTTACTCAGATACATGTTAAATAATAATACAACAGTGCTTATTCTACTGGTAAAAGAAATAACAGGCGTATACAACGCTCATATGAATAATTTAATTGAATTTATAATGAGTAAATTTCTGCTAAAATAAATTTAAATTAACTACATTATAATGCATAAATCTATAGGCTGGTATCGAGCTATTATTTTTTCTTTATAATTTACATTATTTGAGAAGTATGTAATTCAAATGTTTGTTCTGTCATTGAAGATGTCGATTTTTTTTTATTGTGTATCATTACTTTAGTTCTCAATAATCGCTAACGCATTTCTGCCCTGCTGAAACACAAATTAATGGCTATCCTGGACTAAACTCCTGTAGCTGCACCTTATTATAGATAACATAGGATTGAATCTGATTAAGCCATTGGTTTTGAGATACTGCTTATTGGCTTAGGAAGGCAGAGTTCAAGCCAGTAAAAGCACAGTATAAACAGTAGTTCGTCTTCAAACAGGGCGCATAACGGCTGCGCCACCATCACCGCGTCTGGTTGCGTGGGTATTGAGTATAGAGCGACGAGCATCGACGCAACACTAACGCCTCAGCTGCAAAGAAAACCCTGGGCCCAGTTTTATAAAGCTACCTTTCAAACTCCTTTTGCTAGAAAGAGAGTTCGGCTTGTAATTTGTAACTTGTAGCTTTCTAAAACAGGGCCCTGGAGGGACGGAGACGAACTAATTTTCTATTTTTACTATGGTTAAAGGAACAGCGCTAAAAGCAGTTACTCCGTCTCGATCACTGTTTAGTACTTGACAGATTTCGGCTTGTTTTTCGTTGCCTCAATAAATTTGGCTTTGATATTTTAATTTTTCCATCTTCCCCACTTTTCTACACAAATGAGTACCTACCACAAACGTACATCAGACAGACACATAAATAAATATGTAATATTTAAAGATTATACATAATAAAATGTAACTTTGCTATAACAAAAGAAACCTGGTCATATTTTTTTCCACGCCTTACAAATCCAGCAATGGCTGGCATTTTAAATAAAGGTCACGGAGGGTGTTGAAGGTCACTCTACGATTAAAAAGTCATTTGTTTCATGATTTTCCGGTCCGCTTGTGGAAAGGTAACTGCGCCAAAGGACAACGCAGTATTTATCAACGTACTTATATGCTTTTTTATTGCCCAGGCATAAATCTCTAAAGAGGTGTTAGCAAAAAGTTTCTTTAAGTAGTTACAGAGCCAACGGTCCGCCTTATAAGTAGCTGAAAACTTTATTGCTTTGTCACTTTAACGTCATGTTTGAACTGCTGCACTAATCTGCCAAAGGCTTATAAGTGACAAAAGTAGTTAAGAAAATTGTAATACATAATACATAATATCACGTCTTCATTCCCAGAGTGGGACAACAACTCTAAGAAACTTGTTGATAAATCTGTTACACATTTTGCACAATCAGGCTAAGATGTTTACCAGTGTATTAGTGACAGGTCACAAGCCCATCGCCTAATAGTGCTAAATAAAAGCCTTAATTTCCTTAGTCGCCTATTACGACATCCAAGGTGGAGTGGAGTGGCACTATTCTAACTCGGCAGCCACACGGACGAGGGAATTTTTATAATAAATTTAAACTGAATATAGAATCAAGCAATAAAGTGTTTTGAAACCATTATAATGACACTGTTATCGACGTCCACTTAATAACGAGTAGAATACAACAACAACAACACAAAGCACTTTATTGCCCACCAAACAAAAACATTACAAAGAAATAGCACAATTTAAAAGACCCAGGTAAACAACAGGCGGTTATCGCGTATTAGCGATCTCTTCCAGACAACCTTAGAAAAACATTGGTGTCAAAATAAAAAAAAATACACAGTAGGTGGTGCAGACTAATTGTGAACAATAAATAAAACTATGCTAGCTATAAAACATAATATAGCTATAAATGTACGCTTACCCAATTAATAAATAAATAATCAAATACATACTAATACAAATTAAAACATTATAATGGCTTACATAAATAAGTAGATAATAATAAATAAATATCAATACATCCCCATCAAGGAAAAAAAAGAAAAATAGCCACTCGACAGAAATTCCCCCTTTACAAGAACATAGTGGGAGAAATGAACTGAGACAATATAATTATGAATACTCGAAGAGCCCTGTATATTTTGATTGGCCAACTGTATACGACATTGAGGTAGCTAATGGTGTATCAAGCTTAAACTTCCGAGAAGCTCAAATGGCAAATGTAATTAGTTTATCCCAACCCTAGTTATCAAAAGTCCATCCTGTTTAGACTGAACATTTTAGTAACATTAATTAACCACCTAACTATTTAAAATGAAATTGTAAATACTGAGAAGTGCTTCACGAGGCATCTTACTATGAAATGATTAATTAGTGTATACGGCGTATCCTAAATATGGACAAGAGATAGTAGTATCGTTTCATCGAATTTCATTTCATCGAACGCTATTTTCTGCTGAAACCATAATGTTTTCAGAGTATCTTAAACATGTAACCTAACTTAAGAGGCCGTACACGAAATTTTGCCGATTTCGCTGATTTTCGTGATTTTACAGACGTGATTTTACTGTTGAATACTTTACTTCTACAAATTTTAATGAGCAACACGAAAGATAATTTAAATTTTCAACGAATGTATGAAATACTTTTTTGTTTTTATTATTTAATTTTGATTATTCGACCTGAAACCGGCGACTGTTTCGTGAATTTTGCTGTAAGAGGTTTAGAATATCGCATATTCACGAATCGTTTTGACGTCTTAAAGGTATGAAAAATAGCAATTGATTGCTGTAAAAGTTGTCTAAAAAATGTATGAAAAACTTTTTACCACTGGTGGAACTTGGTAATTTTTTATAGAAAATGGACAAAAAATAGTTTTAAATTTCGGCTTCTTAAAACACTCGTTCATAAAATTAAAACAACAGTAATAAAGTTCAGTTCAAAATCAATCCATTACTTTAAAAAAACAACTAAAAAAATTAAAAAAAATTAGCAATATATAATGACTGTCTTAAAATAACCTAAATCTCGCATTATAATACTCGACAAATCTGAAAAAGTACCTCATTTATTTGCAAGTCATTTATTCGATTAGAACTGAAATGATATATCATGATGTGCATTAAACTTATAGAACAGCAGTATTTAAACTGTAAAATAACGAATATAAGCAAAACTGGCAAAATTTCGTATACGGCCTCTTAACCTACGTAATCATTGTTTAAGATACACTGAAAACATTATGATTTCAGCAGCAAATAGCGTTAGGTGAAATGAAATTCGCTGAAATGATACATTCGATGAAGTGATGAGTTACCCTATTTCAATCTTACATCTTGGTACTACAGTCAGTCACGGAATGAAAAGGATCGTCATTTTTCAACTCCGCTTCAAAGCTGCTAAGATTCAAGGGTGACGAACGTTTTAATTCCGCGACTATACAAACAAAACTAACCCAAACGCGTTTAAAATTAACAATTTCTTTAAAAGTCATATAGCTTTAAAAACTATTAAGTCATTGACGTTGACAACATGGGCGTTTTCCCAAAAAAGTGTACATCGTTAAAGACAAAATTAAGAAAATTTAACTTTTTTCATTTTGTCACGACAATTAACGTATCTAAATGTATGGCTAATTTTCGTGACGAAATGGAAAAAGTTAAATTTTCTTAACTTTGTCCTTAACGATGTATCATTTTTTTGGAAAACGCCTACATACGTTTTCGTATTTTTAAACTATTTTATTGAGTACTTCATAAAAAGCTTTTAAGGCTTAACCTACAATTTGGCTTAAAAATAATTAATCCCGCTTGTAAAGGCAAAGCATACCTCGCGTATTACGGAATGCCTATCCGTTATTTTATTGATATTTTCCACTACGGAGAATTTTCGGTCCCCGCGTGGATTAGACGGAGTAAGTATATTTTACGAAAACAAAACAACCTCTTACCAGATTATATAAACAAAATATTACGCTAGTTAAAGCTATAATACAGGCTAAGTAATCCTTTTATAATAAGCTAGAATGCGTTAGCGAAGCTTTCATGTTGTTGATTATTAGCAGCGGATTATCGATTTACACTCAAAATAGCAATAAAATTATGCGTCGAGAAAAAAAAAACTACTTAATAATAACTCTTTGTCATTCCAGCGTGTCTTAGCAAATAATATACTTTCATTTCTTCAGCAGGGGAAAAATTAACGCATTCGTATTATTATACTCATCGAAGAAACTATAGGCCGAGTTTTTTTTTATTTATAGGTCATCTGATCGTAAGTGGGATCTGTAGACCATAGACAAATGCGTCGCCAACCCTAAAGACTAAGGTGAAAGGCTTCTATGCTAGTAATTTCACTGGTTGTGTTATCCCCACACCGGAACACAACAATGTCAACAATGCTACTTGGCGGTAAATTAGATAAGGTGGTGGTAGCGACCCAGATGGATCCTACACAACTACCATCACTTATTTTTAGGTTTCCGTAGTCAAACTAGGAACCCTTATAGTTTCGCCATGTCCGTCCGTCTGTCCGTCTGCAGCCTAGTGCAAAGACTAATACTAGAAAGCTGCAATTTGGTATGAATATGCATATTAGTCACGCCAACAAAGTGGTACAATAAAAAGTAAAAAAAAATATTTTTTTTAGTATACCTCCCCTACTCGTACCGTGGGGATGTATTATTTTTTCGTGTCTACCATATAGTATAAGGTGTCGTAGGATAGGTCTTTCAAAAATGATATCGGTATGTGAAAAAAGTTTTTTAATTAAGTAATCCATTTATGAAATATAAAGCTTTAAAGCGCTAATTTTTGTTAGACTCAAGGGTCCCCCCCTTTCCCCTACAGCCAAAACTACAAATACTAAAAATCTGAAATAAGTCTAATGAAAGAACATATAATGAATTTTATAGGAAAACTATCACGACTAAGTAGATATCATTGGTTCTTGAGATACAGGCGATTAAAGTGTTTACTAAAATCATCTACGACGGCACCAAATGACTTTAAATAGAAAATTAGTGATTACTTGATGATTGTGGGGGAGTAAATTTCAGGTCTTGAATTAAAAACGTATTTAAATTATTAGAGCCAATGTTTTAATGACTTAACAGTCTTACAGAAAATTTTGAAGTGAAGTTTTTATAACCTATATTAACTTAAATCTATAGTTATGACGAGTGGGAGCGAAAGATTGCCTTTAAGTTTTTGTAGGCGCTATAACTTAAACATGCCCCCAGGCGTTGAAAGCTTGGCTTTCAACAACAGTCTTGGATTTCTGGCAGAGGACAAATCTTCGAGAAAGCCCTGCGAACAATTCCATTTGTTGTCTTCACATCTGCCACTCGATTGATGCCGTCTGGACCAGGGTGAACAGTGACGATGCGGCCCAATCGCCATTTTAATGGAGGAAGGTTCTCCTCCTTGAGTACGACTAATGAATTCAGCCGCAACGAGTCCCCATTGGACTTCCATTTTACTCTCTGCTGGAGTTCTGACACGTACTCTTTGCTCCAGCGAGACCAGAAGTGCTGGCGGAGTTGTTCGATCCTTTTAAATCGAGTTAAATGACTTGTAGAATAATCTCGGAGGTCTTGCACTGGAAGAGAAGTTAGCGGCCGTCCGATGATAAAATGTCCAGGAGTTAGCGGCAATAGATCTTCTGGATCCGATGACAGTGGTGTAAGTGGTCGAGAATTCAAGATTGCCTCGATCTGAATTAACGCAGTGTTAAATTCTTCGTAAGAAAGATGACAATTTCCCAGCACTCTTTTTAGGTGGTACTTTGTTGACTTAACACCCGCCTCCCAGAGACCGCCAAAATGCGGTGAATATGCCGGAATAAAATGAAAGTTTATTTCTTCATTGGCTGCGGTTTCAGCCAACGAGTCACAGTGTTGAATCAGAAACTTAGACAGATCATTGTACGCGCCCACAAATGATGTCCCATTGTCCGAGTAAACATGGCTAGGCTTTCCTCTACGCGACATAAAGCGACGCAATGCGGATAGGTAATTATTGCTCGTCAAGTCACCCACCAACTCCAAGTGTACTGCTTTCGTGGTAAAACATATAAAGACGGCAACGTAAACTTTCACCAGCCTACATCCTCTACCCTGACGACTAGCTGACATAAAAGGGCCTGCGTAGTCGACACCTACATAATCAAATGGAAAACCTCCAGGAGAGACCCGGTGCTTAGGCAGATTTCCCATCAAAGGGGTAAGTACTTGTCCCTTTAGCCGACTACACAGCATGCACTGCCTAAAACAAGCTTTAGCCAAATTTTGACCTCCTATCGGCCAATAAGTATCCTTAATTGTGCACAGTAACAGCTGCGGTCCCGCATGTAGCAACCGCTTATGTTCGAAATTGAACAGTAATTTTGTAAACCTATGACTAGCGTGTACAAGAATCGGGTGCTTTTTCTCATACGAAAAGTCCGAGTTTATGAGACGTCCGCCAACACGCATTATATGATCGTTACCCAGAAATACATTAAACTTACGTAACGGACTCTTTTTTGGTATACTATGCTTACGTGTCAAGAGTGTAAACTCAGGGAACGATTCACATTGCGAAATCCTAATTAACAAATTTAAAGATTTCTTTAATTCTTCGCCAGATAGGTAGCTAGTTAACATTGGTTGTTTCTTACAAGCAGAGATAAAACGCAAAATGTAGGCAACCGTACGATTTAAACGCGAAAAGTTCGAAAACCTATCAAAATCGATCAGTGGTTTTAATTTATCACATTTATGGGCATGCAGGACGACTTCAGGTCTAACCTCAGGGAGTGATATTGAATTTGTACCTGGGTTTAACGGCCAAGTTGAAGCGTCTCGCTTCAAAAAATCTGGACCTGACCACCACATATCTAGGGACGAAATCGAGTTAATTTCGATCCCCCGGGATAAATGATCGGCAGGGTTCTGATCAGTGGGAACGTGTCTCCAAGCGCAATTACCTGTGATCTCCACAATATCAGCCACCCGATTACGGACAAAGGGTTGAAGCTTTGTGGGTAACATTTTCAGCCATCCTAAAACGATCGTGGAGTCAGACCAGAATACCGTCCTGTTTACTTGAACTCTGAGTGAGTTGGCAATCTTCTCGTAAAGGCGAGCACCAACTAACGCACCACATAATTCCAACCTTGGTATGGTCACAGGTTTGATGGGAGCAACTCGACTTTTGGCCATAAGCAGTCGAACCAAAACCTTACCCTTATGGTCTATGCTACGAACGAATGCACAACCCCCATATGCTCGTTCTGATGCATCCGTGAAAATATGCAACTCGAGTTGCTCGTAAGACTCGCACACTACCCTTCGTGGTACGCAAATCGTATTAAGTATTGGCAAACCTGTAATAACATCTTTCCATTGCCTCGTGACCTCCGGCGGTAGTTGCTCATCCCATGATAATTTATGTAGCCACAATCTTTGCATAAGCATTTTCATTGAGATGACAAAAGGAGCTAGTAGACCTAGTGGATCAAAGATTTGAGCAATGACCGACAGCAAGTCGCGCTTGGTGTTGCCGTTTGATACCGATGGGGCAAGCGGAAAGTGTAATTGATCAGTATCTGAATGCCAACCTAGACCTAAAGTTTTACTGGTCTCTGTAGTACCCATATTTAAATCTACTAAAGGTTGAGACGACGCATCCATTAATCGCGGGTTATTAGACCTCCATTTTCTTAAATACATGCATGCTGCAGCAAGTGCATCGCTTACTCCTTGGCGGAGTTTAATCATTTCATCTAAGTCATCCCCTCCACTTAACAAGTCATCGACGTAAAAGTCGTGAATTATTATATCCCTAATTTTAGCATCCCCTGATTCCAAGCCTATCTGTTTAAGACATCTAGTCGCTAAGAATGGAGCACTAGCGGTCCCGTAGGTCACTGTATTTAATTTATACACCTGAAGGGGATCGGAAGGACAATCACGCCAAAGAATCAAGTGCAAATTACGGTCAGCGGGATGCAATGCTATCGTCCTATACATTTTTTCGACGTCAGCTGATAAAATATATTTATGAAACCTAAAACGGAGAAGTATGCCTAACAGGTCATCTTGGACAGTAGGTCCAACCATCTGTAAATTATTTAACGAGACACCTGAACTCGTGGGGCTACTCGCGTTAAACACAACCCTTAACTTGGTAGTGGTACTACTTTCGCGGACAACACCATGGTGGGGAATAAAGTAAGTGTCGTGGTCCAACTCAGCGAGATTAACTTTGGCCATATGACCTAAAGATTGGTACTCCGACATAAAGTCTTTATACATCCTTTGAAATGATGGTCTCTGTTTAAATCTGCGTTCCAATGATAAAAGGCAATGTTTAGCTCGCTGAAAGGATTCTCCTAGTACCTGAGGGCTTTGTTTAAGCGGTACCCGTACGCAAAAGCTTCCATTCTCTAAACGAGTTGTGTGATCAATGAAATGCTGTTCACATAATTTCTCCTCTGGAGAATAATGGGACGACTGAGGGCGAGCTTCTTCGAGCTGCCAAAAACGCATCAATTGGTTTTGGATGTCGTCCACATCATTAAACAACTCTGTAGTTTTTGATTCCGATACAGTTACAAAATTACACTTTATTTTATCTGGCAACGACGATACATGGCAACTTGTAATTGGACCTGAAACCAGCCAACCCAGTCTGGTTTCACAAAGTATCGGCAGACCGTCGCCTAATTTGATTTTTTGCGTACCCAATAGATCCCAAAACAGATCAGCGCCAATTATTAAATCTACTTCAGCTGGCGTGTGAAAATAAGGATCTGCTAAAGAAATATCCGATGGAATACGTAGGTTAGACAAATTAACCTGACTATGAGGAATATCATCCGTAATTGACGGTAAAACAAAACACTGTAAGTGTGACGAGAATAAATCATTCAATGATTTCATCGACACCCTACACATTTTACCTATAGGCGATGACGTGTTATTAATGCCTTGTACACATTTATTTACGAGATCAGTCGTAATGTTAAGCTTATGGCACATTTTTTCTGTGATTAGGCAAGACGTACTGCCGCTGTCTAGAACGGCGCGAGCAATATGTTCGCGATTATTAACATCAAATAATTTAATAAGCGCAGTAGACAGCAGTACGTCCTGTCCATGTCAGGATGAAGAGGTTTCGAGATTCGCAGCCAACGTTACAGGCATACGGGGCTCGACGCCAGTAGCCACCGACCGAGCGGGCGCCGGCGCGAGCGCAGTCACGTGCTCTCCACCGCTCAGCGCGGACGTGCAGCTGTTACTATCCACAACAGGTCTGGCCTTAAAATCGGTCATATGGATTAGTGTGTGATGTTTTCGTTTGCATACTTTGCATCCAGGTTTCTTACAGTGATTGGCGTAATGACCACCTCGAAAACAGTTAAAGCAAACCTTATAGTTCGGCAATAATTGCAGCCGCGCGGCGTTGCTAAGCGCTAGAAACTGAGGGCAATTACTCAGACAATGATCGCCCTTACAACTTGGACATGGTTTCATAGGTGAATTATTACTATTATTCCTACCATCCTGTACCGAAATCATAGATTTTATCTTGAGCGGTGTTTTGCAAGGTGTATTCACTTTATTGGTCGACAATTCTAGTGTTTCGAGTAAATCTGCCCGGTCTCTTACAAATTTTAAGAAAGTATCGAAGTCAATCGCTTTGTTTTTATCTAGGCGGCCTTTGTACTCTTCCCATTCACGATACGTTTTTGAATCGAGTTTTTGTGTAACGATGTGAATGAGCAGAGTATCCCATTGTTTAACTGGCTCGCCTAAAGACTCCAAAGAACGTAAGTTTTTATTAACCTGATCAATGACCCGTTTTAAGTTGAATGATGACTCCTTTGTTATAGGTTCGATATTGAACAGAGCTGAGACATGATTTTGTAATAACAAGCGCTTGTTATTGAACCGCTCACGTAAAAGGTTCCATGCTACAGTGTAATTCTTAGCCGAGAACTCAATGGATTGAATAACCACTGCTGCAAACGACTCCAACGAAGCCCTAAGGTAGTGAAATTTATTTACATCATCTATCTCGTCATTTGAATGAATTAGGCTGGTAAAAGTGTCACGAAACTCCAACCAATTTTCGTAGGAACCTGAGAATTTAGGAAGCTGTATAGTTGGTAGCTTGACGAGCTTATGATTCCTACTGGAGCGTGAACTATGTTCACTTTCGGCAGACCCAAACTTATCCTGCTTCTTTGGACAATTAGCTAGCATGTCTTGTGCTTGAGATAGCGCTGAGTAATATTGGGACTCGAAATCTGATCGCTCGTTACTTCGAGCTTCCATGTCATCAGCCATGCATTCAAGCTTCATCTGGACATCATCATAGTGTACATACAACGAATCTATCTTACCAATACGCAACTGTAACTCGTTCATCTCTGCTGTAGTAATTGAAGAAAGATCCAAGGTCGTTAAATAATTTGAAAATGTAGTTAATTGCCTTTTGTAACTACCACGCATTCTAATTAATTCCTTTTCATCGGCCATTCTGAGAGACGAGTGTTTTCAACCTTATCGCAGTATTTAAATACGCTAAATTATACCTGGTTTAGAGTGTTGGGTTAAAGTAAATAGAAAATAACACTTTATCACTGTTAATCCGGTATTACTGTCCAATAATTGCTGAATCCCGACCAAAATTTTTAGGATGACGACGAACTTCCTTTTGTCCTGAGAGTACGTCCAGTGCAATTAGGTTAACTCTTCATTAATTAACTCCAATTTTAATTTATCTGGTAATTTTCTTATATCCAGTTCCGAAGGACCATGTGGGGGAGTAAATTTCAGGTCTTGAATTAAAAACGTATTTAAATTATTAGAGCCAATGTTTTAATGACTTAACAGTCTTACAGAAAATTTTGAAGTGAAGTTTTTATAACCTATATTAACTTAAATCTATAGTTATGACGAGTGGGAGCGAAAGATTGCCTTTAAGTTTTTGTAGGCGCTATAACTTAAACAATGATTTTTTTATGTTTGTAGTACTTAACGGCTTCGGAACCCTACACTGAGCATGGTCCGACATGCTCTTGCCCGGTTTTATAAATTCAATTTCTTTGGAATACTTTTGTATCAGGATTTTTTGTAATACTAAAACCAAATTTAAATTTTAAAAATCCTTAAAACAATCACGGTTTCAGTAAAAAATTGCATGAAGTGCTTAGCCTACGACAACTTATGATAGATAAACAAGGATCGATTATTGTCACCGCACTGCGAAAATCATCCATAAGTATCAAATTGTCAGGACAACAGCTGACTTAATTCGCAGGCGCTAATGACCTAGTTGCTTTTCGATTTCAGTTCACTAATGCACTAGTGTTAAAATGGATTCTTCGTTAAGCAGTTTGACAAGCGACAATCAACGCATTTAAATCCCACATTAGTGAGACTTAGTTGGGCGTTTTCCCAAAAAAGTGTACATTGTTAAGGACAAAGTTAAGAAAATTTTACTTTTTCCATTTCGTCACGAACGCCATACATTTAGATACGTTAATTTTCGTGACAAAATGGAAAAAGTAAATTTTTCTTAATTTTGTCTTTAACGAAGTACCCTTTTTTTGGAAAACGCCCAGTTTCGCTTCTACGAGACTGAGTGAGTGGCAAGCTTAAGAAGAAATTCTGACGATGGCCTAGTGTTTTATTTGGCCTGTTAAACTTTTAACTTGGTCGAATTAAGCTCTAAAGTCCGAAAGTTTTATTAACTTAACCCTGGAAATTATATCCATTTCCGTCTTCATCAATTACTCAATCAAGAAAAAACTACAGGGCTAACTTGACAGGTTTAGATGCTCTAAAACCCTTAATTTCTTTATTTTCCATCTTTTTTGACATCCTATCTAAAAACAAGCAGCGAGTATCATTAAAGTTGCATCTTATTGACCAGAGCTCGGATTTTTTATCGCACGGTAAGATGAAAGAAAATTATGGAGTCGATATTAAAATAAAATCTTTAGACATATTCATTCTCATAATCATTCATATTCTTAGTCCCTCATTTATTGTTATTAACGACTTTAGACGTGTCATTTATGTATATTTGTGATTAGTGCACACGGCGTGAATTATTAGAGAAACATTTTATTATGTCTGATCCGCAAGTTTGTGCCATTTAGTACTGGGTTGAGCCTAAAAATGTGTTCTGACGAGTGTTTCTTATAGAGTAGACTTTACACAACTAAAACATACATTTATCTTAAAGCATGTACTTAGTGTTCAACGCCAAAGTAAATAATCTTTAGTGGTGGTAGGACCCTGTGCAGGGTCCGTCCGGATCGCTACCACCATCTTATCCATTAACCAACCGCCAAGCAACAGTGTTTGCATTGTTGTGTTCCGGTGTGGGGATAAGACAACCGGTGAAATTACTAGCATAGAGGCATTCCATCTTAGTCCTCAGGGTTGGCAACGCATTTGAGGTCTTAGGATTATAGTCTTGAGAATTCAAATGTCTATGGGTCTCAGATTCCACTTACCATCAGGTGGTCTGAGTGCTCGTGTGCCTACTCCTTAACATAAAAAAAAAATGTAATCTTTTGGTGTCATTTAAATATGAATGAGTTGAGTGTGAGAATAACTAAAGTTTTAATTTCGACTCCATAATTTTCTTTCATCTTACCGTGCGATGAAGTCCGAGCCCTGCTACTGACAATTCATTCAAAGACATAAAATGCCTTTCATAAACTTATCTTTTTCTTGCGGCGCTTCTTCTCCTCAATGATGGTCTTGTCCAAAGCGTTAGTAGTTAGTTAGTTGGATCCGCTTCATATTACCGACGTGTAAAAGAGCCCTACGGTGGCTATATGGCCCCTATTTACTGAATAAACATTTTAATCTTGATTTTGATTAAAAATATTACGGTTATAAGTAGCACTACAAGTGTCAAAATAGATAAAAGAAAATCATTTTCTAAAAATTCGACAACGTTTAATAAAGGTTGGAATATACTTTTTGCTAAATTCAAGGAATGAGCGCTCTTTTGAAGGCGGCGTAAGGCCGTTAGGAGACAAACAGAGATATAATGCTATCAGCGCCGAGGCGGTTACTGTTCTTATGACGGCTCTTCAGTTGATTGCAGAAGGTCAAGGCAACGCCATCAGGACAGATATAGCAGCTGGTACGACACAGCTCAGTTTTTTTAAAGGTGGCCAATTACTATTCTCAATTCAAGAAGCATCTATGGTTAAAAAACTGGTCACTACTCTACAATATTAAGATCAATAAACACAATTTTTTATTTTTTTATTTTGTTTTACTGTATTAATTTCATGTTTTTTCCCTTTTATTATAAGTATCGTTGAACAAATATTATGTTTATTTTTTTTAGGAAGTCATTCCATCATTATTATTATTACCTTTTTGCGTCATTTCCGGTTAATTTATATTCGACCTGGTTACTTAAGAGACAGACTAAGCCTACTTTATGAGCCATTTAGCAACATGTCATGACTCTTTTTAACAATAGTGGTGTGTCTATGTACTGCTTACTGATTAAGATTACTGTTGTAAAAAGAGAAATAAATAAATTATGTCTTATATCAATAAAAAACGACTTACAAATGGCGGCGACGCCCTAAAAAAAACATATAGGAGTAGTTCAGTAGATGCAAATAATACTTAAATAAAAAAAATACATTGATGTGTATTTTCAATTGGCCCACCCACTTTCGTAAGATAAAACAACTTTACTACGCTCTATTTGCAAATGTTATAATTTTAAAAACAACATCTGTCTCAAAACACAAAATAAAAATAATAGAAATACTCATTAGGACCAAAAAAGGAAGAATAAAAAAATATAAGGCAAGGCGGAAGAAAATATAAAATCACGCTATTTACCGATAATACTATATTATTATTTTTTCTACTTTAGGGCTTAATTTTACTATTAGTCTCTGACGGTTTTTTTTCTGGGCGCGACCTTTGACAGTGGTACCACTATAATACTATAATACCGTTATTATTTCATACGCCCAATTTTGTACTTGACTATAGATATTACACACACATTACACAAGAAGATCCACAGATGAAATCCAAATGCAAAAACATAAAAGTATCGTATTTGGTTGAAAAAGTTTTCATCTTGGTGTCAAACCGGCTCCAGCTGAGCCGGATTGACGTAAGCTCATGAGAGATTGCGTCAACTGCCTTATGTCAACTCCATTTAGTCAATAGAAAACAGATAATTTAGCAGTGTTTTCATCTTGGCTAGGTCTAGTTTGACGGGTAGACGCTCGTAGTAGACGGGACAGATGGGTAGGGTAAATTATTTTTCATCTTTGAAATGCTGGTCACAGACGACTCGAAACACACACACACACACACACGCCTACCTGGCTGTATTTATATTATTCCTCCTTCCTTCAAACAAAATTTTAATAGCAATTACTCATGGCTATACAGCCGAGCTAAGAAAAAAGCTATTGAGCCATAAATTTATCCTATACTTGCTTAACGGTCCTATCATTTCATAACGTAATCTGACTAAGGTTCGGTTCGAGGGAGTAGTGACCTAGAAAAGTTTAATAAAGCGTGCTGAGATGGAGAATGTAAACAGACCTTTGCTGTATTAGCCTATTTACATATTTACTACCTTTTTCTAGATATTTATTCTGTAAACCGGTGCCAATTCAGTAAAATACAAAAGTTTTTACAGCCATTATATTTCATCTGTCAAATAGAGAAAAACTCGATACAGTTCCTTTTTTCAGAGATATCTTTGACGTAACCAATTTTCATTAAACATAGTTAAGAACCATCCTGAACAAATAAACTTTGTTTAAAAAAAACTCCTCAGTATTTGTGCATCCTTTTGGAAGTTACGATGCCACAGGCAGACACACAGTTCTGCCCTGGTAACACACAAATGGCAGTAGGTATCTATGTTATATGGTACTTATCAATCGTTTTTAGGGTTCCGTAGTCAAACTAAGAACCCTTATAGTTTCGCCATGTCCGTCCGTCCGCAGCCTAGCGTAGTGACTCTTAGTAGTAGAAATCTGTAATTTGGCATGAATATTCATATTAGTCATGCCAAAAAAAAGGTAAGTACATAAAATGTAAAAAATATATTTTTTTTGGGTTTACTTAACTTGGGAATGTATTTCTTTTTCTCATCTACCCTATTTTAGTGGTAGTAGGACCCTGTGCAGGGTCCGTCCGGATCGCTACCACCATCTTATCCATTAACCACCCGCCAAGCAACAGTGTTCGCATTGTTGTGTTCCAGTGTGGGGATAAGACAACCGGTGAAATTACTAGCATACAGGCATTCCATCTTAGTCCTCAGGGTTGGCGACGCATTTGAGGTCTTAGGATTATAGTCTTGAGAATTCAAATGTCTATGGGTCTCAGATTCCACTTACCATCAGGTGGCCTGAGTGCTCGCGTGCCTTCACATTAACATAAAAAGTGGGGTGTCGTTGGATAGGTCTTTCCAAAATATTACGGGTTGTAAAAACAGTTATTTACTAGCATAGAGGCATTCCGTCTTAGTCCTCAGGGTAGGCAATGCATTTGAGGTCTTACGTCCATATTAATAAACTGGTCTCGGTTTAAATACCCGTCCAAGATACCTCAAAAATTACAGTTTACTATGGTTTGACATTTAATTTGACGTATCTTGAGATGAGCATTTAAACCGAGACGAGTTTATTACTAAGGCCATTAGAATCGCAGTCTTAAGAATTCAAATGTCTATGGGTCTCAGATTCCACTTACTATCAGGTGGCGTTGGTGCTCTTCTCCGTATCATAAAAAATTAAATGGCATCAACGAAGTTTTATCATGATAAATATTATACATTATGATTATTGTAATTTGTCCAAGTATTACGACTGATATCTGCTAATGCTTTATATATATTTAATTCTTACATGGTCTAGTCAGTCCGCTTAACTATTAAGGTTGTGCCTTCTGCAAGATGTGACGTAGCTTGGGGACTACGAATAAAACTTCTCTCATGTGCATCTTCATCATAATCGAAAGATTCGAGATTGAACATTAAGAGAAGAAGTTTGTACTTGAATGTCTGTGTATGTTTAAGAATAACAATAATAATATCACAGGACAATATCACACAAATTGACCTAGTCCCAAATTAAGCTCTAGGGTTGTACTATGGGTACTACACAAGGATAAACATACTTATATAGAGAAATATATACTTAAATACATAGAACACATCCAAGACTCAGAAAAGTATTTACCTACGGCCAAAAACTGTTTTATAAACACAGTAACTCTTTCACATGACTTTGTTAGTGATAATCACGTTTAACTTAAGGTAACGTACGTAACTAAAACGAATGGCATAATTCTTTTAACAAGTTTTTATCGTATACAATTAACTACATACATATATAAAATCACTTCATTCCCAGAGTGGGGTTGGCAGAGCTACAGAAATACCAACAACTCGAAAAAGACTTGTTGATAATTCTGTAACCACGTTTTGCACAAGTAGGCTAAGATATTTACCAGTTTATTAGTGACAGGTTGCAAGCCCATCGCCCAACAGTACTACAAGCCCTAATTCCCTTAGTCGCCTCTTAGGAGAGAAGACATGGATGGGCACTATTCTAACCCGGCAACCGCACGGGCTAACCCGGCAACCATACACAATTAACTACCTATTAAAATTTATAACAGCATTATAATGCAATCTTATAAATTGTTAAAAACCATCCTCATTAACAGAGTACTTGCATCGGATCCAGATTAAAAAAATATTTAGTATATCATGACTTAAATTGCTTTTTTTTAATAAAATAAACTTAGGCGAAAAGTATTTAGGCGAATGCATCATTTCCCGAACTTTTATTTGCCAAAAAGTTATTTCCGTTAGCACTTGTTTTTTTTTTGGTCACAAGTCTAACCTAACGTAATAGACTTAATAACTATTTGAAAAGTTATACTTTTAACCAAAAATAATTAGGCCTAACGGCCGGCTCCCCCCTACAAAAATTTGGCATACCCACCTACCCCTTTTGACTGTCAGGTAAAATTTACCTACAACTCCCTTCAATTTGCGTCCTATACGCCTCCACCCGACCCACGTACCTGTCAATACAACGTGAAATAGACGTAGCGGTGTAACCACGTAACTTGACAATGACGGATGCGGATTGTTGCGTTACCAATATGGAAATGTGTCACGAGTAACGAAATATGAAAAAGCAAGGTGCAGTATTGGAACGTCAAAATGGAATGTAGCATCAGAATTTTGGACATCGGAATTAATGTCTGAATGTATTATATAATTTATTTGATAGATATTGTAGTAGTCTGTACTTTACACTAAAATTACCTATAATTCAATAATACATACATACATACATAAATCACGCCTGTTTCCCAGAGGGGTAGGCAGAGACCACTTCTTTCCACCTGCTACGATCCTGACAAAGCTCTTTCGCTTCTTCCACATTCATACATCGAGTCATGCATGCACGTCGGTTTCGGGTACTTAAGATTCGACCCTTTTCCAGTAATTCAATAATAGTCGCCCCAAAATTTAAAATATAATACTTTCTGCGTGTTGTACAAAATAAGTTAAACACGATACATTATAATAAAGGATTTACATGCTGCTTATGCTGTACTAGTTACAGATACACGTTGATAACGATAAATAATCAAAATAAATATTTCGGACATAATATGGTATTTACTAACCTCGTAAAAAAAAGAGATTTTCATTTCAAAGCAGTACTTGAAGTTCTTATCCAAAAATATATAATAATGGTAGCTATCCCAATTCCCAGTAAGTATATTTAAGTGTATTTCATTGTATTTTACGTACTCCTGGACTAAAGTAATTAATTCTTGTTGACACATGCTTATACCATAATTATTTGTAATTTACCAGAATTCTGTCAGTGATGTTTGATGACAGTTAATATATGTTTCGGAATCTGATATTTACGAGTAATAACTAACCAAAGTGTATTGTAATTCCAAATTTGCAAGTAAAAAAGTACGGGTAAGCAAGCAAGTAAGTTTTGTAGTATTTTAAAATATTTAAAAGGTTAGAAGAAGAGTTAGGTAGATTAGAAGGATAAACGAATTTATACAGAAACCTAAATATCCTACCTAGAAACCAACTGAGCTCCTTACCTTCGACTATAGGTAGGAACTAGATAAAACGATAGGTATAACAAACCTTAAACACATTAAAAAACTTGCAAAGATTACTAAATATTTGCCTTAACTGGAAATTGAACTTGGATCCACTAGCTTCATAAAAAGGGTTCTTCGTACTAGGTTAAACGCGTCTTCAATGCAGTCAAAGTCTCAAACAGAACCATTTATAAATAAATAAATCAATAAAAAAAAAAAAATCTTTTTATGAATCATACGAATAATACAGAATCATTTGCGTGCAATTTTTTGATTTTTGATTGAGTACATAATACATGAACATTATTAACTAATTATTTTTTAAAGTATTATTTAGCAAAACTTAATCTACAATAAGTATATTTGGTACATGCAGAAATTGTATTTTATTCTAGTCTAATATAAAAGGTACTTAAATCTGCCGCTCAATGTCCGGTCCTGAAATAGGTTCGCTATAAACGATGCTTTACGATGGTCAATATTCCACTGTCAATACATCCTATTTGTTTAGGAACCAATAAATATGACTTTAAGAGGATACTTGTCCTTTGATTTATTTCGGAGACTTATATATCTGGAACTTACTAAAGCTTGATTAATCCATTTAGTAAATACCTAGTCAATTTTCAAATAAAGAGAACTTAACATCTAGTTTTCACTGCGAATTTTTACATCGTGGAAACCAATTCATCGTTAAGCACGCTTAGCTAACGATTTGACAAGTTTTACTATAACCGACCGAGTATTTATTATTTAAACAAAGAATGTTATCGTCTATAGAATTGAAACTTATTGATCCACGCCAATTCAATAAGTCTTCATTCCATATAGATATTTTGAAACTTTCGCGTGTATTAATATAGTTAACTTTCAATGGTTTGTCGCTTTGAGATCCGACTTAGAGGGCATACCGTTTTTGATGATGACTTTTTCTATTATTAGCATCTTAGAGTTACTTGAAAATAAGCCAAATTTTACCAAAAACATATTCTGCATTAATAACCTATGAGTTAAGTTAACTACGGATAAAAAAACTTGCTCTGGTAGTAAGACGCTTTTTACTGTCTTAGAAAGACAATCAAATAATGCAATTTAAAAAGCATCTCTTTATTTAAAGGCTTATGTTTGTCTAAACTTTGATTACCTTAGATTGTATCTATCAAAAACCCCTTTCATCTTTAACACGCCGGGCCGGTTTCTTTTAGCAAAAATCGAAAAGTTTGGGGTAACAATGGCTTTCAGTTCATAAAGTGACCTTTTGTTTCACTATCACTTTTGAATCTTTCCCGTCGCACCGGACAAAGAGAGGATCTATTTTTAAAAGAAGACCTCTGTTCGACATTGTGTAAAGTGAGAGAAACACTAGACTGTTAATTGAACGTTAGACATTTTTGACGACACGCTGGCATATTTGGTAGTGACCCTGCCTTCAAAGCTAGCGGTACTGAGTTCAAATCCCTGTAAGGGCAGATGTTTGTGTGATGAACACGGGTATTTGTTCC
Source organism: Acleris holmiana (assembly GCA_949316455.1). Lineage (NCBI taxonomy): Eukaryota > Metazoa > Arthropoda > Insecta > Lepidoptera > Tortricidae > Acleris > Acleris holmiana. The sequence continues at coordinate 13,968,628 of OX438769.1, forward strand.
TGAGTCATGGATGTTTTCTATGTATTTAAGTATATATTTCTTTATGTAAGTAAGTTAATCGGTCTCTAGTACCCATAGTACAAGCCTAGAGCTTAGTTTGGGACTAGGTTCTTTTGTGTGACATGGTCCTGTGATATTTACTTATTTGTTGCTATGACTTCATCTCATTACAGTGAACAAACAAATTATATGGTCATTTTCTTGCCCTTATCCCAATTACTTGGGATGGGCGCAGCATGTCTTTACCTTCCATACCTCTCTGTCACTCATTATCTCGTCACTTACTTCCTTCCTCTTCATATTGTCTCTCACACAGCCCATCTACCTTTTCCTTGGCCTACATTGTCTCAATCCTCCATCTTCCATCCCTCCACGTTCATACCCAATACTCTTTTGGTCACATGACTGTCATCCCTCCGCATAATATGCCCATACCAGGCAAGGTGATGGGATCTCAATTGGTCGATGATACTTACTTACTTTCGGGCTTCCTCTCAAATACTTATTTCTTAATGTCTATCCTCGTCACACCACACATCCATCTCAACATTCATATATCCATCAATTTTAAGGCCCAACCATCAGATCCATGGATACCATGACGACAGCCTGGATCTGAACCAAACGAATTATACGTCATAATCTAACTATCTAGCAGAATGTTACAAATTTGTTGAGAAGTTAACAATTACATGGGCGATTTCATTAGAACATGCCAATTGATATTCAATTTTAAATCGATATACATAAAAAAACGTGTAAACGTTTTATTTTTCAAAACTTCTGGTTTCGATTCTCGAGTACTCATTTTTTTTTAAAGTCGATGATATGGGTCCTATCATATATCTTTGTATGTCTCATAGTTTCATACTTGCCAATGAGTCACCCTTCTTAAATTAACCATCTTATTCTCGCCTCTTGCTGCGTTCACACTTATGTGTTTCGGTATAGAACTAAGACAACCGGTAAAAGTACTAGCGCCCATGATTTATTGCAATACTATCCCTGAACATTTTCGGCAATCCTCGCTTCGCTACGAAACATGAGTGAAAATATACTGTCGGGTGCGAGTGCAAGCAAGATAGCGTTACCAACCGAACGCTATTTAGAAACTGGGAGTACTGAGTACGTCGCCAAAATACAAACGCTACGTTTCTGTTTTCAATCGACTTGAAATAAAAGCAGTTGACAAGCGTTTGCACAAAATCAGCCTCGTGACTTTATTGCCACGATAATAAAGTTCATTTTTCTGTATTTCATAATAAATAATTCCATTTTAGAGCAAGTGAAACTGAACTTTATAATCCTGGGGGTAGATTCAAATTCCCATGCACAAAAACCTCGTTGTTTGTAGTATGATGGGCTTTAAGAGGTTAACTTATCGTAATGCATCTTGACTAGGGGCCTTCAATGATGGCCGTCAAGTCAAAATTTTAAAATTATGACATGAATAAGTAATTGACAAATTCGATGACAAGCGAAAGTTTTGACGAATAGTACCACCAGTAATTTTATGTTCGCCTTATTACTGACTAGCTTTTTCCCGTGAATCCGTCCACGTAGAACTATTTTATTGATATTCCCTGAAGAACTTTCCGTTTTAAAGAAGAAGAGAAGAAATATTTTTTCCCTATGTCTGTCCCCAAACAAACTGTTCGCTCCAGATTTCACATCGAACGTTTACGACGTTAAAATGTGATGATGGAATAGACTAATAAACAAACACACACACACACACACACACACTTTCCCCTATATAATATTATAATAAGGGTAAATACAGTTCAAAGTAACAACAAAAGTGTACAGATTGGTAAAATTGGTGTATCCCAAAATTCGCATATTGTTTTCTTCACCATTCCTACATTTATATACAACTAGCGACCCGCCTTCGCTCCGGGTTAAAGTATTCTAGATATAAACCTTCCTCTTGAATCACTAATAATAATAATAATAATAATAATAATCACTCTATCTATATATTTAAAAAAACCGCATCAAAATCATTTGCGTAGTTTTAAAGATATAAGCATACATAGGGACAGACAGACAACGGGAAGCGATTTTGTATTATACTCTGTAGTGAAGCGCTGCTATTTCAGTTCTTTTAGCGTTTACAAATTAAAGTGCAATTTCTTGCAAATGTACCAACTGCGACATTAAAGATAGTTGGATTCCATCGATTGTATGTCCTAGAAGTAATCATGGAGCAATCAATTGATTCCACAGAGAACAATTTGGAGTACGTAAACGTTCCGGTTAAACATTGGGTAATCATTGGGCTAGGTACTTTAAACAGTATCATTTAAGCGGTTATTGAAGAAACTCTAACCAACAAACATACAGAATAGACAAAGTGTTATTTGCATTTATCCACCCGCCAAACAACAGTGTTCGCATGTTTCGGTGTGGGGATAGGAGAACCGGTGAAATTACTAGCATAAAGGCATTCCATATTAGTCCTCAGGGATGGCAACGCATTTGAGGTCTTAGGATTATAGTCTTGAGAATTCAAATGTATGGGTCTCAGATTCTCCTTCACATAGAAAAAAAAAGATATTAGTATCTAGCTACCTAAAAATACTGGTAGTATAATAATAAGCAACATATTGTTCAAAATATTCGAAAGTAAATTCGACCGCAATTCCGATGCGAATGTACATAACGTATACGCATACCTACTCGTAAGCTCCTACTCCTCACGTCTGCGGAGATCGGATATCAGCTGTCGCCGAGTGAACAAAAGCGGCAATTTGCTTGATACTTCGTTACCCTACCTATTCTTACACGATATCCTAAAGAAAATGAGCTTAGTGCCTTGTCATAATAAAATTCAATTTGAACATAGGGTGACAAGCACGTTTTAATCAATCATATTCAAAATGACAAGGTTATTTGCATGGTCAACATTTTTATTTGCCTGACTTTAGTGCTTTATTGCAGAAATTCGTTGCGTTGTTATGAGAGGGATCTATCTATAATGACTTATGTAGTTATATAGATGTGTAGTTAGTTTATGTAGGTTTAAGTATGTAGTTATATGTAATATATAGATGTAAAAATATATATTTCTGTATCTATTGTAGATATTTAAATGTACCTATTTATTTCTTAAACCTGTGTTTTATTGGTAAGTTTAATTTTATGCTCATTTCCTAAATAAATTTATTAGTACACTTGCCTATAATGTACTCGATGCACAACCTTTCGCTTATCTCAATCTCTTAAGGGTTAGCTGGGATAGAACCCTTTAAGGGATAAGTTCGTCTTTGTACATTCTTGTCTATATGTTCATTGTATTGTTCGGTTTTGTTGTGTACAGTAAAGTGTTTAATATTTACATACATAAGTACGATTATAGTAAGTGGGTTCTGACACCAAATTAAACAGTTTGAGACAGGTTTTAGTTTAAGACAATTGATATAGTATTTTTTTTTACTTTACTAGAACATGCAAACGGCCTACGTGGGGGGTTATTATGATATATACTGGGTGTTGCCTGTAATAGGAGGAATAAATTGAGGGATCGTTTCTACTGTATAAACGTAGCAACATTTGTTCTACAACTTTTACAAAATATGTACCTAATTTATTATTTGGGACTTTTTCGAACAAACTAAATAGCATTTTCAATATACTCCATCCAATAGTCTAGTTGACATCTACTGTCAGCCTACAAACTTCGTAGTTTTCGCAATACATTGCTGGCTTGGAAAATCTAAATTCATTCATATTTAGTAAACAACAAGTTATTTTCAAAAGTTGTAGAATAAATGTTGTTACGTTTGTGGTGTGGAAACGATCCCTAAATGTATTGCTCCTATTACAGGCAACACCCGGTATAGCTATGCAGTTCAGTTTACACTGAGAGAAAAGGACACAATATAATAACAGGGCCTCTATTGAGGTGCGTTAAAACGATATCGTGTTTGACACGTTTAAGAATCGTTTATGTCACAGTCACCATTATTGTAAATGACATAAGAGTTATCAAAACGTTGACAATACGGAAACAGGTCAAATCGTTATTACTTTGTAGAATTACAGCCCTGCTATACATCTCGCTCATTGAATGCAAAACGGACACATTCCAAAATCATTTGTTTTTGCATTGAAAATCTTATTCCAACAGCATATAATTTTTAATTCAACACTAATTGATTTTGAAATGTGGCCGTTTTGTGTTCACGGAAAGTGTCCTTTACGCTCGCCGAAAAACGAACTGCATAGCCACGTCATGTGAAAATCCCCTCCGATAGAAAATAAACCTTTTTTGCGTCTATAATCAACTTCTGCATACCTAGTAGCACCACGAAGCATCAGATTAGCATCGCTTCCTGCTTACCGTTAACCTTTAAAGACCTCGCTTATTGACTTATGCCCAGTTATTGCTGAAAGCCCGGTACACGCTGAACTTATCGCATGGCAAATACATCCAAGGTTGCTCGTAGCATGTTACGGTACATTTCAAATTCCACGTAAGGTTACGCGGGCTAACAAAGGTTTTCGGAGATCGTTATTTTGTTTCGCTTCTCCGTCGCGTACGACTACATGGCACTAAAAATAATTCTGAGTACGACCCTGATATATGTAAAAGATGCAAATGTCATTACATGCTAGAGGATGCGTGTTGTCAATGATTATGCCAGATGGCCAGATAAATAAATAAATAAATATCAGGGGACAATCTCACGCAAATTGACCTAGTCCCAAACTAAGCTCTAAGCTTGTAATTTGGGTACTAGACAACGATAAACATACTTAAATAGATAAAAACATACTTAATTATATTTAGAAAACATCCAAGACTCAGGAACAAATATTCGCGCTCATCACACAAATATCTGCTCTTACCGGGATTTGAACCCAGGACCGCTGGCTTCGGAGGCAGTGTCACTCCCAACTAGGCCAACGTGTCGATCTCTATCTCTTTTCTATATTTCCTAAGTACCAGTCTTAACACCCCCCCTTCCCAGTTTAACACATATTTAAATATTGAACGAATATGCCTACAATGACAAAATGACTATTAATTTAATATGATTTACGAATCAAGCCTTTAGGCATTTTATCTTGGTCTTCAGCGTTTGCAACGCATTTGCAACCTTAAGGACCCCAATATTCATGGGCCTAATAGCCCTTTTACAATCACATGAAATGCGTGCTCGTTTTGCTGAACACGCCGTAATAAAAACAGATGACAATCCCAAATTACGGATCCAGTATGCAATTGATTATACAAATAATTCCCTCAATACCTACATTTGATATTGATGTTATCGCTACAAAACACAATAAAACTTGTCCTGGTTCTTTATTCTACTTTGTTTAAGCCTGCCTTAGTTTGATATTGTAATCACACTGCTGATGTCGTGATTGTTATTTTAGGGTATAATTTACACATAGTATTGTTTTCCGTACCTATATACCTACATAGTTTATATACGATGGGACAAAACGTTTTGCTAATAGCAACAGTTAAGCTAGTACAAGTGGTAACCTTTCTGGCTCACTTTATACGTATCAGGTAACCTTGAACATTATGCAACAACTAAACAAAAAATATATATGTATATATATAAGTATCTCGAGCTAAAATAGTGACCTGTGAGTCACCTGCGAATTGTCCAGCTCCGATCTACTGTTTCTCTTTACTAGATCACGTTACAAGGACATTTTTTAAATCGGAGATTGAAGTTTTGCCTATCTTCCTCAATTTAGCCTCGAATGAGAAGTGCTTTAAAGTAACCTGTGTTTAAATCTGTAACAGTCACAGATCGCAACTGAGTTTTCCGCTTCGAAAGTCGTGTCGCTATTTTCCCTAAGGTACAAGGCTATACCAGGAACACATAGTTTCCTATTTTCATGTGTTAAATGACTTGTTTCGCAGCAACACATACAAGCCCTCATGAGACATGATTTATTACAAAACTAGAGGATGCCCCAGACTTTGTACACAGAATTTGTTTCCTGCTACTTCCCCTATCCCTCCTGTTGGGAATAGATTTTCGTAAAATGATTTATTAATGCACCCTAAGTCCTTAGGTCTAACGTTCGTATCTACCAGATAGTTTAGTCACGGAAGAGCTTTATAGAAATAAAATAAACTATAAAAGGTAGATACTTAGATAGATAAACCATTACTGCTGTTCGGCAAGCTGTGCGAAGTGCACCAAAGTTGTTAATGCACTTCCATAATCAAGGTCTTCCGAAGATCTCAAAACATGTCGCATACAATACAATACAATACAATACAAATACTCTTTATTGAACACCAAAAATTAAAAATATAGCATAGTTATTAAAATAAATTGTAAAATTTAACAGTTGAAATTAAGTGGTGGCGCTATTTAACGATAAAACCGCTTGTTGATTTAGTACTATTTTTTTGGATATCCGTTCCTTTATGTATGTGGTGTTCAATAAAGTGTTTTGTATTTGTTAAATAAGGAAAAGGAGCAAAAACAACCTTTATTTAGGCAAAACACCGATCTTTCAAGATATACTTGACCGAACATTGTTAACCTATTAATTAAACGCAACTAATTGTACGCAAGATGTTTTGTCGCTTGGTTCGAGTCGAATGTAAAATTATGGTTTTTCTTTCGAAATAAACCTTCGCTTTGAAATTCAATGACAGCAAAGAAAGTGAACAAAACAAAAGAATGCGTTCTATCCAACGTTTTTGTTCAACGTGAAACCATATTTTTTAGTCTATTTCTTTTTCTAATTACTTTTCAGCCCTAGGATGGCCAAAGTGTAATTATTTTTGCCGTATTTAAATAAACAATGACCTACTTTCTTAATTGGAGAAATTTATCCTTTTTGTCAAGGTAACATTTTCAGCGAGTTATTTAACAACTGATTTCATAATCTGGGAGAATCAGGCCAAAATTTTAATTTTATTAACGAGGTACTCATTTGACTTTCAAATCGGCTACCCTCATTTATAATTACGTTTTGACAGTTTTATTGAGTCGGTACAAACTGAGTATTAAACTGCCCATAGAAAATGAAGTGGACATTCTAAATTATACAAACTTTGTGTGATTAGCGTAGGATATTGCACCCTATTTCACCATCCTGATAATGTCAGGGGACACGTGAAGTTTTAGAGTATATGGCACACTTTATATGAATCCCAGTGAAAGTGCAAAGTAAAAACTTGATAACTTTGCAATTTTTTCCGAATTGTCACTTGTCACCCACCCATTATCATCATGATGGTGAAATCGCGGGTTGGATTTAGAATCGTCAGTTACAGTCATACAAGTCTTTCGACATTATACCTACGGATACTTAACCCCCAGCGGGGTTTTATAAGTATTTCTTGTATCTGTCAGCATCAAAGTGTCTGGATGTGATTAATTTTGCTGTAAGAGGTTTTAGAATATCGAATACCTATTCACGAATCGTTTTGACGTGGTAAAGGTATGAAAAAATCACAATTTATTGCTGTAAAAGCCGTCTTAAAAATTTATTAATCACTTTTTATATTTCTTTAGTGTAAAAAAAATAATTAACTTGGTAAAATTTTATAGAAAATAGGCACATAATTGTTTTTGATTTCGGATACTCAAAACTCTCGGTCATAAAATTAAAACAATAGTAATAAACTTCAGTTCAAAAGCAATCCATTACCATAAAAAAACATCCAAAAAATGAAAAAAGCAATATGTAATGTTTTAAAACAACCTAAATCTCAGATAATACTCGACAAAAATTACAAAGTAGCTCATTCATTCTTAACTCATTTATTCGATCATATCATAACTGAAATGATATTTCATATTGTGCATTAAAACTTATAGAAAAGCAGTATTATAACTGTCATATCAAGAAAACTCTTAAGTCCAGTCAACGAATAGTTCAAAAGAGAGTGTAGAGAGTGCGTGAGCGGGGATCTAAGCGATTCCTTCAGAAACTGGTTCAAGGTGCTTAGGGAGGGAACATTTCTTCAGTCCTGGCGTCTAGGAGGTGAGTTGGAGTGACTCTTTTTAACCGACTTCAAAAAAGGAGGAGTTTATACGCTCTATTGTATGTTTTTTTTTATGTGTGTTCATTGATTACTCCGTCAATTGTTGATAGAGTATACTTTCGAGGTGGTCCCACTGTCACCAAATCTGAATCTGATGAGGGGATCAGTAAGGAATTGAGGGACCTCCTCAAATATTGTAAAGCAAACATATAGCGATTTTAGTATTTTTAGTAACAAGTCTAGCATTTGCATTCAGAAAATATCACTTGGCGAAGTGGAACTGATGATGAAGACCACAGATGGACACCGGAACTCCTCAAAGGTGCCTATTTCAAGGGTGGCGATTAGATATCATGATTAAGATAGTTGAGCGACTACAACTAAGAACATTTACTTGTTGAAATAGAACTATGACATTCCCGCGGCGTTGCTTGCGGCGTGCTTGAAATAACTTAAAATTTCATATAAAGTAAGAAAACTAAAAAGTATAAAATAAAATAAATGATTAAAAAAACAAAAAAACCGCCTTCAAAAACGTCTCTCTCGTACTTACGCACTGGTCAGAAACTGACAGATGTGTAATTAATTTATACACATCGATAAAAAACGGCCATATTAGGCTCGCTGGACGTATTTCCACCAGGGATTTCCAACGAGAGGGCGGTATATTGAACCTAACGAACTGGCTACTGGTTTTAGGCCTACCGGTCGGAAGGTCGGACGCACTGAGAGGCAAGCGAGAAAATACAACTTGTGCTAACCGTACTCTTCGGCCAAAGTAGTCGTGTGGTCCCTGCTGGTAGGCTCCCTCGAACCAAAACCGACGACTCTTATTTCCTTTCTTTGCTTTTAAGCGTCTGTCACTTTCTATTACCCGTCTCGTTGTTACGAAAGGTAATCTTATAAATTCTCAACGATAAAAACTATTTCAGTAAACCCTCTATAATATAAGGATCCAAGTTCAGCGACTTACAAAGAAGAGGTTCCGCTCTTAAACTTTTACATGAAACTTTTAGCGCTCGTGTGTACGGTGCCCCAAACTCGTCTGAATTCGATTTCATAGTTGCGAAAGAACCGCGAACGGGGTTCGTCATTTAGTCAATACAAAGAAGCGGCGCAAGCAGGCCGCAAGTCTGTAGATAGCATGTTGTCTATATTATTACTAGCGACCCGCCAGCGGCTTAGCCCGCTGCAATTTTTTTCTTGTCATTTTTTATATATATATATATAAAGTATCCTATGTTACTTCTAGTACCTTCCAGAATATGTGTACAAAGTTTCATGATGATTCGTAAAGTAGTTTTGGCGTGAAAGCGTAACAAACATCCACGCTTTCACATTTACTTATTACTAGCGACCCGCTAGCGGCTTCGCTCGCTGCAATTTTTTTTGTCACTTAGATGTTTGCATCAAAAATAGATGTTTGCCGATTTTCAGACCTACTGAATATGCATATAAAATTTCATAAAAATCGGACAAGCCGTTTCGGAAGAGTATGGTAACTAACACTGTGACACGAGAATTTTATATATTAGATAATGTATGCAGTGTAATACGAGAAGTACCTACCTTTTACAGTCTTATTATGATGTCTCAGGACGTGAAAATGCCTAGCTGATTGTCATGTGTTCAGGGTCCTAGCCAAGATGCGTACGCTAACTAGCGTTTCTATTCGTTTTGTCACGTCCACCAGTGACGCGGCTGGTTTAAAAACAAACCACTACTACTAACCTAAACCTTTGTTTTGTCATTTTATAGTATTGTTTTTAACTCGGCCACCATTACTAACAAATAAGTAACACCTATATACTTTTACAATACAACATTTAAAAGCGATTAGGTTTTACAGAGTAGAATAAAGCCCCTGACAACCTCTTGATGTTATTTTACAAACACGTGTAAATAACTTTAGGATATCGATATCAAATTGTTGAGCCAAATGATATTAGTGTATGTTGTTATCATAATTGGTTTTGTACAAATTCCATGATTAACATAAACTACCTATTGTGATTAATTTCATTGTTTTTGAGATAAACAAGTACCTTCATTGTTTCCTTAAAGTTAAACAGTTCAGGGCCTATATTCAGGTGCGTTAAAACGATATCGTGTTTGACTCGTTTAAGTATCGTTTATGTCACAGTCGCCATTATTGTAAATGACATAAGAGTTATCAGAACGTTGACAATACGGAGACAGGTCAAAAACGATATCGTTATAACGCATGTAACAATCTATCAATTATTCTAAAAAAACATATTTAAATGCGTACAAATATAAAAACATAAAGCCAATTATTCAATATGATTATAATTCTAAATCAATTTTGTCCAAGCAATACCAAATAAATAAAAGTAAAGAAAGTAAACGAAACAGCCATAAAAATGTTTAACAATTCCGCTTGCAAGCCGCGTCTAATTAGTTTTTAAGAATAATGAAGAAATCGTCCTACCTCCTTAAGACCCTGTGTTTTCCTGTTTACGCACTGTACAAGGAACAAGTCACAAGGTAATTACTTTTCTTGCTGGATGCTGGTATACTATCTTGTTTCTTTTTTTAAATCGATCAAAATACTTTTATTTCTATCCTTTTGTAGGCAAAGTAATATTGGTGGTTAGAGTATTCTCTAACCACCAATAGCATAGCCTTAGCATTTGTCAAAACAAAGAAGGGTTGTAACCATCTTACCACTTTATTCCAATTAGTTCCAAAACCATACTTTATGCCTAAGCTACCTTACACCTGTTTTATGTACACATAATGGATGCAGTAAATAATTGAGAAGGTACCGAGTGTTGAGTACTGTAAAGTAAGTACCCCTTTTATCATTATTACAACGTATCCAATTCAGACGTTCGCATAATACCTCGGACGTAATCAGCAAAAAGCAGCAAAAACAACCCTCGTCATTACTTTCAAATAATTCCCACATCAAATAACACCATTCCACGCCTTAAAACGACCACAGGGATATCAGTAAAAAGATCACGTCGTTTGCGGATCAACTTTTCGCTTTGGCGCGCTGACACGATGCTAAGATTTACGCTCCAATTCTTATTTAGAAAGGTTCCTGTCGCCAGTTTCACACTTTATTCGAAAAAAACTAGCAAGGCGTAGTCAAGAACTAGTTTTTTTTGGAGATTCTGGTTGACGCTTGAGCAATGTTTTTACAGGAGACGACGATATAAAACGCATAAAACATGCAAAAAAACGTAGGTTACAAACTTGTATTGAAATAGGGCCAAATAGAAACTTGTCAGGCTTTACATCCAAATCACTCTTCATAATCAATATTAATCATACAACTGTTTGTTTTCGGGATTTAAATAAATCCAACTGGTAAATAAGGTTAGGTTAGATTAGGTTTGTTTTATAAACGTCCTAAAATTAGAACGGTTTCAGTGAAATTCACTTTAGAAGTTGCGATGATTATGAATACAAAACGGTAGTAAAACAAAAATATAGGAATAAGAATTTTATGTAAGCCAATATGTGCCCGACTGTAATACCTCGAGCACAATCCTTTTCTTTTATCGTGTAACGTTAACGTAACGTCATCAAGTAAATTTGTGTAGCGATTTAAATAGCTTTGCGGAACCTTACTTGAATTCCATTAAAGCTACAATTAGATTAGATTCTAAACAACATAACAAGTATTTATTAGATAATTTATTTACTTCGAGCGCTATTTGTCCCTACTAAATATGTGAGTAAAAACATTCCGAGCAAAACTACAAATTTAGGCAACTACATAGTGATGCAATTATCAGATTAGAGTAATCTTACTGACTGTCAGTCTGTCTGTCACCCCAATTTATGTGGTAATAGACCGCGTTATAATCTGTAACATCTATCATAAATCGCTAACTTAGCGTTATGCATCTTGACTAATTGGCCTTCAGGAAATATTTTCGAATAGTAAAGGCGATTCAAAAACGTGACATAATATTTGATTGAATTTTCGTGCTGTCTTTGCTGACTCTATTCTTACAAGTATTCTATTATACTTAACTATGCAACTTGTAACTATGCCTATTGAATGTATTCAAATCAAAACGTAACAAGTCTACTTCACAAAAAACATAAACAAACTTAAACTTTATTCAATTTTAAATAACCAGATCTATTTCAATAATATAAATGTGAAAGTAATTATGTACCTATGTCTATTTATTACGTTTTCACACTGAAACCGATGAAATTTGGTATGCAGATAGGTTTAGTCCCGAAAAAGGACAGAGCATTCTTTTTATTTCGGTAAAATGGACAGCTCCCGAGGGAATAGCATTATCGACTTCGACGTGGGCAGAGTCGCGGGCGAGCAGTTAAAAGTAGTGAGTAGTATAAAGATAGAATTCTCTAAACATTTCGCCTAATAACATCGTGACGACAGATAATGGTAAAGTAAGTACAATTTCGGAGTAACAAAAAACTTAAACAAAGCATTTGCGATGTTTTACTTACAATTGAATTTGCCCTTCAAAGGAATTGTGATATACCTATCTCTTTCTCTCTCAGGTACTTTCTCTGTTTTGTTTCAAGCAAAATGTTTATTTTCGAGATAAAATTATGAACTGATGATGCGGATAAAAAACGAAACGTTACTAAATCAGAAGTACTGGTATTGTGTTGTTTCTATTGCAAACTTTATTGAGTCTCAGATCCCATTTGCTATCAGGGCCCGTTTACCAAAAGCTTGTAACTTGTAATACAAGTGGAAGTCTCTTTTTAATACACATTGTTGGAAAGAGATTTCCGCTTGTAACACAGTTACAGTTTCAAGTTCTACTTTGTCTTTACACGTATATTTTTTAACTCAGCCGTCATTATTTTCAAGTAAATTTGAGCTGTAGTCATAACATTGACAATACGGTAACAATGTCAATTCAATTAATTATCTTTAGGAGATTTCTCCGCACACAAGAGCCGGTGTGTTCCTTTGTCTTAACAATGTCATAAAAAAGCTAGCTATTTTCACTGTTATTATTGTAAAATACGAGTAAATTGAATTAATATGTCTTATAAAAAACAACTAGGAATCCTAAAAAATAAGTTACCACATTAAACGTTTAAAAAAGAACCCAAATACGATGTATTTTGCCGCAGCCACCGTCTACCTCAACCAGTTGAGTGGGGGATTAATCTTGGTAATAGCGAAGTAGACAAGTTGAAATACATTTGCGGTAAAAAAATATTCAATCTGCTTCCTAAATGTTTTTAATTTTATGAACGGTAAGGAGTTAAGTAACGATTGGCCGGTACTTCCAGCTGAAATCTTTATTAAAACCACTCATTTGCTGCTGGTAACGAAGACGTTATGTAGCTTCAAGACAGCGCATATTTACTAGTTTCTTTTTTGCTGCTTTTCATTAAACAAGCTATTGATATTTGCATAATTTTAGTTATAAAATTCTACTTAATGTATAAACATTTACATTTAATATCTCATTTAGTTTCCGTAAACTTTTTAGTTTTTTCTAAATACAACCATGTTCTACATATATTATCAAACCATGATATTACAGGTTGTCTCATTACTAACGTAAATCAAACACAAAATGTTGTTATTTACATTACTCTTATTACAATTCATCAACCTTTAAAAAATCATAACTTCAGAGACATATATCTCACAAAGTAGCAAATATGTACGTACATTAATGTACACACTCCGTCCCAGCGGCTTTGTGGAACCGATGAAGTGTATTTACATAGGCCCCGGTAGATTCTGTACAACCGAAACTCGTTTTCATGCTGTAAAATCAAGACCGTGAGTTTCGCAAAGGTACAAAATTTACGAGAATCCCTGATACGTCGATAGTAAAAAATATGTCGCCTGTAAAGTTCGAATGGTAACATCACATAAAAAGCGTATGGGACGTCATCCAGAGAAGATTTATAAATATTGGCTTAACACTGTAATCAATAAGTTATCAAGAAGGTACAGTAAAACTAGAGTGCCAATAGTACTCGGTTGTCATTGATTTCACACACTCTTTGGAAAAACATACTGACATATCGTCACTACTTTGAAGAAACCTCATATCTCATATTAAGTGAGTTAAAATCGTACATCACAAAATCGAGAAGGTACACAGACCACCTGATGGTAAGTGGGACCTGAGACCCATACACATTTGAATTCTCAAGACTGCGTACTAAGATGGAATGCCTCTAAGCTAGTAATTTTATCTGTTGTCTTATCGCCACACCGAAGGTGCTGATCGTCCAGTGGCGCCCCAAATACTATTATTGTGATTTCTAGATGTTAATTGACAATTAGAGGGTAGGTTAGAGATGTCAGGATTTCACCGTCTGGTGCCACCCGCGACAGTGAGTGGATTATAGCTCTGAAACAGACAGCCGTGTGTTACTTTCTCCGACTTTTCCCTACCGAAATATCACAAATAAACTAAAATATTGTCTTAAAATCGAAGAGCGGTTTTTTGCTGTAAAAATAAATACAGTTTATAGGATACATGACATAGCTTAACCACAATTAAATTATGAGTGAGTAACTTAACAGAAAAAAGTCGCCGCCTTTTTCTGTAAACTTGACTACACGAAGGTTAAAGGTTATTAAACTTTGTCATATATGCTATGCATTGTGTATTAATTCGTGCAACAGAAAACCGCTTTGATCGAAATTAGATCAAAGCGATAATATAGGTAACAGTTTATTAGAAAACTCAATAATAGGGATGAGGACGCCACTGCACACTCAGCGTCCTCTTGGTGGTGGAGATGGTGGTAGCGACCCAGATGGATCTCGCACAGGGTACTCCCACCACTACTACTACTTTCTCTAGTTTTATTGGTTTTTTTGCGTGTTGTATGCGAGTGTTATTCTTTAATGTCAGCATTAAAACCTTTAGCATTTTTTTAATTTCTCTGTGACATGCATGTCGAACGTTTGCATTGTTTGCACACTCTTTTGTAGCTGTGGAAAAAAGTTCGTTCAGTTTCCCACAAAGGGAGAGACCGGCGAGTCATACGTTGAATCCGTCACTGCTGTTTAACTTTCTAGTGGTTTAATGATAGTAACAGAAAAAGTTAGCGAACGCAAAGAGTCATGGGTTTTTTACGCAAATGGATATCCACACAATGCTATAATAAAAAGCTATACCTCACTTTAAGAATGGATTTTGTTTGCATTTTAGAATCGACTTAAGTTGTTTCTGGGATATTCTCCATCCTTGGTTCATTTTCTCCATCATTGGTCCATTTTCTAATTTGATGACGATGATGAGGTCTTCAAGATCTTGCGCGGTGACTTCAAGATCTTCTCATTACCTTAATAAAAGCCAGTAACCTGGTCTCGGCTGACTCTTTTTTGACTGATCACCCCGAGGTGGTAGGGAGGTTGCCAGGTCGTTTTTTATTTAAATGAATGAGGCAAAAATCAAAAAGTTACGAGGTTTTGAGCCAGCGCGACATAAAATATCTCAAAGATTGCAAAATTAAATAAAAAAGTTTCTCTCCACCCGATGAAACTTATATAAATTGAATGGTCTCCTTAAAACTTATCGAGTCACAGAAGCTTATAATCCGCATTCAAATTTCAACTGCAAGCAGCCGTGCACAAAGGTGCAGCAAACAATGATGACTCTCGCTTTATATCAAACGCAGCATTGCATCTCGAATCGACCCGCGTTGCGACCTAGTTGCTGTTTGTTATTGGATTTTCTTGCACTATTTTTTTCCGCTACAATTCAGGGCTTTGGTTTTGATTGTTACGGGTTTTTGCGAGAGAGATACCAGTTTATCTACAATTCTTTTTTGAGCTATTTGTATTTCTGTAGCTCTGCCTACCCCACTCTGGGAATGATGGTGTGATGTTATGTATGTAGATACAAATTTCAGATTTGTGAAAACAGCATTGTTGAAGTATTGCATAATATGATAAACGACATATAAATGAACAAGATTGTCTGGAAGAGATCGCTATTTAGCAATAAGACCGTCTGATGACTCACTTTGTAATACTTATTTTTGTGTAACCGTTCCTTGATGTCTATGGCGTTCAATAAAGAGTTTTTTTTATTGTATTGTATCAAGTCATGGATTTACACTGCCAGTTATAAGTACATAATGTTACATTTTCATAAATAGTTTTGTTATGTGCAATTTAGTAGTATGTTTAATGTGCAACAAAAACATATTAAACACAATTAACATGGAGCTCCATAATATCTGCAAAGGTACTTTGCAGTACAACACTATAGGCGTTTAAAAAACCTTTTACAGTCAAATAAAATAATATCTGCATCTGTCAAATTTTCCAAGGTGAAAAGCAAGTTGTATGATTTACGGACAACGCAATTTATGACATCGGCTTTGAAGTAACACAAAATCACGTGTACCTATAAAATAGCATTACACTCACCGAAAACTCTTTCATTAAATTCAAAATACCTGTTAGCCGTCAGTTTATACGGCTATTAATCTGATTATGTGCAGATGAGCAAACCCTTTTACGACCGCCGTATATTTTATAACCCCAGCGGCCTTCGATGTGCTTGGGACGTCGCATTCTGGAAATAGGTTCATCTTTCTGTGATGCAGAGGATTCAGGATAATGTATCTGACATTTTGCGTATTTTATTTGTCAGATAATATTAACCTGATCTTACCAACAACTAACAGAAAGAAAGTCAGAATACCAACATCATTAAAAACAGAAATAGTGAAATAAATTTACGCATCGCACTTTTAGAATTATAGTGACCTAATTCAAACATTTTCAGCTTTCGATTTCGAATCATAAATTAAGTATTATAGAGACCTAAGTCGAAATTCAAAACATGTGGATTAGGTCACTATACTTCTAAAGATGCAACATCTTTTCACTTCAGGGGCCCTAGCAAAGATGCATAACGCTAAGTTATCGATTCTCAAAAATCGACAAAATTTATAGGATTGACGAAAGACAATGATAAATCGCTCGACTTTTTATGTCACTCAAAACATTTCAAATCGATAGAAAATAGAAACGTTAGCAGCGCTTACATCTTGGCTACGCCCTCTATTTGGCGAGCACGCTGCCACGGGACTTAGTGTCAAATGACGTCAAACGGGAACTAGTGTCAAATATTATTATAAAAATTATTAAGATTACAGCTACCCGGGGATTAAGTTGCTTAGTAATAAAAGGAATCAAATCACACAAACACACTTTTATTTTAAACCTTAGTAAAAAAAATATATATTTTATTGCCAAGAAGTTTAAATACAAATATACAGAAACAAATTTACATCAAAACAGGATAGAATAAAAAGTAAAGTAAAGTAGTAGTTCTTTATACTTACGTTGGAATATGTAATTGACGAATTAGAGTCCCGACCCTATGCCAAAAATTGTCTCGTGGCAGCGTGCTCGGCCCACTGGACGTCCAGCCCTACTAGGTACCTCATTTTTCATACAATTATACAAACGTGCAAAGTCAATTCGACTGGTGGGCTTGTATTTTGTGAAATTAAAAAGCATTGTTTATGTATTGTATGTGACAATAGTAGAATGATAAATTGTTGTAGTAAACCGCAAATATTTATAATTGTAAAGCTACAATCCTTTAACGCTTAATTTTAAAACTGGGGGATTAAGTTAAGGAGAAAACGGTTGAAAAAACACAGTATGTTAATCATTTAGGAACACCTTAAAATTCCAAGCTAAGCGATGCTCTGCTGGAGCTATTTTAAATTAAATGCATACCTAATTTAATTATGCACCCGTGTGTATGCCGGGTTAGAATAGTGCCACTCCATGTCTTACCGTGGATGTCGTAAGTGGCGACTAAGGGAATAAGGGCTTGTAGTACTGTTAGGCGATGGGCTTGCAACCTATCACTAATACACTGGTAAACATCTTGGCCTGATTGTGCAAAATGTGGTTACAGAATTATCAACAAGTCTTTTAAGAATTTTTGGTATTTTTGTAGCTCTGCCTACCCCATTCTGGGGATGAAGGCGTGATGTTATGTATGTATGTATGTATGTTTAATTATTACACGTAGGAAAAGTTAGGTGTGATTTATAAGCAGTATCAACTTGTCACCGCTGTCTATGGACATCAATAATATTAGCTGAATAAATGCACGTCGATGAATTATCTTACTCAACTAACTGCGAACAACGCTCGCCGAAAGAACATCATGTAGCCTGTGTTATTACTACGCTGGTTGGGAGATTACGTTCCAAACAGTACACTAAAGAGTAGGTCATTTTGTCCTAAGCCTTGGGCAAGGATTAAGTCACCAAAGTCAACAGATTAAAGTATTAAACCGCGACTGTAGAATAATTCTATCTGGTTACGGTTAAGTGATTATATTTAGTCTCTCACTTTTCAATTCATCTACTAGTTATTACCCGGCGAGCTTTAGTGGTGGTAGGACCCTGTGCAGGGTCCGTCCGGATCGCTACCACCATCTTATCCATTAACCACCCGCCAAGCAACAGTGTTCGCATTGTTGTGTTCCGGTGTGGGGATAAGACAACCGGTGAAATTACTAGCATAGAGGCATTCCATCTTAGTCCTCAGGATTGGCAACGCATTTGAGGTCTTAGGATTATAGTCTTGAGAATTCAAATGTCTATGGGTCTCAGATTCCACTTACCATCAGGTGGCCTGAGTGCTCGAGTGCCTTCTCCTTAACATAAAAAAAAAGTTATTGCAAACTACAACGCCCTGGCACCCGATCAGCTCAAAGACAAACATTGAAAAATTACCTTTAATTTGTGTTAGTACGATACATGTTTCAGTGGGCGACGCAAGGCCCGTTGTTTCTATTTTAATTTGAAAACTTTATCTTTTTACCATTGACATTTTTGTGATAAGCCTTTATTGCCGCCTGTATTTTTTAAGTACAGTCATCATCTGCATATAAAGACCAAACTCATCGAAACATACGAATAAAGCGAAAAGAAACATTTAAAATGCCAAATACTTTGTTCGATGATTTTGTACCAAGAACCCAGCTGACCCTATAGTGATGCAAAGTACAGTCCTCGTCATAATTCTCTACACTGGAGACAGACCAAACGGAAATTTGTAGGTACAGTGACCTCTTTTCATTGCTCTTGTGAGTATTAGCTAAATGAAAAGTCAGCAAGTAGACGTCAGTTGCATTCGCTGGCCTGGATTACAGCATGTCTTTATGCACTATCAAAATAGGGCATGCAAACGTTGAATGGTGGGTGATTTATTATTTGGTGATATTCTTTATTTATGATTTACAAAACTGTAAATAGTTTAAAGTTAATATTTTGTATATATTTAACAAAGGAGAATACTGAGAGAAGTGAAACTATTCGTTCTTTCAAATTTAGGTTTATCTAACCAACAAAAGTAGAACCCTGACTTGTAAGAACATTCAAGCGTTCAACAGATTTTTGAATGATACCTACTAGCACAAACTACGTGCTTAAACATGGTCATTGACTGAGGCTCAGAAGTCCAGACTCAAGGTTTTCTAAAAAGCAATAGAGCGCAGCGTACAGGGGCCCTAGCCAAGATGCAAACGCTCCTAACGTTTTTCTTTTCTATCGCTCAAAATGTATGGGATGACAGTCGACCACGTGGTTTATCGAAACTCAGGAGAATGTCATCCCATACATTTTGAGCGATAGAAAAGAAAAACGTTAGGAGCGTTTGCATTTTGGCTAGGGCCCCAGGTGTCCGGAGGTCTGATTGGGTTATGAACACAAGAGCTGCGGTGCAGAACAGGTTTCTGCCCTCGCCTTTGTCGCATAAAGTTAGTAGTTCGCTACCCCTCCCATTTCATTGTCTATCTCACGGGAAAAGTGTTCTATTATGGAATAAAAGGTAGCATGTGTCAATTCAAGGTATAATCTGTTACCTGTGGTACAATAATCGTTATGAATTATTACCTCGACGTTTTGTTCGACGACATTAATTCCCGTTTAACTACAAAAATAAGTACTTTTTTCTTCTTTTTCAGATTCCTACTAAAGCTCCACATCCAATCCAATTTTTCCGCCTCTATATATCTACATATGTACATTAATTACAATATCAAAACACGCAAATGATTAGCGTAACACGTGCTCACGTATAGATGTAATTATTTATATATTTTGCTTCAAAGGTTATGTAAGATATTCACGTTAAGGAAATGTTTACAAAATATTCGATTGATATCCTTTTCAAAGAGACACCAAATCTGTTTACGTATAAGTCAAAATGTAATAAATCTCTGAAGAGACAATTCGGAATACTTTCCCTAATCGTCGGATATTGATGCTTATTTTACTAACATAAGGTATACCTAAGCATAGCGTTGCGTAAAATTGTTATCTGATATATTAATCTATCATAACAAATAACTCCGAGACTCTATTAAACCGTTATCAAAGACTATTTAGGTCAAATTTGATAAAAATATTGATAAAATGGTAAATTACCTGTCAATTTGATTCGGTTCTTGTTTATACCCAGAAAAATAGTTCATCTGATAAAGAGGATGTTGAATGTTTTTATTGCTGTTTACAAACGCAAAAGAACTTTATAAAATTAAAACTAAGTCACCCATAACTTGCCTATGACCATCTATAGTAAGAAGATCTGTAAGACAGACGTCAGATTATATCAAAAGTTGATCATTGCTTATCAATACACTACCTGTGGTTAAATCAGAAGGTCATCAATATTGCTAATAAGTAAATTGGAAAATGACATTATGTGTGGTCCTAATCAAAAATATATCTGTGAATGGATAAGATAGGTTAGATTAGTTGAAAAAATAACATTAAGTAATAATAAATAGCTAACGTCAACAGAATAAGTTTTACGGATAAGTTGTAGTAATAACCGGTGGTAAATCAAAAATATGAGCTCCTAGAGTGATTATATTCACCTAGCCATAAGCTTAAAAGGTAATTATTGGAAGACGTGATTAAACGGACTAACGCAGATAAAGGTGCAAAGAATGGGACGAAACCGATAACTGCCTAGCTAGACCATTTATTATCAAAGTTGAATTACCTTAAAAAGAAGAGAAAGCAATCCGTGATAACAATAACGATAGAAATTTTCACTGAATTAAGATATAGGTAAATTGTAAAGCACAAAACGAAGAAGCAACTAATTACATATCAAGTGGTAAATTTTCAGCATGCTTGCGGTGAAGTCCATCGTCAACCTATGAGTTATTATTTTTGCAACCTGTTTCGCACTTTATGAAACCTATAATTATCTATCAGCCCACTAGTAGCTCTTCCCCCGCTGCAAATTGCCGACATTCCCGGTGAATTTCTCATTTTTTTGTAACAATAAACGAACACACCAAAAAAAGAATTATCCAATTGGGTGCAGACGTTACGTCGAAGTTATGCGCTACATGCATTTTGCGAAGATAGATAGATAGACAGATGTATAAGTTATGTAGTTATTCCAGAGTAATATTTGTGGGATATAAATGATATCAGTTTGTGACACATATTTTTCTGTTAAGGTTTTGAACAACAGGGATGCCTCCATATAGTGCAACTAAAAAATTGTTTGAAAATATGTACAATATTAGTCCATACTAAACATTGCTTGAAGTGTATCTCAGTAAGTGTAGGTATTTAGAAATGGTTCAAGTTTAATTATAGCGCATTTAGGTAGTCTTGTTGATTCCTTTACAAATCAATTTTGATCTAAAACCCAAAGTTTAGTATTATTTAATGAAAAGTGAAGAAACGTCAAAAGCTTAGTTGTTTATTGGACATCACACAACCCGAACGCCCCCAAGTACCCCAAGGTCAAAAAGTTGAATTTCTGATAAAGACCTGTGGAGAATATCCAAAAATGGCGGATACCCGACCCTTTGTAAGGTTTTGTTTGGATTTGTTTGATTTCACACGGGTTTGTTTGGATTTGTAAAGCTGCGTGTAATATTGGTAACAGTTACGATATTGGTAATAAAGGTTCTTCAATAATTTGTAATTCTGTTAGTTCTTTTTATTCCGTAACACACAAATAGTTTTTCTTAATACCAGTAAAACTGTAGTTTTTACCCGACTACAGCGAAGCAAAAACTTATGATAGCCGTGGTCGTATGCCACCTACCCTAATAAAACAATACATTATAACAGCAATAGTAAGCGATCATAATAAGCTTTAGAGCTAAAAATATCGCGCTATCTACCTAGAGGGTACTATAATTATACCCATATAATATTATATGAGGAGGCCTACGACCACGGCTATCCTCTGAACTTCACTGGGAATAGCAATAAATGACTCCTACGCGGACGAAGTCGCGGGCAACAGCTAGTAGGTAGTGCAGCATTACCGCTGCAAAGTTAAACCTTTTTTGCACCGTCGTATTGTTACCTCCTTGTTCCGGTACGTGATGTTATTCTTTGGTCGCTTGTCATATATGTTTTTAAATTTTTAAATATTTAAGTTCAAAAACTTTCGAATTTTTCCTGACGTTCTCCGCTCGCTTGTTCTCGGTCATTATGAATTCGGAGCTGACATGTTGATAGTCACATAAAGATTATTTTTTTGAAGAAAAGTTTTGATCAGTGAAGGCTCTCTAGTGTATCGCCTGCAAGACGCCTCAGTCTTCAACCTTTTTTTGGCCAACTTTGAGCCATGTATTGCCTCACGAAGGCACCGCAGTACCGGTTTATTCCCCGGGTAAGTTACGCTTCGTCTGTGTTCGTTTTCCCCCGATTCCGTTCCCCTCGTTTGGTTCTTGTAGATTTATTAGTCCATTCTTTCCAGTTCCTACCGCCTACCCCATTTGGCACCAGTGCTATTACGCACCAACCAGGCTCCAGTCCTTCCACCTACCCTAACCGGCACCACGGCGTGGAGAGGTTGACTCCGCAACACCACTGCTCAGCCCGCACCAGACTACATCCGGCGCGCGTATCGAGTTTACACTCCAGCTACGGACTAACACCGCGGTCGGATGGAGACCGACTAGTGCGCGCGTGCATTTTTTTTTCCTTTTTAATTATTTTTCCTGTATAAGTTGTTTTAACTGGTAGTCTCTGTACACAAACGTCACCCCAGAAACCGTGAGTATACCATTGTCACATTTCGTAGTGTTGCTTAGGCGGCGTCTCCGTAGTAACATTCCAGTATTTGTTGACTGGTAGTTTAGTCACCATCTCACACCCTTCATATTACCCAGCAACCCTTATCACCTTTTTTATATCCCCCTAAATTCAAAAAAGGCCCGCGCGCCTGATCGAACAGCATTTATAATGTTCTTTTTCGGTTTTTAATTTGGTCAACGATAATTGTATTTGTGAACACATAACCGGCTCGCTTTCCTCTTTTACGGTGTCAAGAACCTATCTGTTTAGGTACCTTTGAATTGTGTACATCAACGTTATATTTAAGGTTTTGTTAAAATCAATTTGTACGGCTTGCTATTTTAATGTGTGCATTTCTCATTTGTGTATTTTGACTTAGGATTTAATTAAAATAAATCTTTGTCTTTTAAACGTTGTTCGGCATTTTTAATTCCACAAATTCTACGTATTGAGCACCGGTATACTCCGTGTGTTCGGTAGTACGATCATTTAAAAGCTTTTTTTAAATAGTCGTGCTACAAATGGCGCCCGAAGTAAGTGTAGTTCATTTATTTTGAAATTTAATTGTATTTTTTTTTCATCATCTTAACTATACCTTTTTTTTCTTTCCCACCAAAAAAGAGGACCCCGTGTTTTATTCACCTGTGTTTAGTAGTTAGAACTGTACAAGGTGAGTGTTTTTTTTTTTTTTTTTTTTTTTTTTCTTTCCCTGTGTGTATATTTCTGTTTGTTTTCTGTGTTTGTCCCTAGACAGGTTTCTAGGTTCCGTCTGTCTTCGTTCGTTATTTTTTTCCTGTTAGCGATGGAGCGCGGCGACGAACCCTGTACGGACATAGAGAACTCCTCGCGGTTCTCGATTCAATTAAAAATTTCCGAGGTTACCTCGATGGTGTTAATTTCACGATTATTACGGACCATATCGCTTTAAAGTGGCTTCTTACGCTCGATAATCCATCTGGTCGTTTAGCTCGTTGGGCTACGGTTATTTCACAATTTAATTTTAAAATCGTCCACAGAAAAGGTGTTTTAAACGTTGTTCCGGACGCTCTTTCGCGTGCCCAGGTCGGTTTGATATCATTTAATCGTGGCAGTAGTCCTACTACGGATCCATGGTATGAACGGATTTATAATGGTGTCCAACATTCTCCTCAGATGTTTCCCGCCTATTGTATTCGTGACGGTGTTTTACTTCGGAAAATGTCCATTGATAATCCATTAAGAAGTAATCCTTGGCGCATCGTTTTACCATCTGTTAAGGTTAGAGAAGCTGTTCTTGAGTTGCATGATGGATTTCCTAATGTTCATCCAGGTGTCATGAAGACCTATTCAAAAGCAAGGGAATTATATTATTGGCCTTCGATGTATCGTACCATCACTTCCATTTTAGCTGAATGTCAGACTTGCAAGGCTTATAAGATAGCAAACTGTACTCCGCATGGTCTTAGGCTTTACCCTAGGTCAGTAAACGCTCCGTTAGATTTGCTTTCGATCGATTTGATAGGTCCTTTGCCACCCGCTTATTATGGTTTCCGTTACATTTTGACGATGGTCGACGTGTTCACTAAATACGTTTGGCTTGTCCCGCTTAAGGTCGTTAACGCTGGTAATATCGCCAGAGCTCTTGAGTCCGAAGTTTTTTTGCGCTACGGTACTCCTTTGAATGTTTTGTGTGATAATGCAACAGTTTTTCGTAGCTCCGAGTTTTCAACGTTTCTTTCTGGTTACCATATCTCCGGTCCAATATTTACTCCGTATTATTCTCCTCAGGCTAACGTCGTTGAAAGATATAATCAGAGTGTGATTACCACTCTAAGTATTCTCGTGGAAAATGATAACCGCAGTTGGGCAAAGGTGCTTTCAAAAGTTGCCTTGTACCTTAACTCATGTGTCAACCTTGCTACGTCGTATACTCCGAACTTCTTAATGTATGGACGCGAGGTCGTTTCGGTACGCGAGCGTAACAATATCCAGACTGTGGACCCAGGCTTGGTGCACAGTCGGGATAAACGCGCAACGTGTCTCGAGACGCTCCAAGAAGTCTATGCCAAAGTTTCGGATGCACTTGTTTTAGGGTTCCAGCGGAATGCTAGGAATTTTAATCGGAATAGAATTCAACCTCTGTATAGATCCGGTGACATCGTTTGGCGGAGGAATTTCGCTCGGTCAGGTCAGGACGAGTTTCGTGGAGGGAAATTCGCTCCACGGTTTGTCAAGTGTAGGGTTGTTAGTGTCGTATCTCCTCAAGTGTTAGAGTTGGCCGACGTTGATTCTCGGCATGTCGGTGTATACCATGTCAAGGACGTGTTAAAGTAGGAAGTAGTTAAAAAGTTTTTTAATAGGTCGTGGATGGTTCCATGCTCTGCATGTTCATATCCATTTCGTTTTTATGTTCCCTTATATTTTTTTTCTTTTCTCTCTAAATTTTAAAAGGTCTTTGTCACCACGATGCACTTAACATTGGTCATTTTTGGTCATTTATTTTGGTCTTTTTGTTTTGGTCACCTTTTTTTGGTCCTCTCTAAATTTTAAAAGGTCTTTGTCACCACGATGCACCTAACTTTGGTCATTTCTTTTGGTCTTCTTGTTTCAGTCAACTTTTTTTAATGTTGCCTTATTTTTTCATCTCTCTAAATTTTAAAAGGTCTTTGTCACCACCATGCACCTAACTTTGGTCATTTTGGTCATATCTTTTGGTCATTATCGTTTTGGTCTTTTCCAGAAATATTAGTGTACTCGTTTTTTCTTTGAGTGTACTAATTTTTTTGGTCTGATCCAAAATATGTTTGGTCACCCCTTTTTTTGGTCTGGTCCAAAATATTGGTGTACTCGTTTTTTTCCTTGGTCACCCTTTTTTGGTCTGGTCCAAAATATTGGTGTACTCGTTTTTTTCTTTGGTCACCCTTTTTTTTGGTCTGGTCCAAAAAATTGGTGTACTCGTTTTTTTCTTATCGTTTTGGTCTTTTCCAAGAATATTTGTGTACTCGTTTTTTCTTTGAGTATACTAATTTTTTTTGGTCTGATCCAACATATATTTGGTCACCCTTTTTTTGGTCTGGTCCAAAATATTGGTGTACTCGTTTTTCCTAGGATGACTGTACCTAGTTTTTCCAGTACGAGTGTAAGTACCTCATTTTTTTCCCAGTACGGAGTAACTTCCGTACTATGTTCGCGGCGTTTTGCGTTCCAATTTTGAATTTGGTCGGCCGTATGTGCTTCATTTGTTTGTTTTGCATACTACGCATTTCGCGCGGTTTTGCTTGCGGAATTATTTATCGTCAGACGTTCTGTCCGTTTCGACTTAT
Organism: Acleris holmiana; assembly: GCA_949316455.1. NCBI lineage: Eukaryota > Metazoa > Arthropoda > Insecta > Lepidoptera > Tortricidae > Acleris > Acleris holmiana. The sequence goes on from OX438769.1 coordinate 13,994,959, forward strand.
ATTGGTCTTATCTGACGGTTCGATTCGGTTTTTAACCGGAACCTTGTTCCTTGGGGTTCCGTACTTTCACGGTATGTTCGAGGTTTGTGGTTTGTCGTCGTTTTTTTGTCGATGGTGAGCTGCTTCCTCTCTCTTGGTAGTGGTGCCGTTGTCGCCTTCTGCTAGCTCATTAGGCGATTTACGCTTGCGGACTAGTTTCGTTGGCTGTGTAGTGTGTAGCATTTTGCGTATTTTTTTGATTTAAAATCTGTATATAGAGCGATCTGCGCTTTAGTCTGGTTGTCCGTACGTTTCCTCCCTGTTCGGACAATTGGTGATCCCTCGGCCGTTCCTGTTGGTCTTGACACCAGTCGGCGCTTCGCCTTTTTCTGCGTTTGCCTGTACGTTTTGGTTTAATCCCGCGGTTTTTTTGGTATTTGTACGTTGTAGTCACGGTGTTCGAGGTCATTGACCTTGAATGTTTGATAACGTTTACCGCTATCTTGGTTCCCGGATTTGTTTTTTTTGTCAGATTGACAAAAACTGTGGTTTAAACTACAGGTATACCTTTCGGTGACAGACTCCTTTTTACTTCCTACCTTGGTAGGGTTATTACTTCTTAGTTTGTTTAGGGTTGTCACTTCTTAGATTGTGTAGGGTTATCACTTCTTAGATTGTTTAGGGTTGTCACTTCTTAGATTGTGTAGGGTTATCACTTCTTAGATCATTTAGGGTTGTCACTTCTTAGATTGCTAGGGTTGTCGCACACCATTTAATTTACTGTATGGTTGTAATTTTTATTTATTTTTTCTTCTCCTTTGTCTAGAAGGGGGATGATTGCAGCATTACCGCTGCAAAGTTAAACCTTTTTTGCACCGTCGTATTGTTACCTCCTTGTTCCGGTACGTGATGTTATTCTTTGGTCGCTTGTCATATATGTTTTTAAATTTTTAAATATTTAAGTTCAAAAACTTTCGAATTTTTCCTGACGTTCTCCGCTCGCTTGTTCTCGGTCATTATGAATTCGGAGCTGACATGTTGATAGTCACATAAAGATTATTTTTTTGAAGAAAAGTTTTGATCAGTGAAGGCTCTCTAGTGTATCGCCTGCAAGACGCCTCAGTCTTCAACCTTTTTTTGGCCAACTTTGAGCCTTGTATTGCCTCACGAAGGCACCGCAGTACCGGTTTATTCCCCGGGTAAGTTACGCTTCGTCTGTGTTCGTTTTCCCCCGATTCCGTTCCCCTCGTTTGGTTCTTGTAGATTTATTAGTCCATTCTTTCCAGTTCCTACCGCCTACCCCATTTGGCACCAGTGCTATTACGCACCAACCAGGCTCCAGTCCTTCCACCTACCCTAACCGGCACCACGGCGTGGAGAGGTTGACTCCGCACCACCACTGCTCAGCCCGCACCAGACTACATCCGGCGCGCGTATCGAGTTTACACTCCAGCTACGGACTAACACCGCGGTCGGATGGAGACCGACTAGTGCGCGCGTGCATTTTTTTTTCCTTTTTAATTATTTTTCCTGTATAAGTTGTTTTAACTGGTAGTCTCTGTACACAAACGTCACCCCAGAAACCGTGAGTATACCATTGTCACATTTCGTAGTGTTGCTTAGGCGGCGTCTCCGTAGTAACATTCCAGTATTTGTTGACTGGTAGTTTAGTCACCATCTCACACCCTTCATATTACCCAGCAACCCCTATCACCTTTTTTATATCCCCCTAAATTCAAAAAAGGCCCGCGCGCCTGATCGAACAGCATTTATAATGTTCTTTTTCGGTTTTTAATTTGGTCAACGATAATTGTATTTGTGAACACATAACCGGCTCGCTTTCCTCTTTTACGGTGTCAAGAACCTATCTGTTTAGGTACCTTTGAATTGTGTACATCAACGTTATATTTAAGGTTTTGTTAAAATCAATTTGTACGGCTTGCTATTTTAATGTGTGCATTTCTCATTTGTGTATTTTGACTTAGGATTTAATTAAAATAAATCTTTGTCTTTTAAACGTTGTTCGGCATTTTTAATTCCACAAATTCTACGTATTGAGCACCGGTATACTCCGTGTGTTCGGTAGTACGATCATTTAAAAGCTTTTTTTAAATAGTCGTGCTACAGTAGACAATAAAGATTAAATAAATATTACATAATAAGTTTCAGGTGAGAATATTGTCTTGTTTTATACTTTTTAGAGCGTTCTTTTTAGTAATCGGGTTTTTGTTTTTTCCTTTATGTACACATATAGTTTAACCCCCTTACTTATGAACGTGGAATAAGCTTGGAATAGTTTATGCCATGCTTTGTCCTTATCTGTAATTGTGACATTTGCATCTGACAGAAAGTGACAAAGCATAGCATAAACTATTCCAAGCTTATTTCACGTTCATAAGTAAGGGGGTTAGTCAATAACGATAACATTAACACTTTTTGTTATTATATCTTAACGCAATACATTATCTTTATCAGCTATCAACAATCACAATATAATTGCTTTAAATTACTTTTGATGCTTACCTACCTAAATTAAGATTATCAAAAAAAAACAAGTTGTTATCTCAACCCCTTTTTTAAATCAGTACGCCTTTAAATACAGATACGTATTGAAGCGATAATTTCAGAAACATGGCAGAAACGGACGAAACTAGACTTGTACAGTTTGCGCAATGGTGCGAAAAATTCTCAATATATTTCTTAGCAGTGATTGTTCCAGTAGTTATATTTGTATTCATCGTATTAAAAGTCAAAAGTACAATCAATAAGGGTAAAGTGGAGACAAAAGAAATGATCACAGAGAAAGCTGTAGAAAACCAAAAGAATCCTACAGCTATAGAGAAGAAAGATATACAGTGCGTATAAAGTGAATTTGAAGATTTAGTGAGCAACGTGTGTAAAAATGAAAATTGGTGCCCTTAAAACAATGGAATCGGAAAGTATTTTACTTCATGAAGCGGTTAAGATACTGACTGAATTAGAGAATTGTTATGAACCGACTTCCACCACGGAGCCATAGCAGAACAAATACAACAAACTTGAAGAAAATTTTACGTGTCTATACTGTACGACTAAGACAGAAGCTTCATGCCATGCAGAAATACAATGATAACTTTAACATGAAACGAAGTGGAAAGATAATCGATGACAATTTAGATGGTTTTGGTGCACCAAGTTGTAATCTAAGTAGAAATAAGTAAATAACTGTGATGTGCCATTATTTTAATGCAGAAAATGATGCAAACATAGGTGTAATTTAATGACTACTTTCAGCATAAAGATAAATCTTAAGGCTAATAGTGCTGTGATACACTTGAGCACATTCACTAGAATGCTCGAGAAAATGCTCGTCTATCAGCACCTTTAAGTTTCGTATAGTCAAAATGTGTAAAACTGGCAGGCTTTTAAAAATAGATTTTTCTTTTTGCTGCAAGTAACTCTAATATTTTAGATAATTTAATATAATATTAATCTAATAAAGCCAAATTGTTTATATAATTATAGCGATTAATTATGATTAGTTAAAACAAGATACCCGAGACCATGATTATTTAAACGGTCTTATGTCAGAATTTTAGGATATAAATAATACTGTGTTTAATATGCATATAAGGTGAGAACTCTTATTAATAAAATAAAGCATTCTCAATAAAACTTTCTACGCAATTTACTTCGCAAAATCGATGCCTTAAGAGTATAATGACGAACATCCCTTTATTACAATTATTGAGTGTGTCGTGACTCGTGAGCACTGGCTCCATTCCACTCAAAAACCTACGAACACATATCAAATGCAATTACTTATTACCGAATTTAGCGTCCCTATAAAATAAATTAACGACCACAAGTGAGACTAGTTGCGTTCTACAGCACACTTTCAACTTTAGACTACTCAACTTGTATAGGTTGTTTGAAATTAAGAGTCAAAAATTATGTTTTCGCTAGATATGGTATCTAATAAACTTATTAGCATATCTCTTTCACGACATTACGAGTATCATTTGTTTTCAAACTGACTCGATTGCTTTTCAGATTTCATCAATTTATGATTAGTTAAAAAGTTACAAAAGGGTAAGGCACACCTTTACGCTTTCGGATTTCATAATAGTCACGTTTTGATCTAACAAAAAGGCGGAATATGAACCTTGAGGTGACTGAAGGAATAAAAGATTAAGAGATTTAACTAGATATTTATAATATTCAGGGACGCCAAAATATTAGGAAATTGAGCAGTTGTCACAGTAACTCAATATTATTGTTGCCATTAGTCATGGCAGCCATTATGGTACAGTCAATACAGTTGGCAAACACACGCGGCGTCGACGTAATTGACAAACATACGTTTTGCTGGTTTCCGATTTATTGGAAACGACAGAGGGTTTTCAGTTTTTATTTGGAAGTGAACATAAGCCCAGAGAATGCAGAATAAGGGAAAAAATCTACAAGCAACATTCTGTCATCAATTGACGGGTAATTCTTATATTTAACACTGAGGACGCCTGCGACTTCGTACGCGTGGAATTAGTTTCCCACTACTCCTCCTATTCGAGGATGAATTTCCAAAAATCCTTCTTAGTGCACCCCTAGACCTCATAAGGACCCTACGTGCCAAATTTGGAATCTCTAGACCCAGCTGGGTTCGGGCTGTCGGTTTGGGCTGTGCGTTGATATGTCAGTCAGTCAGTCACGCACTCAGTAGACTCACCTTCAGTTATTTTATTATATTTATTTAAAACCACATTCCACAAACCACCACCAAAGAAAAAACCTCATTCCACCTTTTAAAAATCCTAAATCTTGCTACAAATACCCACCACAGCAATTACTGCGAAGATAATTAAAACTAGGAAGCACCCGAAACCTCTTCCCTGTAATCCTACAACCAACGTGATTACTGATCACAAGCTCCAACTTTGCGACCATGGACCAATTATTCGTAATCAGCATTAATTGCCGACGTTACTCTTAACGCTTCGTTTGTAAAATAAGTTTACAATTTAATTGACTTAAAGGTTTCCAATAAACTGGCGTGCGAGGTAGAAGTGCTTGAAATACGAGCCTTTTCATTGAGTAGAAAACTCACCGTTCAATAAAACATAAATATTGATTGACCGTGAAGTAAATCTTTTTTTTTTGCAGGGTAATGACCACATGGAGAGAGTTGGCCGTTTAATCTGCCACATAATAACAGACAGAAAACTGGGTCAAAGAGCTGTTGAATCGCGACCGTAATACGGTAGGAATCTTGGACCATCGGCCTGGGGACTAGCATGACATAGCTAACTATGCAATGCTGTCAGTCAGATTACGGTGAGAGGAAGGGACAACTCCGTAAAACAGCGATAGCTTTGTCCTTTATACTCACCGAGGATTGTAAGGCGACAGTTAAATTGCTTATCTGTAATTTTGTTCATACAAATTTAGCTTCGGGCGGTAACGTTTCTTACCTCCAAAATCAAGTCCGATTTCCACGATTTTTTAATATGTTCTTGTAATGGTCTTAACCGCCCTAACTTTTGTACCGTCTTTCATGTAAAATTAACAATGTTTTTGTTTTCAAATAGGATCTACCTCCGGTTCTGTTTCTACCAGAAGTTTCTGGTTGTTATGGCGATGTTCGTCAATATATTGGAGACAACCTTCACGGCGGTTGAAACGCAGGAATATTCGTCCGTTCGTTGGTCGCATGCGATCTATCATTGCGCTACAAAGCAAGCTCAGTATGTAAAGTGGTACCGTAAAACGGGGTGAATAGGGACACAACCTAACATGAAGTATATGTTACTTATTATAAGAATGAAATCATTTCCAATAGGTACGTAACATTATCTTAATTTAATACTTGTTCTTATTTGTCTGTTAAGTTATGCCTTATTTTAGGTTGTGTCCCTATTTACCCCTTAGTCCCTACTCCCCCTGTTTTAAAGTATGTACTTACCCAAAGATCCTATGCTCCACTTCTCAAGGTTTCTAGAGCTACATACACTAGTCCAAGCTCGCTAAACGCCTCTAATAGCGGCGCGCAACACTTTTCCCGTGTATATACTTAATCAATTAATATTATATTAATATTAATATTATATCTAACCAGCGACTGACCAGCGGCTTCATCCCGCTGCAAATGTCTGACTTTCCCAGTAGATTTTTCTTTTTTTCATTTCATAAGAACCTATTGACACTGCAAACATAACAAAAAAAGAATTAGCCAAATCCATCCAGCCGTGACCATGGGAAATAAGGTTTTATTTTAAGATGATTTAGCCACTTAATCATAATTTAACATTTGGTATATCTTAACATAATACTTCAACGCCTGACACTGTCTTTTTTCTCTTCCTTGAAAAAGACTGTTCTTTCAGTCCCACCAATAATTAGCTTAACCAAAATCAATCAGCGGATACCGCAGACTGGAAATTCATTTAAGCGTCAGTAGAAAAATATATTTAAGTTAGAATGCAAATCTGCAGTCACATTGAGCGCCAATGACACGCGGACTAGTTCAAACTTCATACTATTTTCAGTTTATGGTAGCGAAATATACAACGTTTTAGAACTCGGTATGGTTTCATTTCGTATGACAATAAGAGACCATTTAACATGTTAAGTGGTGATTTTCTCGTTTTCTGTTTAGTTATGAAGTAACCACCTCAATTTTATGAGCATTTACATTTTAAAGTAGCTTTACGTCGTTTACGTTTTTAAGTCGGAAACTATGAGAGATAGCGAGATTTGTTCTTAGGAACCATGACGTCGATTTTAGATTTAATAATAATTACATTCAAACTTTTTTATTAACTCTTGACCAGGTTCGATTCCCGGTTATGTATGACATAACCGGGAATCGAACCTGGTCAAAATCAATGTGTATAAATTCTGCAAGTCGCAAGAAGCACAACAAAATTGAAATATTAAAAATATATATAAAATATATACTTTTATTTTTATTTTTATTATTATTAAATCTAAAATCGACGTCATGGTTCCTAGGAACAGATCTCGCTATCTCTCATAGTTTCCGACTTAAAAACGTAAACGACGTAAAGCTACTTTAAAATGTAAATGCTCATAAAATTGAGGTGGTTACTCCAAACATGTAACTAGGGGACGAAAAATTTTTTTTGAGTTACATCAGCGTGTGGATTATTTTTTGATAGGGCTTCAAAAATGATACGGAGGTTTTTAAGTGACTTTTTTATGTAAGTGAACAGTTGGCGAGATATACGCTTCTAAAGTCGTAAAAATTCTGTCCGGGTGGGTAGCTTTTGAACTGTTAAATAGAACATTGTAATAAAAATTACAGTAGTAGAACATACGAAATACTTCCAACCAAAATTGTTTTGAACACGATACGCTGTGTAGTTTTTGAAATTTAAGTAAAAAAAAAATATAAATTGAATTTTAACCATGAACGTTCATCCCAGCTACGGAACCCTTCACGGTGCGTGGTCCGACATGCACTTGGCCGGTTTTTACATTTTTTTTATATTTCTACTGTGTTACAACAATCGTGGTCACGAAAAGACTGTTCATTTTTATAGTTCTATGTTCGTGTGAAAATCTTGTAAGTTTAAAACAATATACGAATAAATAATCAAAAAGCAAATTAAAGAAAACTCTCGATACCTAATGGGTAGGCGGTCAACAAAAATGAGCAGATTTTCGTTTTATCGAATATAATTCGCTTTATGGTTTAAGATAAAATGCGAACTACTGTCGTTTTTCCCAGATCCCTCTTTGGATTTTACCCTAGAGAAATAGTACAGGAAATTCTATTTTCTGACAAAATCCAGGTGCTCTTTCGAAAACTCTTCCACCTTGTAGGATCTTTTCAATTCAATTCAATTCAAAAAGTTTACTTTATACAAAATCCACAGCTTCAGTTAGGTAAGAAACTAACGTCTTTTAAAATGTAATTAGTGATTGTACCCTTCTTACAATTAGTAGAATAAACTGATCCGTCACCGTAAAGGCTCCCACAGACCAACAGCCGGACTAACAGGCACAGAGCGACGTGTAGACTGGATAAAACCATTTGCCATTCATGTTATCGAAAAAATAAATATAGATTTACCGTAAAGAATAGAGAACCAGATCCTCGTTCTCAAGGTTGAAAAGCATTTGGAGTCTAAAGATTTCAGTCTTTCAGGCAGTTAGGTAGTTAGTTAGTCGATTGTAGTCTTGAGAATTCGAATGTCGATGCGGCTCAGATTTCTCTAACCATCTGGTGGCCTGCGTGCTTCCTCCTTGCAATCAAAAAAACAGATAGCTGTGTCCCAATGTGTCATTGTGATTGTTGGTTAGTTGGGAGCCATAAGAACATCGGTTACCACAGAAAGCACTCAGATAGTGTACGTATGTTAGGAAAACTTATTTAATTGGACGCGGCGGCGACTGGAAATCTAATTCGGTTCACAGAGTACATCCTCTGTGCCCCAAGCACGAAGTTTTACCTTATATCGAGTAAGTAACGTTAACGTGGCCATATACATTTTCTCGATCACGATTGTCGTCATTGAGAAAATGTGTATGGCGTTTGGTTGAAGCGCCTTCTAGTTTGTATTAAGAATTTAAATTTGGTAGCAAGTTAACATTGACGTTGAATATATTAAAACTCACGTTTGTAGAAATTTGTGCTACAGATAGGTTCAGTCATAGGGCTTAGCCAAGATGCAAACGCTGCTAAAGTTTCTATTTTCGATTTGTCATCAGCTTACGCCAGTTGTATACATTTCGTCGATTTTCTAGAATAGCTAACTTAGCGTTATACATCTTGACTAGGCCCCCAAAATACGTCTTGGAACAGTAAAATCGAGTCGAAGAAAGGCGATATGTTTGAAATGTTTGTGCTCGAGCTACTGATACTGATATTTATTATTTATTACATTACAAAAATGCACGAAAACAAATAAAAAAGTAAAATCGTGGTGTAAAAGTATTATACCCAAAAATTAAATAGTTATGGGAAAACTAAATGAATGTGTGTAATAATAATAATAATGATTTCCCGTTCGTCAATTAATAATTGTTCTCAATATTTTTCTTTAAATTTTAACGATCGGCCTTATAAGTAGCCGAACACTCTAGAGCTTTGTTACTTTAACGTCATGTTTGATCTGCTGTATTAATCTGGCAAAGGCGTTAAAGTGACATGGTACAAATGTGTGCAGGTACTTATAAGGTTGACGACACAATACAGCAGAAAGTTGCAAACTTTCAAGGAATAGAATCTTTTTCTCTTTCAATGTGGTTTACTTGTTGAAGAAAGTTAAGCTGCTAACATAAGCGTCGTAACATAAAAGGTTTATTGAAAACGGTTGATACTTGCATATTTTATTTGTAATAAAGTACCAAGTACTTTAAGCTCTTTGCACAAGATTCGGCAGTTCTTTAGAATAAAATTCTACATGTAAAGTAAGAATTTGGTACCAACATCAACATTTATATGAGTCGTAATAAAATATTTTAGCAAACAAGTAACGTGATTAGGTCCATCAACAAATGAGAGTTCTTAAGAAGTGATTGGAAACATGCTTTAAAACATTTCGACTGACGATGATGATGAGAAAACGTTTAATTAAGTGATAGTACTCGTTTTTATTCGGGACCTAAACTATTTCATCGCTTGTCCGACATTAAAGTTAAAACTTTTACCTTTAAAGCGAATATGAGCAACTCTTTTGAAAGAGAATACGTCTTTGATAATAATACCTGGAAGGAAATGCAGTTAAAAGATTGACAAAGTTAAGTGCATGTTTTACGGGATGTAGGTACGTGAAAATGCATAATACAGGCAGTAACGTTAAACAAAGGCTTGAAGTAAAAATCTTTTTCGATGCAAAACACGTTCAAAGGATCCCCAAGGACCACAATTAGCTCTGCTATGTAACGAAACAAGTGGGCTCTGGCAAACCCACCGCAGACCGCTACCACCTGTGATAAAAGGGCTTCAAATATTTCTTATTTAATTTATATAGTACACGTGGCTACTGTAAAGAACAGAAAACTCTTTCATTTGTTTTTCAGATAAATATACATAAAACATTTCCGTTACTGACTGACTTATAACACTAACGCAACATTACTGAATGAAAAGACTTGGAATAAATACAAAGGTGCTTTAATCTTTTCGCCGCCATTGACATGGTATAAAAGTCGTCCTCACACGCCAATCACAGATGCAAACCACAGATAATTTCAACCTTACGTCACAAATACTCGGGTTTACTCGTCACTGTATCTGTGACAGCTACATATAAGGGTCGATGGCGTGGTAGGCACGACAGTTCCCGACGCCTTTAGGTGTTCTTGGCATTCAAAGGGTAAGTATTTCACCGAAACTTAACTTAACTTCCTAATAGTTTCGCCATGTCCATCGGTCTGTCCTTCTGTACGTCTGTCCTTCCGTCCGCAGCTTAGCTCAGAGACTCTTAGTAGGTACTAAAAAGCTGTTATTTGACATTAATATACGTATAATAATAAGGGAATAAAGGCTTGTAGTAGTGTTAGGCGATGGGCTTGCAACCTCTCACTAATACACTGGTTAACATTAGCCTTAGCCTACTTGTTCAAAATGTGGTTACAGAATGATCAATAAGTCTTTTTAGAGTTGTTGGTATTTCTGTGGCTCTACCTACCCTACTGTGGGAATAAGGCGTGATGATATGTATGTATGTATATCGACGGTGGAAATTTCAAATGTCGTAAGGGACAAACGCTTACTTTTTAGGGGAGCCAGAAAACAAAATTCCACTTTTTTTAAATTCATAACTTGGAAACTACTCATCCCATTAAGATGATTCTTGGAAGCATACTTTTTAAATAACTTCGCCTACCCTAATTTTTTAATTGGACATCTATAAATACAGTGCAGCAGTGGTTTAGGAAATAGTGTCCCTTACAACAAAAAAATAAGAAGAAAATGTGTGTTACACTTCCGAAATATTTATCTGACAAATTCTTTTTAGTGCCTTACAACACAGGAATTTTAAAAATATTGAGATATACGATATTGCGCTTAACGAAACAAGACGTTATACAAAAATATTTGACCGATACAACATAGTGTTTTAAATATTAGGAAGTTACGACAAACTTTGACCAACTCATAACTTTTTTATTAGAAGTCATATCGAAATTTCAATACAACAAACAGATAAAAAAAAAATCTGACTTCAATGGTATATTTAGTGTACTTACGACAAAATGTCCCTTACGACATTTGAAATTTCTACCGTCGATATACATATAAGTTACACCAACAAAGTGTTTTTTTTTTTACTTCAAACGTAAACCCTGACCCGACCCCTACTACACTCAAAGTGGAAATGGTTTTCTTACTAGTCTACCCCATGGTGTGGGGTGTCAATGTTTAAGTCTTTCAAAATTATTGCGGGTTTTTAAACACAATTTTTCGATTATGGGATCCGTTTCTGAAGTATTAAGCTTGAAAGTGCTAATTTTTGTTAGTCTCAAGTGTGGTACAGCCAATACTACATTATACAAAAAATCTGACAAATATCGTAAATGAAAGCGAATAAACAAGGAAAACTATCACAACTTAGTAGACATCATTGTTTCTGAAGTTACAAGCGACTGAAATGTTTATACCTTCTGAAAATCACCTATAACTTTAAATAGAAAATGAGTTAAACAAATGAGAATAAATTCACTGTAGTGTAGTAGTTAAGTATATATTACAAAGTCAAAAGAAAAACTAGCACAATCGACCAACTTAGGTACAAAATGTACCTACTTGGAGAAGTTAAAATTTCGTACAAACGCCATTGAAAATTACTTAAGTATATAACTTTGATAGTTATGTTAAACAGATAGTAAATATACGTTTCTAAACAAAATGATAATATCCTTAATAATAATAATTCATAATTAGTTTAATACTTTTTGGTTTTTGGTATAGTTTTTGTGTTTGTAGCAACAGCGTCAGAACCCTCACTCAGCATGGTCCGACATACTCTTGCCCGGTTTTTTTAATTTTAAATAAGAGTTATTGTATGCTCGGAAACATTAAACTCTTCGCACACATGGGACACTGATCATAACATTTATAATATTTTCACAATGTGATTAATAAGATATTTATAATGACACCTCATCATAGAGCCAATGTGGAAAAAAAACGATCATAAAACAATTCAGGTTAAATCGTAATACAATCAAGTCCTTTTGAATTCAGCTAAATATAAGTTCCTAAGATGAAATAAATAAAGAGTTATGCAAAAAATCTAATGCTAAATAAATTTCAGCCGCGCCGCAGCAGTAACGAATAAGTGATAACTTTTACCCGTCCTATTTCCCCTGGGTGCGAGTTTGGGGTATTGGGTTATAAGTGAACAAATTTGCCCTTTAAGAAATCATCTTTTCAAACGCCAGACGGTTTCTGATATCAACGTTTTGAAGAAAGCTCCTGAGACGCTGTATTCATACACTCATTGTGAAGGATAATTCTTATAAACGTAGGAACGGGAATCTTTTGCGTCCGCCGAAACCGGACAAAGCGAGGATCTATTTTTAAAACAAGACCTCTGTTCGACATTGTGTGAAGTGAGAGAAACACTAGACTGTTAATTGAACGTTAAACATTTTTGACGACACGCTAGCCTGGTTGGTAGTGACCCTGCCTTTGAAGCTAGGTTTCCTGGGTTCAAATCCTTTGTGTGATGAGCACGAGAATTTATTCCTATGTCTATTTAAGTATATATTTCTCTATATAAGTAAGTTTACCGTTATCTAGTACCCATAGTACAAGCCTAGAGCTTAGTTTGGGACTAGGTCAATTTGTGTGAGATTGTCGATGTGTTAGTTTGTGATTTTTGATGTGTTACTACTTCATATTTTTGCTGTTCATTTTTACAATAGAAATAGAAATCACTTATGGGGGCGTCCATAAATTACGTGAGATGTTTAAGGGGGGGAGGGAAGTCAAATCTCATCTATTCTTACGTTGGAGAGAGGTGGGGCCTCGGCAAATATCACGCAATTTTTTTTCTGATTGAAACAAAAAAATATATACTATTTTGGTCCATTTAATCCAGATTGTACATGCATAAGATTTAATCTTAAGCGTAATCGTAATACGATTAAGATCATTCACTAATTCGTTCGAAAGAAAATAATTTAATTCATACTTCAACGTTATACATCTGCTGACTGTCAAACCACCTTATTTGTTTTATACCAAATAGTCAATTTAATCTGAATCCAACGCGTTTACGTAAGAATTTCACATTTTGAAAAATCTCACGTGAGATTGGGGGATAGGGGAGGGGGTTGAATGAAATCTCACGACATCTCATCAGGGGGGGAGGGAGGGACAGAAAATTAAAAAAACACTTCACGTAATTTATGGACGTCCCCTATTCTACGCTTACATAAGACAAATACAAAATGCGAAATAAAATAAAAACACGGCATTGAAAAACTACGCTAGTCAACCGCAGTGGCGTTGGTTTTCAGAAGGACCCTGAGTTAAAATCTATCTTAAAGCCAAGCATAATTTTGTGACTTTATCTTTTCTGTTCGATGTATTTACGAAATACTCCAATGCCTTTTTGGCCATAAAAGCCTCATATGAATACACAATTTAGTCCACATGGTATCTTGTAAGATTTAGGTATGTAAACGTTATTGTAAAGAAAACGTCAAAGGCTCAGCACATTACTAATTCAAGACAGTCCCACCTCTCACACTTGCTTCATTTATCCCCGTCAAATGGCATGTCATTTATTTTGCCATTCTCGTGAGAAACGTCTGAAGTGCGAGTCGCGTTCATTTTATTTCAAATATTTATCCATTCGCTAGTCCCACCATACTACAAACTGGAATATTTTTGTGAGTGGGAATTGGAATAAACCAGCGAGGGAATTAAATTCAATTACCTTTGCTCTAATATGCCATTTTTAATTCTGAAACAAATAAAAATGAACTTTGTGCTATAAAATATAGTATTACTAAACAGGGAGATACCGACTGAATAAAACAAAATGCACAGCCTAAATAAACTACTGCATCTATATAGAGACTTGAGAATTGAAAATCAGTTGAGCCATTTAAGAGTTATCATCTCTGAAAGTGGGGGTAGCCATTATTTAAGGGGATTTTAATCTCTTTAATAGTTGCTTACTTAGCTAGGTAATTGCGCTTAACAACTAAAATACTTACTAAAAATGGATTCAATTCGATCTAAATCGACAATAAAACGTTTTTAACATTATTTATATACACTTCTTTATACTTCTAAGTAAGATGCAAAATATCAGGCTTGCGCGAGTTTTCAATGCAGTTCATGATCCTTGCAAAAAGCCTATTCATCTCTTTCAGACGCATAGAAACAACAGCTTGAAAGGGTCCTTTTGACCAACTTCTCCTTAGACATTGAAGAGTTGCGACTTAAAACAGTTTCTGTATATTATCTACGGCATATTTTGCATTTTGAAAGAATTGTGACTGGCTCAAAAAGGGACAACCGGCTTTTATTTAGCATTGACTTGATACAAACGAATGAAATGTATTGTAGTAAATTAACGTTAGTATGTTTATAAAATATCACGTGTAGTTTTTTAGATTATCTATTACGTCGGGGTACTCGGGGTAGACAACTTTATGCCCATTTAGTAACTCTTTAAATGCTTTTTACTAGGTATTTAAAAAATTATCAATTTTTCGCAGATGTTTATTATTTACTAGCGACCCGCCCTCGCTTCGCTCCGGATTAAAGTATTATACATATAAACATTCCCCTTCAATCACTCTATCTATTAAAAAAAAACGCATCAAAATCCGTTGCGTAGTTTTAAAGATTTAAGCATACATAGGGATATAGGGACAGAAAAAGCGACTTTGTTTTATACTATGCATGTAGTGATTTAATAAGTACCAATACTTACGTTGGGCACCCGTCTTGCCTTAAAACGATTTCTTGTCGGATACCAATAACTTCTGTGAAAAATTGTGTAATCAGAATTTTCATCACCTAAAAAATTTACCACAATATATGTTACGTGATAAGTAACGGTGAAGTTGTAAACTTAAGCAGGTTTACTTAAAAAAAACAAGTAACTTAAGCAAATACAAAATTAAACTTATCCTAATAATACCACAAAATATGGAACTCTCAAAAAAGAGATACTTAGCAGTACTAATGGTAAAAGTAGATTCAGTTTAACACATAATTGGTACTTTAAGAATACTTGTTTCTCGCACAAGGCAACCCGCAAAAGAAACGACGTTACTTAAAGCGAATTAATTTGCGGTACGTAAATTGAGACGCAATTGGACGTGATAAAAAATCTTATAAATAAATGTCCTGGGTTAAATTGGAACGCGGAAATTTACTCGCGTACCATCGCCCTCGAGTGAATGTTCCTTTTAAACGTGTATATTCAAAATTGAATCACGCGAATACGAATAATTTGATATCGAGCAACGAATTAGTTTGAATTATAAATGTTCATTAGAGTAGCGAATTTTGAATTTACAATTGAATTAGAATCATATTTACGCTGTGAAATAGCGAACTTCGCCACTGTTACTATGGTATCGATATTGTAGGATCCTCTTGAATCAATAACACTCATTTCATCGAACATGTCGTTTCACCTAATTTCATTTCGTCGATAGCTTAATTCTGCTCAAACCTTATTGTTTTTAGATTATCTTAAGCATATGGGTTACGTAGGTTAGGTTAGGTTAGACCTGTGGCGATCAAAATACTCCTGCACGTGGATATCCCTGTCGATGAAATAAAAAATCGGCAAAGTAAAACATTCTATGGAATGAGTATCGGTCATTCAAGGGTAAACCCTAATAATTAATGTCATCATTTCGAGGTACTAAAATAGCTCTCAAAAAATAAGCTTTTTATAGAGAATTTTATGTAATTTATTTTGTAACGATGCAAAATAAGAAAACTGAAAGGGTTTTGCTGAAAAGTAAGTAAATTTAGAAAATATGACTTTTATTCCACTCAACTACCGTCGCCTAACTTAGGCTTAGACGTCCCGTACAATAGTCATTATAAGTTTTGTGGTTTAGCCGTGAAAGCATAGCAATACAATTATAACATTAGTAGGGATTCTATTATTTGGTAGAGATAGTAGATATAAAGTGCATGAAGAGGTTGATTGATGTAGAGGAAGCGAAAGTTGTGTGTTTAGACCAGAACACCTGGCGTTCTATAGTCTCTATGTACCCCATTAGAAGACAGGCGTGGAGGTATGTATGTAGGTAGATATAAAGTGGAAGGTAAATAGTACACAAATTGATCTAATCCCAAACTAAGCTCTAGGTTTTTACTATGGGTAGTAGGCCACGATAAACTTAAGTAATATTGAAAAATGAATACTTACATACATAGAAAACACCTAACACTCAAAAACAAATAATCGCGCTCACCACACAAATATATGCCCTGACCGGGAATTGAACCCGGAGCCGCTAGCTTCGTAGGAAGGACACCGCCAACTAGGCTAACTGCAATGTCAAATTTAATTTATCTCTTATTTTATTACAAGAAGGCAAGGAATGATTTTCCAAGATAAAATCTAAAATGTAAACCTTGAATATTCCACTTTATTCGTGGAGCAACCTTATCGTCACCGCTTGATTGATTAAGTGATTTATTGAAGACTTTTTCTTAAGGATTCTTGGTCCATATTGATTGCTTAAGAACTTAATGAGAACGTTCAGGGTTGTTAAAACTTCGCTTGATTATGTTTAAGAAAATTATAACTTTACGGTACAAGCATAATCACTACACTCGGCGTCAAAAATATCGCCCCTCCTCGGAAAATAATTACAATTGTTCGTGACCGAACCTGTCGCTTCAGCTCGTCCCAAAGGTGTTCAATCGGGTTTAAGTCAGGACTGCTGGCAGGCCACGGCAAAACGGGAATCCCGACCTCCTCCAGATAATCCCGAACAATTAATGCAGTGCGTTGTCGTGCATTAATGTGAACCCAGAGTCAACGTAACCCGCATATGGCATCACATGCTCTTCCAGGATCTCGGCAATGTATCGGCGAGCATTCAGGGACCCTTGGCCGCGAGTGCCTCTAGTCCTGGAGACGCAGACAAGGTCGGTTTTGCCGTCTATAGACATGCCCCCCCAGAACATGCAAGAGCCACCTCCGTAGCCCACTGTCTCTTCAATACAGGCTTGAGCAAATCGTTCGCCCGACCTTCTGTAGACTCTGGCCCGCCTGTCGTTGCAATAAAGACAGACTCTCGTCTCATCGGTAAAGAGAACCTGCCTCCATTGCTCAAACGTCCAATCGACGTGGTCGCGGGCAAATTGCAAGCGATCTCTGCGATGCTGTGCGGTCAACATTGGGCCTGTAGCAGCCCTGTGAGCCACGATATCCTTCTCCCGCAGTTTACTTCTAACCGTAGAGATGCTAACTGATCTTGTCCGAGCTTCTCTGAAGCGTTGTTGCACCTCAACAGCACTAGCGAAGCGATTGCGTAGAGATGATGTCACGATGAAGCGATCATCTCTTTCGGATGTGCACCGTCGCCGACCAGCCCCACGTCTTCTGATGTAGCCCCCAGTCTCCTGGAACCGCTGAAATACTCGGCGGACAGCATGATGGCTTAAATTGAGTTGCCGAGCGACATCACACTGCCGAACTCCTGCTTGCAGTAGTGCAACCACTTGAGCTGATTCAGCAGCGGTGGTCTCCATGCTCGAGGGTTGTTTTCTTGCTTGAGTTCCTTAGATGTGTTCTCTTCGACGTCTGGATAGTGAATGATTGACATTTGACCTTGTACAGGCATTTTATACCCCTGGAAAAGGGCACAACTCGCGACCCTTCAAACGAGTATTTGTGCACTTTTTTTTCGAAACGCTCTGATTCACAAGCCATTACGTTTTGTTTAAATTAAACATTATTAATTTAAAACACATTAAACGTGCTTTTAATTGATACTATTATTAATTATGTAACATAATTTCGCTAAGGTCTAGATTAGCTTGAATCTGATTTTCGCGGAGGTTCGATATTTTTGACGCCGAGTGTATTAACTGACTACTAGTGAGTCTTATTGGAATGTGACAATATTCACAAATGGTCACTTAACTGTGTTACTTACTAGTATGACCTATTGAACTTCACTTTGGCCCAACACAAGATGCGATAACGTTACCGTTATTAAAAATGTGTAGGTTTGACTTAACCCTTAAGGTTACAAAATATAAAAAAAGAACTGAGCCCCTAGCCTCATTTGATTCTTAAAAATCTAGAAATTTTAAGTATATAAAAATTTCAAAAAGTTTACTTACTTTGAGTACGTATCATAATATATAAGGTTCAATATACATAATGGGTCATTATAAATAATGGTCATAATATATAATAGTTTTATTTCTGAAACCGTAAACTTCTCAGGGTTTTTATAAAACAAAACTAACCTAACCTAATGGGTTCTAAACAATGGCGTTATAAAATAAAACCATTATACAGGGCGTCCCACGGCTATGCCACATGGAAGGAAAGTACCTTGAATATTGTAGATGGAACATTTTACTGAAAGAAGACATATTTTAATTTAAAAAACAATTTAAACTGCATTCATAGATATTTAAATAATTACATGGTTGAACCGGGAATCGAACCCGTTACACGAGAAAAATAATTACCCTGTAGCTTTATCATACCGATCGAAAGGCTACATCATAAGGATTATTTTTTGTTAAATAACATAGTGTCAGAAATAAAAGGAAGACCATGAATTTTAACGTGATAAAACCGGGCAAGAGCATGTCGGACCATGCTCAGTGAAGGTTTCCGAAGCCGTTAAGTACTACAATCATAAAAATCAACAATTAATAACTAATTTTCTATTTAAAGTCTTTTGGTGCCGTCTTAGATGATTTAAGTAGGCATAAACGCTTAAATCGCCCGTATCTCAAGAACCAATGATGTATCTAGTCGTGATAGTATTCCTTGTAAATTAGTTACTTATATGTGCTTTTATTTAAGTTTTTTTTTTCAGATTTTTACTTTTGGGGGGACACATGATTCTAACGAAAATTAGCGCTTTAAAGCCTAATATTTCATAAACGGATTACTTAATCGAAAAACTGTTTTAACAAACCCGTAATAATTTTGAAAAATCCAACGACACCCACTACACTTAGGGTAGACGAGAAAAAAACATATATCCCAACGTTACGTGTAGTGGAGGTATCCTAAAAACAAATGTTTTTTAAAGTTTTATTGTACCACTTTGTTAGCGCAACTAATATGCATATTCATGCCAAATTACAGCTTTCTAGTACTTTGTGTCTCTGCGCTAGGCTGCAGACGGATGGACGGACGGACATTGCGAAACTATAAGGGTTCCTACTTTGACTACGGAACCCTAAAAACACAAGTACCTAGCAGTCAAAATGGTTCGGATGGTCCAATAATTAATTACTTAAATAACTTTTGTTTTTAAAAATTACTCAAATCTTATTCTAGAATAACGGAGATACGTTCAAAAGTTAGTACTTATACCTACAAACCGCAAGCAATCAGCCTTTTGATTAGCGCGCAATCGACTCAGGACATTGCTGGTTTGATCCATACCGGGACCCCGCTTCACGCCGTCCTTCGCCCTACGAGATTACGACGCGCTGATTAGAAATTATTTGAGGGACTCAACCGGAATAGGGGCTGACGACGTGTTAGGTTAGATTGGAAGGCACTCTACGCTGAACGAGCTTGGTGTATACGTTATATTTTATATTTAAAAACACCCGACAGCGTGCCTTTATTCTACTTTGGTTGAAGCCATCATGCTTCAATATCGAAATCATATTATTATAGACTCATATTTTACATTATTGTGCGTATTTCTCTGTTCTTTGTTGCTATTTGTCACAAATTTATTTATTTCTTTCTTTACCTATGAAACTTCCGTGAGACTGAGACATATTAAAGAGATAACAACGGGTTACTCACGTAAATAATGTCGAATATCGCTTGACATGTTTCGAGTTCATCCGGAGCTCTTAATCATAGCCCCGAATACCTAGAGGGTCTGTAAACTTCAAACTTAAAGCCTCCATTGATTTCTGTTCAAAGCTACTATATTTTTTAAACAGTTTCATTCACATCTGACTGGCTGACTGACGATCACTCTGGCATTCTAATTTTTAGCATAGGCATGAAAAGTAACGATATTCTACAAAGGGTTAGACTGTTACATAATCTGTTTATACTTACTGATTTCAAGTAAATTCCTTAAATCATCTTGCGACGCCATAATTGTGTTTGTAAAGTTCAAACCTTATTATACTCGTACCAATTACGTCGACGACATGAGCGAAATGACGACATGTAATACTATTAGCTACCGCAGTGCTCAGCCTTATAAAACCACGTCGCGCCCTGAATCTCGAACACGTGGCAAGGTGCTTTAAACGAACACAGTTGAAAGCTTTCTTACAGAGAGGTGACAACGTTTTTTAGTTCTTTTTAGGGTTCCGTAGTCAAACTACGAGTAGAAACCCTTATAGTTTCGCCATGTCCGTCCGTCTGTCCGTCCGCAGCCTAGCGCAGAGACTCTTAGTACTAGAAAGCTGCAATTTGGCATGAATATACATATTAGTCACGCCAACAAAGTGGTACAATAAAACGTATTTTTTTTTTCTTAGGGTACTTTCCTTAAGCGTAATGTGGGGATGTACTTTTTTTCTCGTCTGCCCTATAATGTGGGGTGTCGTTGAATAGGTCTTTCAAAAATATTGTGGGTTCATGACAACTGTTTTGTCGATTAAATAATCCGTTTATGAAATAGTAAGCTTTAAAGCGCTAGTTTTTATCGGTTTGGTTTTTATAGTTTTTATATTGTTAGAGGTTAGAGCTTTCAGGTTTTGGAAATAAAGACTTCGGCGGGTGCAACGTCGTAAAATGTTTAGTATAACGGAAAAAAGGGATTTCAATTTAAAATATGAGTATACAAAATCAGTTTCTTAAGATGGATCATCCTTACTGATATATTATATAGTGTTTAACTATAGGTACTCCTTCACGCTGCATCGGCTGGACGGATTTGAAATTTGGAATAGACATAGCTATACCCTGTTTAACACATAGGCTACTTTGAGTTCCCGAAGGAATCACTATAATTAAAATCTACGCGGACGAAGTAAACAGGGGATTATCATGACATAACAATGCAGTTTTGTTTACGCTCAAGGAAAAGGACAGAACTATGACAGTTATATAGCTCTGTCCTTTTCTCTGAGCGTAAACAGCACTGCATTGTTGTCATGATAACCCCCCTGGAGGTGTTAGGACCCACTTAACATGAATCTTCAGTAAAAATCCAAATGTATGATTTTGCTTGCACCGCTTTTATAAAACGGATCTTAAGAATAAGCGTGTCTTCATTTAGTTATAGTCGACTAAATTTAAGTGCTCTGCTACTCTAAGGTTGAATATCATTTAAACGTCATAAAACAATAAGGTCGAGAATCCAGTGTCATTTTCTTTTCAAATGGATTCTGTATGTCTGTCTTTTTAGAGTTGTTGGTATTTCTGTAGCTCTGGGAATGAAGGGGTGATGTATGTATGTATGTATGTACGTACTACTTTAGCTAGAACTTTCTGACTTTATATTTATTGTTTTCCTGTTATTGCCTACCGAGAAATTGAAACCACGTCGGAATTCAAAATGCATCCAGCGTCGAATACGCGAGCCCCGGGCGTGCATCGAATATTACTGAGTGGATTCCCGTGTCTCTAAATAGATTCATGAATAAAAATAAATCGTGTTTCAAGCATTCGCATCAGAATGGAATATGAGGCTATTAAAATTCATAAAGAATTTCAAAGGTGAACGTCAAAAACGTTTTTACCGTATTAATAATGCATGTAGAAGGATATATTTTATTATTTTTAGGGTTGCGTACCTCAAAAGGAAAAAAACTGAACCCTTATAGGATCACTTTGTTGTCCGTCTGTCTATCTATGTCTAGTTAAAATTAAAACCATATACTCAAGTCTATAGTCCCTGTGTAAAAATGTAACTTCTAAGTTTACTTGAAAAAAAGATACGTATATTTCGACACTCTCAAAGGAATAATTTTTTTAGGGTATTTCCCATAGACCTAGAATCCTGAAATTTGGCAAGAATTGCTCCACTAAAAAATATATAATATTGCGATTCTTAATTTATTTGCAGTTGATAAACTAATCGCGACCTATGTCGAGGTACGGAGACAACAGTTTTTCAACGATAGATGCAAGTTTGTCCCTCAATACAATTTTACATTCTTATAAATAATATTGTACGGAGCCCTCGGTGCGCAAGTCCGACTCACACTTGACCAGATTTTTTATTAAATGACAGCCTGGCGACGGTAGCAGTTAAAAAAATACTATGGTTACCGAGTACAAAGAGATAAAAATAAAGAACAATCTCCAAAATTAAATGGCCTCTACGAAGTTGTCAAATACCCTCACGTAACCACAATCACAACCGCGCATTTGATAACCTACAAAAGGGTTTATTCAGTAAGAAGCATACATTTAAGTCCAAAGCCTACCACGTTAATACCCAGATCTGCGCTGAAGCATTATAGGCTTTATGTTTAATGCGACAGAAGTTGTGTCGAGTGCAATTTTTGTGTCTTTGAGCATGGAAGTTGCGTTGGGCGGTGAGATTACGTTCTGTTCATACTCTGCTCATCTAGAGGTCGGGCCAAAGCTAAGAGCTGATGCAGTACAAGTCACAGGAGTCACAGGCTGCAAATAATGTGAAACGAAAATGATTTTGGAATTAAGATTACAATAACAGAGTTACCGGAAGCAAACAGGTCCGATGCACATTGGCTTGGACCACAACAATTGAGATGAATAGATTAAAGGAGTAAATTGATGCATAAATACAAGTTTTGGATTTGAAATTGAACTACGTTTAAAAGGACGATACTCACCCATCACAAGTTACAAAAGTTATTGCCCCATCAACACTTACCCTTCAACATTGAATCATGAAATTTGACAAAAACCAAGGTCTCACAGCGCAAAAATCCGCAATAATCCAGACTATAACATCTTAACCATTTATATTTCATTTTAAAAATCTGAGACAAAACCAATTAGAACAGATGCCTAAATGCAGCTGACATTTTCCCCTCCGTTTTGTCCGAGTGACCAATTTTGCTATTTCAAAATCAAATTTTACAGAGTCGACGGAGCTCAGCTTACGCGGAGCTCTTATTTCTGGGTTGTTTAGCCCTCCGGGCCAGCTGAAGAACTAAAGTAACTTAAACTTACCTCATATTTTTGACACCACATTTTTAACAGCTGACTTTCAGCGTGTGTTGGGACCACACCGGGCTGCGGCAGATCGCATGAATACAGAAAGAGCCCTTCATTCAGCCGGCGAAGGCCTCGTTGCTTGCCGGTCAAATGGGAACTTTTACTAAGCTCCCAGGAGAGCGGTTGCAACATGCAATTAAATATTATGTAGGGTACCTGTGCACGCAATTTTTTTTATCACTCTACTAAATTCCATGTCAGTCAGTTGACGCGTTGAACCGTAAAGACGGAATCAAAACACAAACATATAGTTTCGCACTCATAATATTAGCTAAGACTTATTATAAGGGTAGTTGCTAATGATACAAATTAGTATAATTAAGGATTATGGATGAGATTAGTTGCTGAAATAGTAATCACTATGACCTTTTTATAATTGGAACACGTTTCAACGAGCATATCACTACGCAGTATTTTCATTTCATCAAAAGGTTTTTCTCGCCGCATGAGTTTTTTTGTAGTCACCAGTCTATCCTAACCTACGTAATTTATGTTTAAGATATACTGAAAACATCATTGTTTCAGCGACATAAGGGAGCGTTCGATGAAATGATAAAACGATGGGTTACCCAATAAACTCAAAAGCTAAGAGAGGCTGATGTAGGTGAAAAACTTAAATAAACACACTATCATTCTACGTTCTAGATTTGAAGTTTGACCATTAAATCCAGATTAGTTGTGTACATACACAACTACAAGCAAGAAGCAGCTTTACTTTATAATCTTACCGAAACATACCTAAACTACATCACGGATTTTTTTCAATAAGAAAGTGATTACACACGGTACATTCCGAGAACCAACTGCTGTATCTGTTTTGTAGGGTTTTTCGCTATAATCGCTAATAGGACACGATTAAAAACTAAAAAAAAATTAATATTCTTACAGAAATTGACGTCAACCATCAATAAATTCCAAATACTTAAAAAAAACGCAATTAATAAATGTGTAATGTGTTTAGTGGTGGTAGGACCCTGTGCAGGGTCCGTCCGGATCGCTACCACAATCTTATACATCAACCACCCGCCAAGCAACAGTGTTCGCATTGTTGTGTTCCGGTGTGGGGATAAGACAACCGGTGAAAGTACTAGCATAGAGGCATTCCTTCCTATTCCTCAGGGTTGGCAACGCATTTGAGGTCTTAGGATTATAGTCTTGAGAATTCAAATGTCTACGGGTCTCAGATTCCACTTACCATCAGGTGGCCTGAGTGCTCGTGTGCCTGAATAACATAAAAAAATGAAAAAATGTATAAATAAATATCAGAAGACCATCTTCTCAGGCTAGCCTTGTGCTATGGGTACGTACTAGGTTACGATTTAAACACTGAAATACATAATTGCTTTTATTTTAAATTAAATTTTACTTAAATGATACATAATAATCTTCTGAATTAATTCAACCACACTATTAGTTATTATTTTGTAACAAAATTGTAAGCAGCGTTTATTAATTGATTTGACTTACTTGTAAAATGACATTTCTAAGGGAGGTGAAAATTAAAGTATGTTCGGAAAATGTCGTTCATAACCATAGTGACACTTGATCACCATTAACTTATAAATACCCAATGTATTTCATTTTTTTTTACATAATATATAAAAACTTCCAAGTTTTGAGTCAACATTCATTTATTGGAATGACAGTCAATATACTAGTACCTTGTTAGATTTTACAACTTTTGGCCTTATTTGGTGGGATTATCACACAAAGTTAATTTTTGAAAATGCTAACGTAACTGTGTTTTTATTTGTGACGCTTTTACTGCTAATTTGGTTTGAAAGTAATTTAAACCACGAGGATGGACAAAGAATATTTTCTACCCCGGAATTTTTATTCCTTACATTTTTAGCCTTAATGATAAACAACGCGGATTCTACGCGAATGAAGCTGTAGCTCAAAGCTAGCAAATACACGCATCCAAACCAAGAAGCTAAACAATAAATGTAAATAATGTAAATATCACGGGACAATCTCACACAAATTGAGCTAATCCCAAACTAAGCTCTAGGCTTGTACTATGGGTACTACACAACGATAAACTTACTTATATAGAGAAATATATACTTAAATACATAGAAAACATCCAAGACTCGGGAACAAATACTCGTGCTCATCACACAAATATCTGCCCTTACCGGGATTTGAACCCAGGACACCTAGCTTCGAAGGCAGGGTCACTCCCAACTAGGCTAGCGTGTCGTCAATAAGATAACCATTCAACCACTCAATTTTACTCTTTCTAATTTATAACTACTTTATTTATGCTTTAAGTTTCCCGGCCGCCTGTAATGAGGATCCCGTAGAGTTAAGGCGTTAATTGTTACCCGAGGCGGCGCTCCCGATGCGCCGTTCACGATACTTATTGGGCTCAAGTTTCAAATGAAATTTTAAGAGTGTCGGGGAGGACACTTCCCCCTACAGCCAAAACTACTAATACTTAAAATGAGAAAAAAATCTTAAATGAAAGCACATAATATAACGAATTTAAAATAAAAACTATGACGACTAAGTATGTTGCCTATAATAGGTGGAATAAATTGAGGGATCGTTTCTACTGTATAAACGTAGCAACGTTTGTTCTACAACTTTTACAAAATATGTAATTTATTATTTGGGATGTTTTCGAACAAACTAAATAGCATTTTCAATGTAGGTACTCCATCCAATAGTCTAGTTGACATTTACTGTCAGCCTACAAACTTCGTAGTTTTTGCAATACATTGCTGGCTCGGAAAATCTAAATTCATTAATATTTAGTAAGCAACAAGCTATTTTCAAAAGTTGTAGAATAAATGTTGTTACGTTTGTGGTGTGGAAACGATCCCTAAATTTATTACTCCTATTACAGGCAACACCCGGTTGTATAGCTTTACAATATCTTTCTATAGGGCGGAGTCAAGCAGACTGGAAAGGTGACGTGCCAGAATCGACCAATCATATTGGCTGAAATACACATCTCGTCGTCGCTCCGCTTGATAGGAAACTCAGCTGCATAAAAAAAAAAAAGATAAAAGTTGTTTATTCAGTAAGTAAGTAAGTAAGCGCTTCAAAGAGGAGACCGCTGCTAAGAAGAAGAGCCACAAGAAACTCAACAGTCAGTATTTTTTTTAATATTGCTTATGACAATGATAGAACTTAACCTAGCATTATATAAAACAATTAATAAAAAAATAAAATATTTATCATGCGTTGTTAAGCAGGAAAACGTATCGAAACTTCTAATAAACACAAATTAAAGCCATGACGATGCTAAACTAATATAAATTAAAACCAAATCGATACGTTCTCATACAGAAACCGTGTCCCCTAGACTAGATAGGTACTAAGCTGAATTACGATAGGTATCTTAGGCCAAGCATTTTTGTCTGTTAGATAATCCTCGACCCTATGGAGTGAAGAGGAGATGTGCAGGAATCGCCCAATTATACATATCTTCTTCGTTCCGTTTGAAAGGAAACTCAGCCGCAGTGACGAGCGGAGTGAAGACGAATCAACCAATCACATTGGTTGAAATCCACATCTCGTCTCCGCTCCGCTTGATTGGATACTCAGCCGCATTGACGAGCGGAATGAAGAGTAATCGACCAATCACATTGGTTAAAATCTACATCTCATCTCCGCTCCGCTTGAATGGAAACTCAGCCGCACTGACGAGCGGAGTGAAGAGGAATTGACCAATCACATTGGTTGAAATCCACATCTCGTCTCCGCTCCGTTTGAATGGAAACTCAGCCGCACTGACGAACGAAATGAAGAGTAATCGACCAATCACAATGGTTGAAATCTACATCTCATCTCCGCTCCGCTTGAATGGAAACTCAGCCGCACTGAAGAACGGAATGAAGAGTAATCGACCAATCACATTGGTTGAAATTCACATCTCGTCTCCGCTCCGTTTGAATGGAAACTCAGCCGCACTGACGAACAAAATGAAGAGTAATCGACCAATCACAATGGTTGAAATCTACATCTCATCTCCGCTCCGCTTGAATGGAAACTCAGCCGCACTGAAGAACGGAATGAAGAGTAATCGACCAATCACATTGGTTGAAATTCACATCTCGTCTCCGCTCCGTTTGAATGGAAACTCAGCCGCACTGACGAACGAAATGAAGAGTAATCGACCAATCACAATGGTTGAAATCTACATCTCATCTCCGCTCCGCTTGAATGGAAACTCAGCCGCACTGAAGAACGGAATGAAGAGTAATCGACCAATCACATTGCTTGAAGTTCACATCTCGTCTCCGCTCCGTTTGAATGGAAACTCAGCCGCATTGACGAGTGGAGTGAAGAGGAATCGACCAATCACAATGGTTGAAATCCACTTCTCGTCTCCGCTCCGTTTAAATGGAAACTCAGCCGCACTGACGAGCAGAATGAAGAGGAATCAACCTACCACATTGGTTGAAATTCACATCTCGTTTCCGCTCCGCTTGAATGGACACTCAGCCGCATTGACGAGCGGAGTGAAAAGGAATCGACCAATCACATTGGTTGAAATCCACATCTCGTCTCCGCTCCGCTTGAATGGAAACCCGCGTTCATTACCTCTTTTCACAACCCCGCTTACTTGTCTCCGCTAGTGTTTGCTTCTGTGGACAGAAGACAAGACAGACCTACCACTTAAAACAGCTTAGTTCCACTCCTCTCTGCTCAAATATTCCATTCCACATACCGACGCTTAGAACATATCTGGGTCATAAACACTCTTAAAAACATAAGTTGTCTTTCCTGTGGTCAATAGTTAAAAGCTTGTGTGCATATAAGTTTTATTATTATATGATAGGTCTAAAGCAGTCCTGACACCGTTAATGCGGGAATGAGCTTAGCCAGAAAATTAGGCTTAAAAACGTTACCTTCCGGCGTGTCCACAGGAAAATCTGTGTATGACCCACCTTGTTCATTTGACTTGTACGCTATACTTACTTTTCTCTTTGTTGTATGCATAAGCAGCAGTATGCAGCTTCCGAAAACAAACAAATGAAAAACCGCTGCCCGTGGGGAGAGAAATTGTTATTTGCGTAGTTCGGAATGTTACTATTTGCTCCCAGTATTAAAACCGTGTGAATTGTATATTAATAAAGTATTGCATAAATAACTCTTGTGTTCTTTCATTAAATGAGTGACGCATTGTTTTAAGTTTGTTATTATTTAAACTAATCTAGAAACCACATCATGTCCACATGGGAACGATATCATTTACCCGAAATGGGACAGGCATTAATTAAAACAAAACTTTATTGATTCCTTTGTGTTACGAAAGTTACCCATATAGTTTTTATGACTAACTTTCGTTACACAAAGCAGCGATCGTGATTTTTATTTTCATTGAGCCTTTAACTATGTATTTTTTTTTAAAAACGACCCACTTACTTAACTAGTAGGTACAGTAGCTTCTGTGCAAACAATGCATGTATAATACTAAGTTAAATTTATTGAGGTATAAGAAGGCAAAATCAATAAGTGAACAATTTTGTATTTCCAATAATGTTGCATAAAAATAAGGAAAGCACTTTTAATTACACTAAAAGAAAATAAAGATTCAATGGAATCCTTTTGTGCATTTCCATTTTCCGACGCCTCGT
This sequence comes from Acleris holmiana, assembly GCA_949316455.1. Taxonomy (NCBI): domain Eukaryota; kingdom Metazoa; phylum Arthropoda; class Insecta; order Lepidoptera; family Tortricidae; genus Acleris; species Acleris holmiana. The sequence continues at coordinate 14,023,859 of OX438769.1, forward strand.
TAAAGGGATACGCAGTAATACTCTATGAAGTCGTCATATCCAATTACAGAGAACTGCTAGTTGCGGAACGATGTTGAAAAGACATTTTTAATTAAACCGTTGGCTGCTTCCTTTCACGCGTCCTATTGTCTGGATAAATTGTTATAAAATTTTAAAAGCGCGACTTGGCAGATTTATATTTAAGCTGAAATTTTGTCTTTAACGTTGTTTTTAATTACTTTTTTAATTGTAATATTACATAATAAAATAAAATCGTATAATAATTTATGGGAATGTGTGAGTTTTCGCCGAATATATTCTATCATAACTTTCATCTCCTGTCCAGCGATTTTTTGACAATCTTCACTCGCTTCCTGCTAATTGTAGCACATTGGTCACAACTGTATTTATATTTTTACAAGCTGTTTTATTAGAACGTCATATTACCAAAAAAAATATTTTTGAATCTCATTTATGTTTGTAGTAGTCAGGAAGACTTTTTACTCGAAGCACTGAAAGTTGTTTTTGTATGGGAGGCATTTATTTGTCAAAAAGTCAAATTCGCCAAAGTTAAAAAACCTCAGAACTAACTCAATCTGAACACAATTAGAAAAGTTTTAACTGTGGTGAAAAGATGATGTAATAAGGTATAATTTGGCTTGTATAGCAAAATCCAACTCCTGTACATGAACAGTCTCGTGTCCCACCAGTAAGAAGCTAAAGATAATTATTCGTTACAGAATTGCACGTCACGTCTAGGTTAATCCTCCGAATGAACTCGATCCTAATTTTATGTAAGCTCCTTTTCTACATACGGGCATTCAAAGTTGAAAGTAACATTCATTTAGACGTTTCGCAGTTGATTGCAATGTCCAGCTAGTAACAAATGGATCAAGCATAGTATTGCTTCATGGTCGTATAAGTTACCTCCGTAAAATGGCAGTAGAATAAAAGTAAAGTCTGCGTTGTAATGCAATTTATTCACATTTGCAAAGCATTATCACATAGCCTTATTTTCTCCAAAAAAACTGGCAATGAGAAGGAACACGAGCACACAAGTAACCTAATCCTAGGTGGGATCTGAGACCTAAAGACTCTAGGATTTTCAAGACTACAATTGTAAGGGTTGCATTAATAAACTGATCTCGACTCTAATGCTCGTCTCAAGAACCGTTAAAATTACAGTTTTCTATGGCGCTACGTTAACTTTGACGTATCTTGTGACTGGCGTCTCAGCCGAGATGAGTTTATTAATACGGCTCAAAGACTGTAAATGCGTTGCCAACCCTGAGGACTAAGACGGAATGCCTCTCTGCTGCTAGTAATTTCTCCGGTTGTCATATCCACACATCGGAACAAAGCAATGCGATTACTGCTGCTTGACGGTAGGTTCAAGGATAAGGAAGTGGTAGCGATCCTGAACACAAGGTTCTACCACTATTCTCATTTATACCCGCATGTCGAAGAAAAGTTTTTAACCTGTATTTTTGCATATGGCCATTTTTTACATTCCAAAATGATGGATTTAAATGTGTAGTATTGTTATTTAACATTTATATATAATGTGACAGTATTAAAATATGCATGAGTGATAACATGACTATGATTTTCCGTATGGTTGCTGGGTTAGAATAGTGCCACTCCATGTCTTCCCATGGATGTCGTAAGAGGCGACTAAGGGAATAAAGGCGTGTAGTAATATTAGTCGATGAGCTTGCAACCTGTCACTAATACACTGGTAAACATCTTAGCCTGTTTGTGCAAAATGTGGTTACAGAATTATCAATAAATATTTTTACTGTAAGAGTTGTTGGTATTTCTGTAGCTTTGCCTACCCTACTCCGAAAATTAAGGCTCGATGTTAAGTTTGTAAAATATCCAGTAAAAGTAAAAAGGAGTGGTTCTATTCAAACCATCAGGGGCTCTATTTCGCTCGTGTGATGTTATCGTATTGTTTTTAACTCGGCCGCCATTACTGCCAAGTAAATAAGAGCTAACGTAACGTTGACAATACGATAACATGACAAAAGCAACATGGTTTTACTAAGTACAATAGGGCCCCAGTTCCGGTGTACAAACCCGTATGTATCAAGCAATTTACATTCCGCCGGTGTGAATAACCGTTTGCCATTAAACACGGCCATATGCCTTCCTCATAAAAGGCTCAATTGATATTAAAAATACCGAATTTGCTACCTTATTAATAACCAGTCAAGGTTGAGTCACGGTTAGCTGTAAAATGGTAGATACCCTCTTTTAAGCGGGTACTTTGGACCCGCATGTCTGTGATTACGACATAGTCGCGCTTATGAGTAAGCTTGATGAGGTATTTTAATAAACGTCGCATTAAAACTTACTTTTTTATCAGTGTCCAACAAACCTTTTTTTGTTGTATTTATTTATTATAACGTTTTTAGCAGACATCAGAATTTTGGGAGCGAAATTTAGGTAAGGAGGTCTCTTATCGATAAACTTTTACACGATGATGACTGAAGTTTCAAAAATCCTTTTGAATTTTATTAAAGAAGTTATTATTCTGATTAGTTTTCATACTTTCAATAAAAAAATATTGTTACAAATGAAACTTGGAGCGGTCGCTAGTATAGGAGAAAAGCATCGACAACTCAGTATATGTACCCTTACCATGAGGTGCAATTACCATACGTCGCTAGTGAGTTGAATGCTCTGTCCCTCACAGTATTGTTTACAGTAGGAGGGACAAAGCATTGGACTCGCAAGCAAGTACGGTAACGGCAAATCATGGTTAGTGTTCTGTCCTACGTGTCATTCAATTTCGTTCCCCATATTCGGAATATTCCGATGTCTGGTTATTATTTTCGCAGGTAATAGTGGCAGGGTCCGCCCGGATCGCCACTGTAGCTAGAACATCTTACTTTTTTATCGTAATCATATTGTGAATGTTCGTAATTGTGTGTGTAGTTTTAATTCACTTGCCATTACGAGCATAGCCTCCCACCATGCAACTAACAGAGATTTTTGTAAGAGGGAATTTGAATCTAAATACAAGGAAATAAAGTTCAATTACCTTTGCTCTCAAATACTATTTTCAACTTGATACAAATAAAGCAGAACTGTATTTTTTACTCACTAAGATATACTTAACTAAATTGCCTTGATTATTGCACCTCCAACCACACGGTGCCTGCTTGTGTATGCGATTTGGTTGACATTATAATAATATGGTACTATTATGCTAGTTTGATGATGGAGACGGAGGATATCAGAGGAGGATAATGTCACACAAATTGAGCTAGTCCCAAACTAAGCTCTAGGCTTGTACTATGGGTAATAGACAACGATAAACATACTTATATAGAGAAGTACATACTTAAATACATAGAAAACAACCAAAACTCAGGAACAAATACTCGCGCTCATCACACAAACATCTGCCCTTACCGGGATTTGAACCCAGGACCGCTGACTTCGGAGGCAGGGTCACTCCCAACTAGGCCACCGTGTCGTCTAAGATAGCCATAGAAACTCGTGTAGTGTAACTGCCGTATCCTATATTCAAACCGCGGACAGATAGCCTTACTTCGGATTAAAATTTGACACATTTTGTATGCGCAAATGTCAAATTTCAACCCGAAGTAAGCCTTATCTATCCGCGGTTTAAATATAGGGTTTGGCCGTAAATGTACTCCGATAAAGATTTTATCATTCGTTATAAGGCAACAAAAATGTGTAATTTAAAAATGATCAGCTCTGAAACAAGGTGGTGGTGAAACAAAAAGGATATACTTAGTGAAATTATTATTTATTAACTTAAAATGTAACTTGAAAAAGTATATTCCTTTTTAATAGCACTTAGGACGTAGTAATTGTACTTTTTTTTAATACGATAGAAACTTTAACCCCCTTATTCATAATCGCACAACAAACCTATTTAAGTAAAAGTGATCTTTGTCACTTTCTGTCAAATCCAAATATCATAATGACAGATAAGGACTAAAAATATTTTAAGCGCACTTTAGCTATAACGCGTTTATGATTAAGAGGGTTAGAATCGAGATAGAATGCCCCTATGCTACTACCAGCCCCCTATCACCATCCTAACAATGACAGGTGACATTTTAGTGTACATAGCGAAGCTCATATGAAACCCAGTGATTGTCACCAGTGACATATCATTGTCAAAATGGTGCAATAGGGGTCTGGTGGCCAGTGTCACAGTACAAAAACCATGGAATATATATAAAGAAGGGTACATCGAGCTCCTTACACGTACGCGCTACAAACAAGTGGTAATAGATCGCTGATAGCTTCGATAACGCAGATTGACGCTGATTGAAGCTAAATCAATCCGAACTGCGCCCCTTTAGGATTAAGAGCTAGGTACTTAAAGAGGCCGGAATTGAAATATTTTTTTATGTACTTTGCCTGAGTCCTCATTTGCAATATTTTTTTATATACTTTGCCTGAGTCCTCATTTGCAATATTTTTTTATGTACTTCGCCTGAGTCCTCATTTGCCTTCTTAAGACTCAAACAAAGCTAGTGATATGACCGGCTGTCCTATTCCCCACGCCAAAATACTACAGTGTGCAAGCAAATCGATTTTTTCAGTTATTGCGGGTTCGGAGACAAAACTTTAAATAACTAAATAAGTAGTAAATTTAAATTTAAGATACTTATGCCTGCTTCTATCCGCGGAATAAATATCGGTCAGTTAAAGATTTTTTTTCGTATATCGCACTTTTAGAATTATAGTGACCTAATTTAAACGTTTTCAGCTTTCGATTTTGAGTCATTAATTTAGTATTATAGAGACCTAAGTCGAAATAAAATTATAATTCTAAAGATGCGATATATCCCATTATCTGGATAGTTTAATCAGCTCTTAATTATTTATTTTCAGTCGTCTATGGCCTATACCTTACCTACTAACAAAAAAACTTAACTTACCTAACTAAACCATATCACTGAAACACATCATTATGAAAAATATCTTTAAATTACGACGATATAAAAACGTGGTTCTGATGCATCGTTAATTTTACAAAAGAAGCTTTACAATTCAATGAACACAAAAGAGCAAATAAAACTCGTTCACACTTCATACATATTGTTAATTGGTTCGGGTTAATTAACCTTTGATTTTAAAAGATGACTGAATAATTATTCTTTGTCATTTGTGCTGTACATTGAGTATGGTGTTAAAAAATAATCAAAACGTAGACATGTCGTGTTTGCGATGCTTTTGTATTTAAATTAATTAGAATTACGATGTGTATACATTTTTGCACCTTATCCCATTTAATTAAAACGGAAAACACACAAAAAAGCACATTCATTGGACAAATACCCATAGTACAAGCCTAGAGCTTAGTTTGGGACTAAGTCAATTTGTGTGACATTGTCCAATGATATTATTATTATTATTATTATTATTAAATACTCACTGGAGCACAAAAAAGCAAAATCAGAGTTGAAGTGTGATGCCAAATAGGGTTTCGGGGGGGTGATCCTCTCAGCACAGCGCTGCGTCGATCTTAAAGGTGAAGTTTTATCTGGCAAGTTTAAGAAGCGTCGCAGCGTACAAACACACATTTTGGCGCGTGCCTTCTCAATTAGGCAGCTGGCAGGTGAGTCGAGTTCACTGGTTTTCAACTAAACCCTGGGCTGAGTTGAGGCTTAATTTAAATGCATATCTGGACCTACTGTAAACATCAGCGTAACACTCAATAGCCTTAGATAAGTCGGAGATATTATAAGCCGCAAGGCCGTTGATAGTACTTTATCGAGATAATATTAAATTTATTTACATATAAATTCTAAGATCTTAAAATTATATTTACATTTATATTATAAGATCAGTCGTGATGGCAATTACTGTAGTCGCTATCACGAACCTCGTAAGATTAAACATTGTTCATATTTCATAATTTTACATTTTATCTTTCTTTTCAAGTTAAAATAAAGCTATTATTTATAAATTACAAGCAATTGACTCTTAGTATCTACATTTATCAATTTTATCATGCAGCAAATAATCAAATTAATTGAATAACTTAGTCATATAAATAGTCTAGAAAGCGAGGTATTTTTCAAAATTACAAACAACTTTACTCCATGTATCGGAAAGTGATGATTACAACCGTCATTGCTACTACAATTCCCTTAATAGCCCTTTACTACTCGTATATCTTGACATAGACCTTTGCTCAAAATTTGGATATTTTTTTGTATTTATTGACTTTATCTCTTTAGGTATCATAATTTGAAGAGCTAGAACTAGAATTCACTACTTTTTTCAACCGCAACGTACGAGGGGTTAATAGCCAGGTTGTATATCGCTATCACACTCGCACTCGCATCAAACAGTATATTCCTCACTCGTATATTATACAAACACGAAGCACGCCTATTAAGCCTAATACCTATTAAGGAAATAGTAGTATTCATTTTAAATAAAAAAAATGTTCCTTACGACGGTTTAAGAGAAAGAAGCCTATCCAAAATAGTTTTTTCACACCACAGTATAAATGTATCCAAACGCCCGTTCAAGTTACTTGCACTATTTCGGCTGAACCCTATATTCAAACCGCGGATAGATAAGGCTTACTTCGGGTTGAAATTTGACATTTGCCCATACAAAATGTGTCAAATTTTAATCCGAAGTAAGGCTATCTGTCCGCAGTTTGAATATAGGGTTCGGCCGTTAATGAATGGACGAAATGGCATTTAACGTTTATACGATCCTTTTTTGCATATCTTCTTATTAAACGTTAAACGTAATATTTTGATTCTATGATGTTTCTTTGTTTTTCATTAAACAAGGTACTTCGAAGAATTTAGAATTTTTTATCAATATTTCCGCATCCTCAAAGGTTTGGGGCAACTCCTTGCCTGCTGTTTCTGGTAAACCTAAGACAATTAAAGCACCAAACCCGGCCAAACATGCCACAATGACTAAGGGTAGCCACGATAAATATACTTCTAAATACACAATCAAAGGAGAAATGACAGTTGCTACGTAGCCACAAATGTGGACCACTGATGACCCAGTGCCTCTAACTGATGTAGGAAAAATTTCAGCGGCCCATTGCATGGAAACATTTACAGTAATATTTATCGCAAATCTTGCCACTACAGCGCAGATCACTGACGCTAATCCACCGCCAAGGAAAGCTGTTAAAAGGCTAAATATACTCGCAACTACAAACGTTAACACTGACAACCACTTCCTCCCGGTCAAGTCCAATATAAATGCAATAAGGCACAGAGAAGGAAATTCTGTAAAAGAAATTACAGAAAATGACACAAAAAAGTCAAAATTAAGGCCTCCAATGCTTCTTATTAGAGAATCGAATGTAATTGTGCAGCACATATACGTAAGACACACGCAAATAAACATCTTTCTTAGCGTCGCACTCTTTAGAAGTTCGACGATACTGGTTTTTGATTCTTCCTTCTGTTTCGAAAGGGTGATTTTGAATTGCTCAATCATTTTTAATGGAACCTCCTTTTTATTCCAATGACCAATTCTTCGTAGCTTCTTGATGGCTTCATCCACTCGTCCAACAGACAACATCCATCTTGGACTCTCAGGCATCGTAAAAGGAGCCAAAATAGCGAAAGCCATCGGTACACATGTGACTAGAGAGAACAACTTCCAATGATTGCACGCCAACGCAATCCATGGGAGGGAACAGACGGCGGAAGTATAGAATAAAGCGAAGGGCAGGTTAGCAATCAACGTCCTGTACTTTGGCGCTACGTATTCTAATACAAGTAGATACACCATCATCATGGAATTATCCCATGACATTCCCATGAAGAACCTACATATAGCAAACTGTAAAAAATCCTGCGCGAATATGCTCACCACACCAGCTACGGCACCGATGACGTTGCTGAGGGCAGCGGCGGGTAGTCTTCCGTAGCGGTCCGCTACCCATCCGACTATGAAGCCACCAAAAATGGAACCGACGAAGAAGATGGACTGAGCAGTCGCTTGGTAGTTGTCCCTATTGCACACCCAACCCAGCTCACTTGAAATTGTGGGGTAGGGTATCTCAGTTTTATTGAATTCCCAACCATTTGAACAAGGCTCCGTCTTCCAAGAAGGGTCTGGGATGGTCCGACCAGACTCAAACACTTCAGTCCAATTAGCAACATAAGCACTGCATCGTGAATATCCAAATTTTGAGTTATGATCCATAGGAATAGCCAGTGTTCTTCTTTGTATATCAGTCAAGTTTCCCAACTCAGGAATGTTGCACCAATGATTAGGTGATACTTCTGTTATAAACATCTGGTCAAAATATGAGATGACGCCAAACACGTAGAATGGGAAAGTAGACACGAAGAGAACTATTTGGTAAAGCCCGAACTCGCCAGCCGATGATAGGAGGTCGTCGTAAGTTACCTCTTCATCATTGTTTTTCTTTTTGTCAACATCTTTCATGTTGTTTCGTGTACGGCTTTCTATTTCAGCCATTTTTATTTCTTAATTAATTTCCCATAGCTGTCTGTGGCTTTGGACTTACTGCGTGCGTCGAAACGCTTTTATATGATCGAATAAACTACCTACTCAAAATACCCAGAGATAACAGAATGTTTGAACATGTTATCTGCTTATTAATAAACAAGACGCTGGTTTTCGTTTTTAGGGTTCAGTATCAAATACCAAAAAACAGAAATCTTAATAAGAAGTCCGTGTGTCCATCTGACCTTATATACGTCGGTAAATCTATCCGTCCGTCCGTCTGCCAAGGCCCTTCTTCTCTGAAGTAACTAAAAAAAAGCCTTAGAATAAGTGTAAAATAACGTAAAAAATACAGAAAAACAGTGTCCCCTATTTTTCAAACTACTCAACTTAATAATCTCATAAAATGACATAGATTAGGGAATAATTGATAAACAAAAGGAAAATTAAATAATTTCTCTAACACAAGGTTAAGGTGTTTAAAAAAAAGATAAGACCTGTCACAGGGAAGTTACGGCAGATGAAAAAAGTGCAGATAGCAGCAGGACTACATTGGCTTTCTAATAATCATAAAAGTAAGACATAGGTACGGAACCCAAGAGTCCGACTCGCACTTGATCGCTTTTTTCTTCTAACCGTAGCTCTAATCGCAGGATTCATTAGAACGCTCATTAAAGCACTATAAAATTCTTATCTCGCTTCGTAACATTTAGTATGGTTGTGAAAACTAGAAGTTTTTCTTTACTGTGGTCACAGTATAACAATATTACCTTCCTTACAGTAGCGCAACGCCTCTGATGTCAGGCGACACCGCCGCCTGTGCTGGTACTACGTTGCCATACGCAAAAAATCTTATTATAATATCATTATTATTTATTTATACGTTTTTTTATATAGTTATACGTGTTACACGTATTATTATGAATAATATTGCATTTGCTGTGTAATCGAAAACTGTAATTTACAGATATTAGCAGTTACTTGGAAAAAATAAAGTACTACTCGTAGAGATACATTATCTCCAATTTTTAAAGGGTAAGCCGTCGTCCCATTCCACCCTGTATTTATATACTATTAGTTTCAAAGATTGCTAGAATTTTTGCTTGGTATTATAACATTCATAACATAACCCTCTATCCGATCCTATCAAATCCTATTCAATAGATTTCAGCTCCCTTTCGGAAAGCATACGCCCTTGCTTCAGACATATATTTTTTCAGTTTGTCAATTGTAATATTTAGATTGAAGATATTGTTATCGTGTTATAATACAGAACTACACGACGAGGTCTCTACGTCAGGAACGATTACTAAAATAACTAATTGGAAAAACAGGTCCTTGCAAGCGTGAACAGACCGGACCGCACAGAAAGCACGTGTTCACGAGTATGACGCGTATCTCAACCATCGCCTCCCTCAACCATGTGTCCGGGAAGGTGGCGATCCGATCAACAACGCCGCCGTAAGCAAAGACCTTTGAGTGAGCATGACATGCTCATGCTGCCGGATTAAAAAAAAGGAATAATAAAGTAGCTGTCCATCACAATGCGCTCTCAAGTCTAAGTGTCTTGTGGACACAAGAACCAATAAAAAAAAACAATGAAAACATTAAACTTTAACTTAAAACACATACATAATAGGCTTATACATAATTGACTTAAAGGCATGTGACATACATACATACATAAACTCACGCCTTTATTCCCAGAGTGGGGTAGGCAGAGCTACAGAATTGCCAACAACTCTAAGACCTTGTTGATAATTCTGTAACCACATTTTGCACAATCAGGCTATGATGTTTACCAGTGTTTTTGTTGTAAAGGCATGTGAGTGGGGTATAATTGTGATTGTGACAAGTGAATGAGTTAATTCCTCAATAAAACAATTGACGACGTCAGTTTACTTAACACACATATTAAAATAATAAAATGTGCCACGTCACTAATTCAAACACGTTGTAAACTTATTATGACGGTTTTTAAATAAATTCTTCTCACTGTAGGCGAAATTTTTAAAGTTGTTACTATAAAGTAGTTTTACTTTGAGAATGTCTCGGAATTATTGTGAGAACAATCCATACCTACTCACTAATGCATATACTTACTAACTAATACTTATATACTTACTTATAAATACTAATAAATAAAAAAATATCCGGGGACAATCTCACACAAATTGACCTAGTCCCAAACTAAGCTCTAGGCTTGTACTACGGGTACTAGACAACGATAAACATACTTATATAGAGAAATACATACTTAAATACATAGAAAACATCCAAGACTCAGGAACAAATATTCGTGCTCATCACACAAATATCTGCCCTTACCGCGATTTGAACCCAGGACTGCTGTTTTCGGAGGCAGGGTCACTCCCAACTAAATAGGCCACCGTGTCGTCAATCAACTCTTTGTTTGTTACGCTTTTATAGTTAAATCGCTTAACCAGTTTAAATAAAATTTGCTATGGAGGTAGTTCGAACCTTGGGGAAGGCCGTAGGGTACTTTGGTCCCGGAAAATTGGTTAGTTCCACAGAGAATAGCAATAAATGACTTCGCCTTGACTAAAGAATGACTTACCTAAGTCACGCACGGAACTACAACTAGTTTTTCTCTAAACAATATCACGTTACCCTTTAAGAGTGAATAATTTTATCATCTGCATTTTGAACAAAATGTTTTTAATCATGAGTACCTACTCCGTTTATTAAAATTTGCTGATGTTTATGATGAATTATTCAATTCTACATAATATAGCATGTTACGGACAATAATAATACTATGTATTTGAAGACATATTCGTACCGTACCTAGTTATTTTCAAAACTCGTGGAATCATTAAGATGATCTCATTGATGAAAGCTTGCAATTTTAATCTCAACATTAACATATTACTTTATCCGGTCTTACTTAAGGGCGTTTTCCAAAAATAGTGTACATCGTTAAGGAAAGAGTTAAGAAAATTTAACTATTTCCATTTCGTCACGAAAATTAGCCATACATTTAGATACATTAATTTTCGTGACGAAATGGAAAAAGTTAAATTAATTAATTTTGTCTTTAACGATGTACACTTTTTTTTGGAAACGCCCTTAAACGTGACATCCACCCTAAAGCAATTCAAAATAGCTGGTATTCGAAATAGGTTTATTTTCCTGTTTCAAAATGGCCGTCGGCTCGTAGCTCTCCTGTCCCAAACAGCCGCCAGGTTGACGTCACTTTGACCACATTCGTTTGACGCTTACGCTGCTTTCCATACGCTAGTTTGTTGAAATGCACCATTAAACAAAATTAGATTTTAAAAAAAATGTTTTAACAGCTTGGAGCCTTTTAATTGGAATGACATAACTATTTACAAAAACAGGCATAGGTATTAACAACAAAAAAATAGAATTTAAAGATTTATAACAACTTATTTTTTTAATGACTTATTTATTGTTTCCACCTTACAAAATGTTTCAGAAAACATAATATATACATATAGTCGTCAAAGTACAAAATAATTGAAATAAATGATAACTCCCGGATTCTAACCGCGCAGTTTCAAATAATTTGTAAGTTCCCAAAGTGGGTATGTCCAAACTGTATCAATAGAGAACTTGAGTTAGGTCAAGTTAAATGGCCCCCTTAAATAGCTGGTAACTAAATGTCTCACTTTAATTAGTTTTGGATAGTGTGTGCTGCCCTTTACTAAAACAACAAATCATCGCGTCACTGCTCTGTCAGCTCTGTGATGCAAATCACGTTTAAACAAACTGACCTCAAACAAGGCAGTTAAGCAGGCTTCTCAAAGCACGCATATTCCTGTGTGGCCATTTGTTGCGAATTTTCGAAACGATTGAATCCTTTTTTTTTGATGCTCTTTTTGTAGCGTTGTTGGGTCATACACACTCTTAAAAACAAAAGTGGTCTCTCCTGTGGTCAATAGTTAAGAGCTTGTGTGCATATAAGTTATGCTTTTAAATGATAGGTCTAAAGCAGTACTGACGGTGTTTTTGCGGGAATGGGCATGGCCAAAAAATTAGGCCTTAGAAACGTAAACTTTCGGTGTGTCCACAGGAAAGACGGTAACCTAAATCTGTGTATGACCCTGTTGTTTTTTTAATCCATCCAATTAAGACTTACATAAGTCAAAATACCGTGATTCGGATAGTTCGCTTTATAAAGAGGCCGCTGCGCAATGTGTACGTATACAAAACGATATACATGCACACATCACGCCTTCATTCCCAGAGTGGGGTAGGCAGATCTCCAGAAATACCAATCACTCTAAAAGACTTGTTTATAATTCACCACATTTTGGCCAAGAATTTTACAACTGTATTAAATGACATGACCAGGTCTAAGAAAGAGCTGATGAAAGGTAACCTTTAGTTACCCCTGAAACGCAAGCTTGTCAATATTCTGCACTAGGTCCCAAGTACCGGCAGCTGGAGTAAAGGCAGACCAGGAAGAAGATGGCAGGACCGGAAGAGAGGAGGAGATAAGGCTCACAAAGATTGGTTACATCTTGAGATGAGTGGAGAAATGTGTGGGCACATGACGGTGTATGAAGTATAGCTTCGCAATATACTTATAATCATAGCCACATTCTAGTACAATATGATAATCGTATGAACACTCATTATTAACGTACCATTAAGTGGTACGTGAGGAATTCGGGCTTCCGCTCACTGGCTTCCCAACATATCCCCTCATAGCCAGCCCAAGCCTCCAGAACCACAACTCGGTTCGAAACTTGTTACAAGGTTTAATTACCTTTAAATACTTTATGAGCTTAACGCAATACTCAAACATTGTTCATTAGTTTCATTACGGGTAAGTTCCTTCTATGATCATATTGTTCCATAACGGGCTCGACATCATGTAGGAAACATTTAAGGGACTTAACAATCGCCCTTATTTCACTTCATTACCTTAGCAACACGTATCCTCACTCAATCACATTTCATTTTTCTTTTTAAGTACCCAAGCGTTTCTAACCTCTCTCTCGCGGTTCCCTCCAAGAACTTCTGCTCCCCGTCCAACTGTCAAAGAGTATATCACAAAGGTATTTTTTATGTCAAACAAAAAGTGCTACCAACACACAAAGTCAATCACAGTTCAGATTAACTCACCGTTCGTTCGATCCAATTCGCGCTTTGGCGCGACAAAATGAGATAGAGGAATTTGCCCAGCAGTGGGACACTAAGCCTATTTAGAATACCTTAATCATTGTTGTACTTAAGGTTAAAATAATAAATTTATGTGAGGTAGGTTAGAGATCGCTATTTACGGTAAGACCGCCTGTTTGTATACCTACGATTTAAATGTACTGTTCCGTGTTCTGTTTTTTTGGTGTTCAATGAAGATTATTTGTATTGTTTTGTATTGTAAGTAGTTTCAGTGATAGTAGGACCTTGTGTAGGGTCCGTCACTACAAAATAAATTTGTCCCACATGAATTCATTTATGATAAAAACTGAATATTTTTCTCCGTTATTATAAAATTCTATACCTCAAAATGTATATCTTATCTCGTACAAAAACATCCTGTCGGTTACATTTCGACTTCGGGATAAGTGCTTCACGATCACAGATCAATACCTCAAGCCCTAAGTGCCACAAAGCCACCGACATTTTGTTTCAAAATCCTAATTATTGAACGAAAACGAAAGATAAAGCGCGTTATTGAAGTCAGTCTAACTGAAGCCTGTTGAGGTCGTTCCTCCCGACGGAACAGTTTCCCTCGTAATATTATTGGAAAAACGTCAGCTTTATGTAGGCATTCCGGCTGTCACAAACAGACATATGCAAGTGATAACACTGATAACATAAAATGACGTATAATTACATACATACATACATACATAAATCACGCCTGTTTCCCAGAGGGGTAGGCAGAGACCACTTCTTTCCACCTGCTACGATCCTGACAAAGCTCTTTCGCTTCTTCCACATTCATACATCGAGTCATGCATGCACGTCGGTTTCGGGTACTTAAGATTCGGCCCTTTTCCAGTATTTCCCCGATTTGATTCAAAAAAGTACGCCTAGGGCGCCCCCTTCCGACCCTTCCACTCACTTTAGCACTGTAAATTTCTTTCGTCAATCTTTTTTCATCCATCCTTTCCAAATGACCGAACCATAACGTACGACGTGACGTATAATTTACACAAAATAAAGTTCTTATTAAATAAGGTGGGTTGGTTTATTAAGACAATAAAACTATATAACTCGGGGCACAAATACTAAAATGCCAAAAATAAAATAATACATATTGATGTTTGTGTCAAGATGATATTATTCAACATTAATAAGTTTTGATTAATATCTTTACATTTTAAAATAAAAACAATAACCGACAGACGACCGTTCCGTAGTCAAATTAGGAACCCCTATAGTTTCGCTATGTCCGTCCGTCCGCAGCCTTGCGCAGAGACTCCTAGTACTAGAAAGCTGTAATTTAATTTATTTAATACGTAACGTGGGGATGTATTTTTATTTTGTCGTCTACCCTATAGTGTGGGGTGTCTTTGAATAGGTCTTATAAAAATATTACGGGTTTGTGAAACAGTTTCTCGATTAAGTAATCCGTTTATGAAATATTAAGCTTTAAACCGCAATTTTTTGTTAGACTCGACCACTAAAAATATCAAAAAATCTTAAATCTTATTATGAAACGAATTTTAAATGAAAACTAACATTTAAAGTGTTTATACCTACTAAAATCATCTAAGACGGCACCAATTGACTTTAAATAGAAAATCAGTTATTCCTTGTTGATTTTTATGTTTATAGAACTTAACGGCTTCGGAACCCTACACGAGCATGATCCGACATGCTCTTGCCCGGTCTTTTCATTTTGAAATGTGTTTCATACTAATAAAATAACGTTTTTTTCCATATCTGTCCTTATTAACGATTGCCGTCTTGATCAAAATTTCCACTTTCAATTACTAAACGTTCTCTCAGCGCCCACTGTGGTCAACGGGGCATTCTTCAAATATTTAAAACGACTGAAACCCGTTTTCGGAATCATGAGACGATATTCTGATTTATTCACCTATTATATAAGACTATGACTAAATGACACTGGACTTGTGGACATGCATTTTTTTATATTAAGAATAGCAGAGATTTTTATAAATAAACATGTATATCGAAATCTTATCTAACCATAAACTAACGCGACCAACGGCCGAAACCTATATTCAAACCGCGGATAGATAAGGCTTACTTTGGGTTGAAATTTGACAATTGCCCATACAAAATGCGTCAAATTTTAATTCAAAGTAAGGCTATCTGTCTGCGGTTTAAATATAGGGTTCGGCCGTAAGAGAATAAGGGCTTGTACTACTCTATTGGGCGACGGGCTTGCAACCTAATACACTAGTAGCAAACTTTTTGGCCTGATTGTGCAAAAGGTGGTTACAGAATTATAAACAAATTTAATTAAGAGTTGTCGTTATTTCTGTTGCTCTGCCTATCCCACGAAGGCGTGATGTTATGTAGGTATGTGTATTTATCGATACCAACTCCGTAGGACGTGCCCCGATTTAGCACACGTATGTATATGAACCGTTTAAAACTAGAAAATATAAACAAACAATAAAATTATATAAATTATTAAAAAGCGGACAAGAGCATGCTTAATTGTAGGGTACTGAAGCCGTTGATTACTACAATCACAAAAAAACAACAAGTACAAACCAATTTTCTATTTAAAGTTATTTGTAGTTTTAGATGATTTTTAGTACGTAAAAAATTTAATCGCCTGTATCTCAAGAACTAATCAAGACTACTTAGTCGTGATAGATTTAGATATTATCCAAAATTTTATTACTTGTGATTTTGGCTGTAGTCTCGCCAACGGTCCGAAACCTAACCCTGACCTAACTTAAAATATCTTCTTGTGGTGATAAAACTTGTAACTTAAAATAAGTTGCCCTCTATTGCATAGAACCAATATAAATCTAAATATATAAAAGGAGAAACTGGCTGAGTGACTGACTGAGTGACTGACTGACATATCAACGCACAGCCTAGACCTAGCTTGGGGTCTAGAGATTCCAAATTCGGCACTTAGGTTCCTTATATATAAATAATAAAGACACGATTTACGATGATTATTTTTAAGCAACCATTTCGATTTTGAACTTTGTATTTGCGTCTAATTAAATAAAAAATATTAGAAGTAATTATACTTAATGCATTGATTTGATGACACATTTTTGAATTACTAATCTATGATTAAATAAGTACATCACGTGATAAACCGTTTACTAAGTATGTACCAATATATGTAAATAAATTAAATAAATATCACGGGACAATGTCATACAAATTGTCCTAGTCCCAAACTAAGCTCTAGGCTTGTAATATGGTACGATAAACTTACTTATTATAGAAAAATACATACTTAAATACATAGAAAACATCCAAGACTCAGAAACAAATACTCGTATGCACATCACACAAATATCTGCCCTTATCTGGCTTTGAACCCAGGATCGCTAGCTTTGGAGGCATGGTCATTACCAACTAGGCTAATGTCGTAGTCCATTTTCTAGTAATAAGTACAACATTCATAAAATAAATCCATGCGGTGTGTATCAAAAAACCTATTTTTAGTAGCACTCTCATTCAATCAGCCGCTGCATTTCAAAATTGTCAGACTGCAGCGCTTTTTAAAGCGCGTGCTCTTTTCTCTCTCCGGTTTCAATGGGAAACATATTTTCAATTTGATTGGATTCCAATTTCGATACCTATATCAATCAGTAAATTGGTCATACTAGTACATATCGCACGTTTAATCAAACAAAGAAATATCGTGAAATAGAAATACATTCGAATTTCAAACCTGACTTATGTTAGTAGAGTTTTATTTAAAACTGAATTTGGTTTTGAGTTAATTCTTGTTGGTAAAACTTCGACGGCTATTGGTCAAATATTCGGCAGCCATTGCAGCGACGCCGTCGACCGCCATTTTATTTAGCGTCGCGTCAGTTGTCATTCGTACACAAGCTGAGACGCACGAGCGCTAAGTGCTTATCGCTAATCGCAAATCGCCGTGAGCGAGAAAGCACGAGTTTAACTGTCATTTCATATTCTACCTTACGCATAACACGACAAGGTTTGTATTGAATTGATTTTTACGTTCGTTTATCTTCGGCATTAGTGAGCACCTTTCTGCGTGGACGAAGATTGCCGGTGTAACTTATATTTGTAGGGCTTTTTTTGTTGAAAATGTTGTGGTCACCGACTTCATTTGGACTAACCTATTAGATAGGTACCTTCCATTTTAAAAGAAGTTATTTTTTGCGTTAACGAAGGCCGTTTTTTTTTAACATTTATTTTATTTTTTACATTTTAGTGATCATAATACGTTGTTACGTAGTCCCACTTCTTAGTTGATATGAAACTTTAAGTTATTTCAAGCGCGGCGTTGCTTGCCGCGCAAGCAACGCCGCGGGAAAGTCATAGTTATATTTGAACAAATAAATATTCTTCGTTGTAAGAAAGAAAATACATGTATTAACACAAAACCGACACGGTTTACAACCAACAAACAACAAACAACAAACAGTCGCTCAACTATCTTAATAGAGATATCTTATCTCCACCCTTGAAATAGCTACCGTTGAGCTCCGGTGGGCATTTGTGGTCTTCATCATCAGGTCCACTTCACCACTTTATAAATGCAAATGCTTGTTACTAAAAATACTAAAATCGCTATATGTTTGCCTACAATATTTGAGGAGTTTCCTCAATTCCTCACTGATCCCCTCATCAGATTCATATTTGGTGACAATTGGACCACCTCGGAAGTATACTCTATCAAACCAAAAAATAATTTTCAAAATCGGCCTACAATTGACGGAGTAATCGGTGAACATACAAACAGCTAGAGATACATACAGTGGAACGTATAACTCCTCCTTTTTTGAAGTCGGTTAAAAAACAGAGAAGGTCTTTATCCAATTATAGGCAAACACAGCATGCATGTGATATTAATATCTTTGAGTGAAAAGCAGATTAAATTACTAATTTAGACAAAAAAAAAAACAAAAATAGCTATGTAATTAACTGAAACATTAATAGACGCTCGAAACGTAGAATTATACAATGAAAAGCTTAAAGTGAAACGTGAAACATTATATGAATTTAATACAGTAAATATTTTACGAACCAAGATAATTGCTGTAATGGCACTGGTCAGGTTACAAGTATAATTGCCGGGTCGGGTAACGCTCCTGATTTTAGTGTAGAAAGTTTTAGCTCCATCACTTTACTTTGTAATTATCCAACGGTTTTCACTTGGAATATTGACTGTGCTCTCACGGTGGACTGCAATCACCTCGTTGTACTTCGAGGGTGTTTGAGGACGCCATAGAAGAGGATAAGTAAGGAACGCACGGGCCATTGATAATGTGTCCTGCGTTCTGTTGGTATTCTGTCTTAATACCCATTGTTTTCGAATCGAAAACTACTTCCCCTTTCCTTAACGAAAACAACCCTTCTCGAGTGGCCGGTTTTCACGAGGTACTGGTAGCTCTTTAGGCAACCCTCATTTGCCTCCTACTCATATAAACTTAAGCCGCTGTCAAGTCAATTAATGCTACTTTATCTAAGCAACTTTTTAAGCTATTGCATAGCTTCTATCGCGGGCCTTGAGCGCGGGGACCGAATCCAGAAATTCCGTAACGAAAAAACCTCACGCTCCCCACTCCGACGGGCAAGGAGGTGTGGCTTGAAGGCCGTGCATCGTCTAACGTCGTTTCAGTTCGGCAGTCTTCGACACGGCGATTAGACGTATGGTACGACTCTATGAAACTATGCCTATATATAAAGAAAAAGAAATACTGCATGAATAAAATAAATAAATAAAATTATAATTGCATAAGTTGATACAAAATGCTATGCAATAGCTTTACCGCGGCAGTCCCCAAGTGCCACACGTCTTTTTTTTACGATATCGTTTCGTCAATGTCGAAAATTCTCGAAACGGTGTCCTATGGCCTATGCCTTGAAGTTCGCGATATTATATCTTCCGAAAAGCCTGTATTTACCCATACAAAATGATGGGAGATAGGCAAACTTGGTAACTGAATGGTGACCAAAGAATTCATAATGAACTGTTAGATTAGGTTAGGTTAGAGGCAGGTAGACCATCTGCCCGCAGGGTGGATGAGATCCGTAAAAGGGCAGGGAATCTTCAGATACTATCAATACAGGACCGGGGAGAGTTTCGTAATAAGAAAAAGATACCTTTACCCAACAGTGGGTGGATACAGGCTTAACTATTTAATTATCTTAAAATAGATTTTAACAAAAGCTCGCAACGAAATGCCACCGCTTCTTTCAGTACCTACTGATAAGACCCCCCTCCCTGTTGGGAGTGACCCTGCCTCCGAAGTCAGCGGTCCTGGGTTTAAATCCCGGTAAGGGCAGATATGTGTGTGATAAGCGCGAATATTTGTTCCTGAGTCTTGGATGTTTTCTATGTATTTAAGTAAATATTTCTCTGTATAAATATATTTATCGTTATCTAGTGCCCATAGTACAAGCCTAGAGCTTAGTTTGGGACTAGGTCAATTTGTGTGAGATTTTTATTTGTTATTTATTAACCTTGAAAAGCATAACCGCTTTCTTTGCTAAAATAATATTAATAAGCTTTTTAATGAAAAATGGTTAATCCGCATGGAAGCCACAGTAGAACAAATGACATAGGTTATTACGGCAGAAAATGACATGTAAGTCTGCGTTTTAAGAGCATTGTTTTATTTCTTAATAAACACAATATTCTTGACAACTTTCTCCTTTTCTTTGTCTGGGAATTCGGGGGTTGAAAAATGTCTTACTAAATACACATTATATTCGTGCCAGTCTACATAATGTTTATTTATCTATACAACTTTTTACTCCGTTTACAAGTTCCATAAAAAGTTAAGGTGACCCGAAAATATGTTTGATAATAGGTTATATAATATTAAAATACGAGAAACCTAATAATTATGTTGCCTTCGATTTCCGCGATTGTTACTCCTTAAATAAAACGATTTAAACGGATTTTTTTTGAGTTCCTCTTGAAAACGAAACCTGTAAAGGTCTCGAAACGTCCGGGATGTTAGTTAAAATAATATACGCGATTAAAATCCGTTTAAATCATTTTATTTAACCTAATAATTAGTTTGTTTGAAGAAATATTGTTTATCTGTGTTGACTTAAAAAAGGTTTTGCCTAGTCAACTCTTTTTTACTCCTAGGCAAAAGCCTTCCGGCCTTTTTACGATTCCACTATAAAGTTTATACGTATTAATAAGTTAAACTGCTTACATCAAGCGCTGAAGAATTCGCGTTGCATTATTACTCGACTGAGCTAGTTAGGAAATAAGTTTAATTCCATTTGAATGGGTTTTGCCACAAGAGTAAGCTGACGCGGTTAACTTACATGTAATTATAACATTTTAGAGTCTAAAAGTAGAAAAGGGGAAATATGAAAGTTATGATAGAATTCAGTTCGGAATACGCCCAAAGATGGATACGATTTGACACCGATCATATTTGTGGCGATCTTCGAGGGGGCTTGTGTCCAGGTAGTGGACGTCTTTCGGCAAAAAATAAATATAATCAAGATAAAAAAGTCAATTAAAAAACGTAAGAAATCACTACGGAACCACGATAGATAAAAAAGAAAAGCAAACTTAATAAACGACCTAATACAAAATACGCAAAGATATAATTAGATTGGATATAAATATGTAGTGAGGAGTTCTGCGCTTAATGTTATCGTAGATCGTTGACATCATAATAGTAGGTACCTACTTTAAAGAAGGTAAAGTTTTACTACATTTTTCTATAAATCAACAATACTTAAATGAACACTCGCTGTTTCTGTCCATATCTTTTTCATTTTACTTAATTTAAGTAATTTTCTTTAGACGTTTATATTTTAATTATTTTTAAAATGCTCGTGGGTATACGGCAAGTCTGTATTTTTGTTCCTGTATTAACTCTTCTCAAGATTATCCTCTTCGGAAAACACACTATTGGACACGCAAACTTGTTATAAATCTTAATTTATTTGCGAGTCCGGGAGATATTCCGATAGGATGCAAGCCTTCTTGATGTAAAAATAATCTTATTAGGACGGCCGCGTTTGCTTTCCCCTTGGCCAGCGTTATCGCCAGGTTAACCCTGAGGCTATAAACGGTCACGTGAGCATCCCGCACGGAAGCCTGCTCGGCTCATTATCGAAGATACCTCGGTTTGGATTAAGACACTCGTGGTTCAGAGCCAATATGGAGGATATTTGTAAAAAACCATTCGGTAAAAATATAATTGAGTTCACACATTGGCTTCGCAGATTTTGGATACCATTTTTTCCAACGAAGCAATCGTTATAGTTTCGTAATCTGAAACCTCCGCCATTTTCATGACCTGGTGCCAGTAAAAATAGTTTATAAAGCCAAGCTAAGTAAAGTTTAAGGAGTAAGCTCAAGACCTCATCGATCATACGGAACTCCTACGAATCGACGTATGCTTTTCTTCTTGAGACTGTTCAGAAAGCGTTTATAAGGTTACTTTAAAAAATATTCGGATTCTTCCCATATCTGCACCCAACCAAGTATATGCTTGGCTCCCTTGGGTACAACTCCTTGGAGATCAGGAGAAATTATCGAGTTATGGTCACAGCATCTCGAGCCTTGAGTGGTGAGTCGGACTGTCCTGAACTTGTAGAGCGTCTCTTGTCGCGCACCGTGTCGGGCAGGAACTCGCCGCTGCCCCGCGCCAGCAAACAGCTAAATGCGTTCCTAGCTTACCCGAGTGTAAATTGTTAGGGTGGCGATGGGCGGCAGTGTGTAGTGAATACTTGAGATTCTGTGAGGCGATGGATGCACTCATTAACCGTTATCTGACTGCGTGGTCCGGCTGACCAATCATTCTATTTCAAAATCAAATTCAACAGAGTGCACGGGGCTCCGCGAACGCGGAGCTCCTGTTTCTGGTTTTTTTGAACTAACATAACCTCCTAATATTTATGACACTAATATCGGTCAGCTGGACCACGCAGTCGGACCTCGGGACAAACAGCGATGGATGCTAGATACTCAACTATTCCAACAGAATTTGCTGCCTAATACGGCGTGTAAATTTCATACAGGCATATATTTTAACATCAGTTAATATATACACTAATTAAAGTAAAAACTTGTATAACAGCAACATTAGTTGTGTTTTATTTTTTCTTACTAATTAATTCAGCAAGCGATGTATCACACATTGAACCAATTAAATTAAAGCATCTACATAATGGTCATGTCATGACATGCTTTGCTATATTGGCTCGCTATTTGTTAACTTCGCCGATAATAGTCAAAAATAAAGATCATTAATGTAGGCGGTTCACTCGCCTGAGATAGGTAATTATTTTACACATTTCACCCTTGCACTTGGATACAGACAATACATTGACGACCGATGGACGCTTGCACACTTCGCACATTGCTCCTAAGACAAACATTAAAAAATTAACTGATCTTCAATAATAAAAGTCACCAAAAAATATCTTTCTCACATGATTTGTATGATCGTTAACTACGTCTGGATAAAATATATGTCCGTATGAAATTTACACGCTGTATAATATTGTAACATATTATCTTTAATTGTTAGTCTAACTTTAATGACGCATTGGTAATGCCAACATAAATAAATAAATAAGTGTACGATGTAATACAAACCCTTGAGGCATATAAGAACGAGTCGCGTCCGCTTGCCCCTTGGCCGGTGTTATCGCCAGGCCAACCCCGTGGTTATCGACGCTCAGGTCAGGTGAGCTTCCAGCACGGAAGCATAACTCGGCTAGTGACCGAGAGTACCTCATCTTGGCCGGGATGGAGGTGCTAACTTACAAAATAAACGTGATGGACTTGACAGAGGTTAAAAAGGGGTTTTTTAACGTCATAATGACGAAATTTTGCACAATTTTTATTTAACAAATAAATATCAAATAAAAAGCGGTAACATGATCAAAGTTGAATACAGCTTAAATTCAATCAAAATACGGATCACAGTATAAGTATAATTTTTTCACCAAAAAAAAGGTCTAAAACTAAAAACCCGACTACTAAAAAAAAACGCAAACAAAAATAGAAAACAAGAAAATATTGTCCTCTGAAATTTATTACGTACAATTTATTAAATATTTATTGTCTACTAGCTGTTGCCCGCGACTTTGTGCTCGTTGAAGTCGATTATCACTATTCCTGTAAAATTCAGAGTATAGCCGTGGTCGTATGCCACCTACCCTAATAAAAAGCTAAAAGTATCGCGCTATACCTGTACCTAGAGGGTACTACAATTGGCTATCCTCTGAACTTCACTGGGAATAGCGATAAACAACTATTACGCGGACAAAGTCACGGGCAACAGCTAGTAGACAATAAATATTGAATAAATTGTTCAGACAACCTAATAAGTAGCTGCACACTTATGTACCTTGTCGTTTTAATGCCGTTGATAGATTAGTACAACAGTTTAAACATGACGTTGAAACGATAAAGCACTAAAGTGTACAGCTACTAATAAGGCTGCTCGTACTTTACGTATACCGTACTACGCAGATCAAAATTTCTTAGCAATATTCATATAGCTATTAAAATGCAGTGCTGATACAGTCAGCATCAAAAGTAGCTAAGCAGAATAACATGCTCAAAATGATCTCGACACGACGTATTCTCTTGACAATAAAGTCAAATGCAGATCCTTTTAAGCTCTTCGGTTACGTAGCTACTTCTGCTGCTGACTGTAGTAACCCATCACTTTATCGAATTTTATTTCATTGAACGCTATTTTCTACTAAACCACGTTTTCAGGGTATCTTAAACATTAATTACGTAGGTTAGGTGAGATGTTTAAAAGACCCTGAAAACATTATGGTTTCAGCAGAAAATAGCGTTCTATGTATTGATACATTCGAGGAAAGGTGTTTCGATAAAATTATAAACACCCGCTGACTCAACTGTAAACAACCTGCCGGAACCAGATAGAACCAACCCATTTCTTAAATATTTTTGCCTTTCTCCCCGTAGCGACTGTGTTCTGCTGACACTCGCGCATATCGAGTTACTAACGGTGCCCTATGCGTCTATAAGGAAATAACGAAACGCAACCTGGAAACTTGTAAAAGCTTTGAATCGAATAAAGTCCTTGAGTCTGTATGGAAAACTTCTTTCTGTGCACAACTCAATACGTACATTTACGGTATTCGGATGTTTCCCTTTACATGTATGATATTATGTAAGACATTGCTTCTTGCCAAATTGAATGAATCTAGATCAACAGGTAGCTACATACTAGGATTTTGATTCCCTTGCGACTGTCAAAAAAGGTGGCATAAACAGCCTATATGTTGATTGCGTCGACTTGGAATTTTTTCACATCTCCAAGGGTTTGCAGACCTGAGTATTTGACTTAAATTTCAACTTGATACCTCCTCGCGGTCCTGAGAAATAGGGTCTTGGTAGACATACAGA
Source organism: Acleris holmiana (assembly GCA_949316455.1). Lineage (NCBI taxonomy): Eukaryota > Metazoa > Arthropoda > Insecta > Lepidoptera > Tortricidae > Acleris > Acleris holmiana. The sequence continues at coordinate 14,048,808 of OX438769.1, forward strand.
CAGATGGACAACGCTCCGTTGATCCTACAAGGGCTATTTTTTTCCTTTTAACGTACGGAACCGTAATAACAATATAGTTTGAGAAAGCCTACAAAGCAAACAATGTGTAAGACTGTGTTATTAAACTTAGAGAAGCATCTTGCTGTTAACGCTATATTCCACTATCCCCGACGATATCGTTATCATTATTGCTAGCAACCAATATTCATTTCACAGTAAAGGCCCGATGCAAAGGAATATAGTTTTTGAAGTAAAAATAAAGAGGTTTAGCGGCCTAAACGCTCTGCTAGAATAAAATTCGAAATCGCTTAGCGTTTTTAGCCTTTATCCTTTTAGTATGTCCCTTAGAGCCGCCCCCCGTCACTCGCGTCCCAGCGCAGATTCCCCATACATTTTTCAGCCCGTCAACCTTTTTCCCGTAAACCCGTTACATTTTGTAGCCGCCGAGCCGTGACGGACGTAATTACGCGAACAGGAACCAAAATAACGCGACGCCCTAGATGGGGGACGCGGGGTGCAAGGCACAAGCGATTTGAATAGTTTAACGGACGTTTGCAGCAGAGCCCAAGCATCCCCAAAACCCTGTTGGATTGCGGCGATCGATTCCTCTGTTTCTCAGAGTTTTTTACAGCCATATCCTAATCTGAATATTTCTAGCTCACTTCACTTAATTTCATTAACATAAATTCTTAAACTCACTTTTTGTACATTTTGACACAATTTGACAACAACGACTGTTTTTGTTTTCTTTTTATCGACGTATGAAGTTTTCTTTCGAGATCGTTGTCGTCGTTTTTTGATCTAAAAACTCCTTTGTCGAATCGTCCAAAAATGTTTCTATAATTTAAATTTTAAGAACGAACGTCGACCTGGAGACTAGAAAAGCACATGCTTCTAGAATTATGTTTCATTCTAATCGCTACTTCGACTGCGATAAGTAACTAGCTAAACTCTCAAGTGAACTCTACTCTCCAAGAAGTCAACCCGATAAAGTCTTTTAGTATACGCGATTCGAACAGTGATAAATTCTACTCGAGGTGACGCTTGGCCTTCACATAGACCCTCAGGTCTCGTTTGGCCCTGAAGCCCGCCTGCCTTCTTCATTTCTACATTGCTGCAGGGTGTGAGCTAGCCAATTCTCTCCACCTACACGGAATCCGTTAGTGTCCGCTGCTACTTCCGGTTTCCCTCCTCCAAGCTCCACTCCGACTCGACTGGTCTGTTCTGCGATACCCTTTCACTCTATCTTCACTACAGCTCTTCATTTCTACTTCTCCGGTTTGACCCACGCCCTTCTTCACTTAATTTCATTTACTACATTTTTATATTTCACATTTTTATAAACTTTGTAAACATTTAATCACTTTTATTTTTATTCAATTGGCGCTACATGACAACCTTGCTTTTTTTGTTTGGACTTGCCTTTCATTTAACGACGCGACTAACTTTACATCATGTATGTGTGATGAACGCAAGTAGGTTGCTCCTTAGTCATTTACATAGTACGAGTGCAAGCCAAGAGCTGCATTTGAGGCTAGATGAATTTCTAAAATATTGACCATTTTAATTTACTGATCGTATCCCAAGTAGGATACCTGGTTGAACATTAAATTAAACTTATATAATACCGTGTGCTTTAATTAACCGGCCAAGTACGAGTCAGAATGGCAACCGAGGGTTCCGTACACAAATTTCCGTTATTCGGATGTTTCTATAAGACACATGTAAAAAGACACAGACACCTTTTTATTTAAAATAACTTAATCGCGCGAATCACTTAACTTGCACCATGGCATAAAAACCTCAGTAACCAGCACACCTGACCCCATCGATCGGGCGTAGGTACCATGACATTGAGCTTCTACACCATCATCTAGGATTTTCCAGTTAAGTGATATTTCATTCCAGATACTCGTCTAATATAGCGCAGTGTCACAAGTCGGATGTCTTCGACCAATGTGTGTTTCGAGTGATGACTTATGGTACTGAGACGTGCGTTCTAACGATGGGTCCGAAGAAAGCTCACGGTCGCTCAAAGGGCGTTGAAAAAGGGCTATGGTCAGAATTCAGTCGAGGATTCTTCGACTAGGCGTCCGCGTTCCGTAAGGGTTGCCAAAGTATTTGCAGTTTTAAGATATCATCGTTTAAGATTGCAATCTTCTCCTTTAAGTCTGATGTGGTTGACGAATTATTTGAGTAAACTTTACTTTTCAAGTAACCCCATAAAAAGAAGTTTGCTGGAGTTAGGTCAGGGCTCCTTGGAAACCAAGCAATATAACCTCGCAACATTTAAATTTTTGAGGAAACATTTCTCGCAGAACTAAGATCAATTGTTTTCAAAAATACTCGGACCCAAAACGCTCGATGCTCTCCGGTGTAAGGCACCATATTGATAAAAAAATTAAAAAACTATTTTGACAGTGAACCTTCTTCATTCGTCCAGGTTGAGACGAAAGAGAATTTATCACTGGCTTACTAAATACTTTTCCTTCTATCCCATCGTCATTTAAAATCAGATGAAACTTTACATAAAAAAGCCTGTACAGAATACCAATCTTTAAATTACTAGTGGCTTTTCCATCGACCAATAAGAGCCGTCAGAAAAGCGACGGCAATTGAAAACCGCCGGCCGTCCGCTGAATGCCTCCGGTTCCTATAAAACGTTTCCCCGCCAGGAAATAACATCTTGCCGACTTTTTACGCCTCCGCAATATCGGAGGTTTTGTATCAATCAAGAGCCCGGTTTGTTTTTGTTTTTGCATATTACTGTTACTATACCTCTATACCCTTTTCAACAACACCCAGGGTTCTTGTTCTACGCGGTAAAACATTATTGCTTTTGACATGTTGTAGTATGTATGTATGTAAACACTTTATTGTACAAAATAAAACAGAAAAAATACAATGAAGATACCAGAAAATAATGTACAAAGGCGAACTTATCCCTTTAAGGGATCTCTTCCAGCTAACCCTAGCTAGCTAGTAGTATTGTCAACGTTGTACACTCACCGGCACCAAAACCCGTCCACTCGTTTTTTGTTCATACAACTGCTTATAAATATAGCTTCTTAAACCAGAGAGTAACATCGAAAATACTTAACCAATTTTGTTGTTAATTGTAGTGTTTGGTTGTTAATTAGGTAAGTTCTTTTGCTGGTGAGTACCTATATCTTATTTACTTGACAGTAATAGCGGCCAAGTTAAAAACCATACGAAAACATGTCTAAGGCAATATGGCTTGTTGTTGGTTGTAGGGTAAAAAAACAATAAAAAAGACCAGTTGTAGCATAGATCATTTGTTTCATTCTCGAGCGTACCTACATAAATTAAGAATTTGGTTGCAGTGTTCGTATTTGAAGCAGCCCGGCTTAGGTAGTAGTTACCTAACTGTTCCTTATGTCTATGAGCACGTGGGACAACGTAAGTTTACCGATAAATAATTCACTGATAAGGACTGAGGTTTGCTCACGTATCATTGTCAGGGACGGTCCAATAAATGGTAGTGTTCGGGGTCCGTGCCTACGATAACATGATTTAGGGCTCTTACTGGGTCCAAAACACGTTGAACCGCGAAAGTTACGTTACCGTCAAGATAATTATTAAACAAAATATCGCCCGCTATAAATATAATTAATATAGCTTGCTTCGTTTCTAATGTGTCCTGCGGGTCAATTTTTGAGAATCAAACACTCGAATTTTTTTTAAGAGTTTTGGGTTAGAATTGACGATCCTTTTCATACTATTTTGTTACTTACATACGGTCTGTTTCGCCTTTAAAAAATGCTGCTGATAATCACGCATAAGCCGCGCGATCATAGACACCATGCGATTTTTGGCACACGGCAAGACACGTTTTTTTTCCATGGGCTGTATTTTAATAATCCTATCTCGACTGTAAAGCTCGTCTCAAGATGCGTCAAAATTTTCAATTTTTAAGGACAATCGGTCCGGTACTCCCATAGTTCTATATGTTGGGGAGAGACATTAAAATAATAATAGTAATATAATTGGCTATATGGAATTAATTATATGGATTGGTGTACTTGACTAATGATGAAACTATGGCGCCTGCCTGGCCAATAGGTACCACTTGGGTTGAAATGACAGACAGTGTCTCTAACCGGTAACTCAATGGAATGGGCCCCTCACAATACACTTACCTACAGAGGGGAAAGGTGTTCCTTGACTTTATAATAATCATAATATTGTTTTGATTATTTGCACCAAATTAACCACTTTCTTCTTATTCTGACAACAGTTTTGTACCTACTTATGATTAGAATTTTACTTTAACATTTCTGACAACGGGCACCTTACACAAGGTCAAAGGCGCAATGAACTTTCAAAATCTGCCAATCCTCTTACTAATAGAGCTAAAAAGCTTGCGCATAAAAAATATGTTAAAGATTTGAACACATTTCATACAGACAGGCTTTGCAAACAGTATTTAAATGAAATTTGCACAAGTGTGGCAGGCACGCACACTGTAAACTTTGAACGCTTTGATGTGCACTCGAAAACCGACACCGCATGGCAAAATGCAAATGTTTGGTCAAAGTTTGAACAAATTCTCAAATACCCGTGCCACACTTCGTTTTAAAACATTGTGTTCAAATGAAGACTCGTTAGCCTAGTTGATAGTGAATCTGTATGTGAAGCTAGCGGTCCCTGGTTCAAATACCGGTAAGGACCAATATGGATAAGGAGCAAAAAGTTGGCCACGCTAGTTGGTCACTCAATAAAATTTTCTATGAAACTTTTCCGTTTTGCGACTAAAATTAGCCATACATTTGAAGGGATAATTTTCGAGTCACAACGGAACTTTTTTCACTTTTGTTGTTTGTATGGTTAACTACGCTTAACTATGGTCCAACTATTTGGTCCTTATCTGTTTGATGATGAGTCTTGATTATTATTTTTTTACATGTAAGCAAGTTTATTGTTGTCTAGTAAGTACCCATAGTACAAGCCTAGAGCTTAGTTTGGGACTAGGTCAATTTGTGTGACATCGTCCCCTGATAATTTTTTTTTTTTTTTTTTTTTTTCATTTTCCGTTATTATATTTATTCGTTTAGCGTACCGGCCGTCTGCCTCCAACGGAGCTGGCTGAAAATCAGCGCTGTAGGTGTTGAACACCTCAGCATTATGCTGAGCCAGTGTCCGATTCTCTGCCGCCAAGACACACTCACTACTCTTTTATGGCTCTTTTCTGTTTTTACTTTTTTCTGTGTGTCTTATGTGTGTAGTGAATAAAAGTATTTTTCTTTCTTTCTTTCATTGTCCCCTGTAATTTTTTTTTCTCCGTCTGTTTATCGGGTCGTACATACTTCACAGTTATGGATCCTTCTTTAATACAGGTTCAAGAACAAGCAAACTCAGCAGTCTTCAAAATAACACTAAAGAAAAAACTACTAGTAACAGATTACTCTGTGAATCAATTTCTTTAATTGTATTTACTTACACTTAATTTTTATGGCATTACCGCACACTACCACACAGGCCACTTGATGGTAAGTGGGATTTGGGACCCATAGACATTTGAATTCTTAAGACTAATCCTAAGGCCCCCGTGTGGATGTGGTTAGAATAGTGCCACTCCATGTCTTCCCGTGGATGTCGTAAGAGGCGACTAAGGGAATAAGGGCTTACTACAAGCCCCTGATATTTATTTATTTATTGCGCCAAGAAGAGACCTATTTATTAGTAACACTATGATTTAATTTTCATAGAATCCCCCTCCTGTGGTTGCCGGTTTAGAATAGTGTCACTCCATGTCTTCCCGTGGATGTCGTAAGAGGCGACTAAGGGAATAAGGGCTTGTAGTACTGTTAGGCGATGGGCTTGCAACCTGTCACTAATACACTAGTAAACTCCTTGGCCTGATTATGCAAAATGTGGGTATAGAATTATATACAAGTCTTTTTAGATTTGTTGATATTTCTGTAGCTCTGCCTATCCCACTCTGGGAATGAAGGCGTGATGTTATGTATGTGTGTATGTATGTAATCCTAAGACTCCGTGCGTTGCCAACTCTGACTAAGATTCCTCTATGCTAGTAATTTTACCGGTTATCTTATTCCCATACCGGAACAAATCAATGCGAACACTGCTTATAGGTTAAAGGATAAGATGGTGGTAGCGATCTGAACCGACCCTACACAAGGTCCTACCACTTAAAATTTATGGAGTCGCAAGTTGAAATAAGCAACTCTTTTCGTACGAAAGCGGCCCATTCAAGTTGCACAATAATCAGCACAAAGCGCATTGTACGAACTGCATCGCACAATGGACGATGGACGTTTTGTGCATTTTGCAATGATTCTTTTATTATTGCAGTCACCATTTTTCAACAACGTGGCATTGTCAGGAAATGTATTAAAGAAACATGGAATATAAACAAGTCTTACAAAAACCGGCCAAGTGCGAGTCAGTCTCGCACACGACGAGGATCGTTCCGTTGAAGCTCCGCGTTTGTAAATAAAACAATGTAGTAATTCTTTCAAAAAACACTTCGAGTTATATACCATTTCATTTCTAATTATCTCAAGTTTCATAAAGTGTAAAAATATTCTCAATTATACTCAATAGTGAAGCACAGTGATAAAAACAAAACAACAAAATTAAATTCGAGTAACAGCGGTCATTTCGGGATTGCTGTTGACGCGCGGCTACCGCGGTTCGCCCGCCTACGCATGCGCGGCGCGCATCACGTGACGGCCCGTCGCCTCCACCAAAGATAAGCTCACACAGCGCTGCAGCGCTGTTTCTTACTCGGACGGTCTATATTGCTAAGCGAAAGTGTGCGCGAATCGCGCTAGCTTATCGAAGACATGACTACAAAATGTGAAAGATGTCGCCGAGTAATAACAAATCGTGAGTACCTTACTTGTTCACAATGCAAAAACAATTATGATCTGCAATGTGCAAATGTTTCAATTCATAGATTTCAAAAAACTATGACCCGGGATAACAAAAGCGAATGGAAATGCTTATGTTGCAAAAGCAATATTGTTAAAACGAATAACGCTAATACTACAATCCAGCAACCACAGCAGTTAAGCAAGCTGGATAAAAACAAGAGCTTTTGTTATGTAAACGAGGATGAGATCCCTTTTAGCTTGAATAACGTTAATACTAGGAAAAGAAGACCTAATGTGGCTGAAACCGATACCCCGATATCAATGTCAGAAGACGACATCAGTACACTAGGGGATACAATGCTCCCTGAAAATATGAACCTTAATCATAGTATACCTTCACAATCTACCCCAATTTCCTCAATCACGATAGACCAATTAGAAGCGCTGTTAGATAAAAAAATGGAATCTATTAAAATGTCCATACTTACCGAGCTAAAGTCTACCATACTTTCAGTAACTGAGCTAAAACAGAAACTGTCGCAAACAATGGAGGCACTGTCTTGTCAACAGGATAATATAAAGGAAAGGATGGGAAAAATGGATAACACCATAAAGAACTTGCAATCAGAGAATCTCAAACTGCGATCTGAAATAAAAGATATACAGAAACTACTTACAGAATTCGGCAACGGAAACGAACACCAAACTTATACAAGAACCACGGAAAATAATAGTCGAAAAATTGTTATATACGGATTAAATGAACCTGAATATGAAAGAGAAAGTGACCTGCATGGTAGATTACTGCACATTTTTCAAGAAGTACTTAATGTCAATCTATCAGGATACATTGATGACCTGAAACGTTTGGGTAGAAAAGGGAACCGTAGGCCCCTATTAATAGAAGTAACGAGTAAGAGTGTTGCCCGATATATTCTCCAGAACCGGCGCTATTTTAAAAATACCGGATTAGCAGTATCAGAACAGCTTGCACCAGAATCTTTGCAGCAGAGGAAAAAACTCATAGAAATCCTTATCGAAGCACGAAAAAATGGCCGGCGAGCAAACATAATAGATAACAAACTGATAATCGACGGTAAACATTACATTAATAACAATCAAAACTCCCCAACGGTTTCAAACTCTCCCTCGAAACCTAACTTTGCTACATCCGACGACCAGGGAGGTACCTGTAAATTTTTTCGAGACTAAATTAAACTGTTTATACCAAAACATGCGGAGCATAAAAAACAAGCGTCATTTATTGGAAGTAACAACTGATAAATATAGGAACATTCACGCACTTTGCCTCTCGGAGACATGGATAACACAATCAAAACTGGATCTTCTACGCGTCGAGGGCTATAAACTGGCTTCATCCTACTGCCGATTAAGTTGTGAAGGGGGAGGAGTTTGCATGTTACTTAAAGAAAATATGGACTTCAAGGAGTGCCGTGATATCGTGGACATGTCTATAGAGTCGATATTTGAAATTTGTTCAGTAGAGGTCCAAAAATTAAACTTAGTTTTAATTACTTTGTATTGGCCAGATTGTAAGCGAATGCCAGATATTTTTTATAACTCCCTAACTAAACTAATGCAGCACTTGCAAACAAAATACAAAAAAAGAGATATAGTAATCGGTGGAGATTTTAACGTAAATATACTTAAACAGACTACAAACTCAACTTCATTATTAAATTTAATGAAAAGCTTTAACTTCCAACAGCACGTTCACGTTCCCACTAGAGTAACTGACACTACCGCAACTTGCCTTGACCTTATTTTTACTAACTTTTCTAGTCACCGGTTTATGGTAAATGTAAATGAATATGGTTTTTCTGACCATAAGGGAATACTAATAAATGTACCTTCAAAAAATAAAATAGAACAGCCGAATAGTTGGATTACGGAAAAAAGATTATATAACGATAAAAATATGGATCACTTTAAATTAGAAATAGGTAAAATAGATTTCAACAGAGGTATTTCTGTAAACCAAAATGTAAATTTAAACTATAAGTCTTTTCATAACATTATACAAAATACACTAGAACTATGCATACCAAAAACAAAAATAAAAATAAAAACTAAAACCAAAAAAACTTGGATGACAACCGGGATTAGAACCTCCTGTAAAAACAAACGATTATTAAAAATATTCACCTCCCAAATTAATAATCCGATATTGGATAAACAATACAAAGTTTATGAAAAAATATTAAAAAAGACTGTTACAACATCAAAAAGACTGCAAAATATCAAACGAATGAAAAACTCTGATAACAAAATAAAAACAATGTGGCACGTGGTAAAACAACAAACAAATAAATTACGTATAAGAAACCGCAATATTACACTGAAATGTCAAAATAACCTTACAGAGGACCCTCTGATCATCGCAAATACGTTCAATGAGTTCTTTGTGTCAGTGGGTGCCAACTCGACGGACGGCAGCGTTGCCTTGCCGGCCGGCCGGCCAGTGATTGCTCCAACAGAGAACTCTATGTACTTACACCCTGTCACTACTAATGAAGTTTTGAAAATAATCCGAAACCTAAAAAACAAGAAAAGTTTTGGATATGATGAAATACCACCTACCTTAATCAAAAGATGTGCGGAGGAACTAGCGGCTCCTTTAACGTTTCTGATAAATCAATCTTTCGCTGAAGGTATTGTCCCGGATCTATTAAAATTTACTATTATCAAACCCATTTATAAAAAAAGCGATAAGAGCGACATCAATAATTATAGGCCCATAGCACTATTATCAGCGTTCTCTAAAATATTTGAAGCAGCTATGTCTAGTCGGCTTTATTCGTATTGCGAAACTTTTAATGTATTTAGCGACTCTCAACACGGCTTCAGAAAGAGTCGATCTACCACACTTGCTGTATATAAATACATACAAGCGGTGTTAGACATTATAAACCAAAAGAAATATGCAGTGGGTATTTTACTCGACATGAGTAAAGCCTACGACAGAGTTTTGCATAATATCCTACTGAATAAATTATACGGCGTAGGTGTAAGAGGCTTCACACATGATTGGTTTGTCTCCTACCTTAAAAACCGTACTCAGTGCGTCCAAATAGAGCACTTCAATCAGGACACGGGCGAAATCCAACTCGTTCGATCACAGATAACTAAAGTTGTTCGTTCGATTCCGCAGGGGAGTGTGCTAGGATGTATCCTTTTTCTCATTTATGTAAATGATTTACCAAAAATTGTAGATGGCCCGTGTTCTCTTTTTGCCGATGACATTTCACTAGTATTACCCTGTAAAAACGAGTCTAACCTTAATAACCAATTAGACAATGCCTTATCTAACGTAGTTACTTGGCTGCAGGACCATAACCTTCAAATAAATTTCCTCAAAACTAAACTAATCCAATTTAAACCAACCCAAAAGCCATCCTTAAATATAAATTACCATTTTCAAAACACCCAATTAGAATGCGTAAACACTTTTCCTCTTCTAGGCATAAACATTGATTCCGCTCTAAATTGGAAAGATAATATAAATAAAATAAAATCAAAACTCTGTAGTTTTACATACGCGCTACATGAACTTAAAAAATGTACAGACATTAAAACAGCCACCTGCGCCTACTACGCGTACGCGCACTCCTGGCTGCACTACGGGATAGTCGTGTGGGGCAATAGTTCAGACGCTGTACACTTGTTTAGGTTGCAAAAACGCTGCATTAGGATAATAGTCAACATAGGTCAAATGGAAAGCTGCAGATCACATTTCGTCCAACAGGAAATACTGACCCTGACGTCTATTTATATATTAGAAGTTAGTACTTTTGTTAAAAATAATATGTATCTCTTCCCTCAATATTCTCGCCCACAAAATTTACGACCAAGAAATAGATTAGCAACTCCCTTTTCAACTCTACAAATGATCCATTCTGGCCCATTCGCAATGTCAATAAAAATTTATAATAATATTCCTAGCTCGATTAAAAATATAGAAAACCCCAACCAGTTTAAATTACATCTCAAAAAATTTTTATTACTTAAAGCATACTACTCACTTCAAGAGTTTTTTAATAGTTAGAATTACTATTTAATTTAGTTTATTTAGTTTTTAATAATTTGTGCCATGCATGTAAAATATAAGAATATAATTATAAAATTTAGAATTTAAGATATTATATTTATAACTTTATTACACATTATAAGATTGCTGTGCCCTTGCAGGGTTCATGTTGAACTATTATTTACTTAAGACCTTTTGTATACAACATGATCGCAATAAACGTTTTGATTTGATTTGATTTGATTTGATTTAGAAAAAAAAAACACGTTTATGGGATATATTTCCCCTTTTTTTTTGTTACTGCGAACATAGTAAAAAACACTGTAAAAAAAGTTTTTAGGTTCACGAGATACATCCCGCAGACACAGACAGCAGAGGCTTACTAAATATGGTCCCGTTAGCACCCTTTGGGTATCTAATCCTAAATAGCAAGCTTTAATATTGCCTAACGCCACACACGTTTAATACTGATGTCTATATAATCGGCCACATTAAAAAAACTGTTAGTGTTGCATTTAAAATTAGGTAAATGCAGTTCGTATAATATTTTCAATTGTATTCAATGAGCGATATGTTAACTAATTGTGTTATATACTTTTATGTCCATTCTTTTTTAGTAACCTAGTAATACTTGGGCGTTTTCCAAAAAAAGTGTACATCGTTAAGGACAAATTTAAGAAAATTTAACTTTTTCCACTCGTCACGAATATTAGCCATACATTTAGATATGTTAAATTTCGTGACGAAATGGAAAAAGTTAAATTTTCTTAATTTTGTCTTTAACGATGTACACTTTTATTGGAAAACGCGCACTTGCGACGCTAAGACGAATCTAACGACACTGATTAAATTTGTCGAAAACGGGTCATCCGTTCGCCACAACGAGAGAACGAAAAATCAAAACATTATTTTGTAAATTGGCCATATGAAGGTTCTTTTACATACGCATCGCTACATAATATGGAGCTACTAGCGGAGAATCATTGCGGCTCTACCGCAAGAAACTCCAAACAACCATACATCTCAAGTTTATGTACGAAATTTCTTGTAATGTTATTTTTTCTTTGTGCAATAAAGAGTTTACATACATACATACATTCAAACATTTAAAAAACCATTATTATTTTTAGACAAACTTATTGTCAAAACTTCTTAATAAAAGAATTCAGGTCTTAAAATTGGATTTTAAGACTCGAATTCGTTATGTGTATTTATATAGATCGATGTCAAAAAGCATCCTACTTTAAATTATGGTTTTCAAATGAAATATAAGTAATACCTATATTGAATACCTTCCAACTTGTTTTTTTTATGTTAAAGAGAAGGCACACGAGCACTCAGGTCACCTGATGGTAAGTGTAATCTGAGACCCATAGACATTAGAATTCTCAAGACTATAATCCTAAGACCTAAGATGAAATGCCTCTATGCTAGTAATTTTACCAGTTGTCTTATCCCCACACCGGAACATAACAATGCGAACACTGTTGCTTGGCGGGTGGTTAATGGATAAGATGGTGGTAGCAATCTGGACGGACCCTGCACAAAGTCCTACTACCACTAAAATATTTTGCAACCAAGGCCATATTGCATAATTTAGCTTCTAATGACCATGAATTTGGTTCTACTAGTAAATCCAACTCGATTAAATCCCGCCTATCTACAAATAAGTAATAAACTTTCCTGAAAAAGTGTAAATCTACTTTCCAAGCCCACAAAATTTCATCAGTCATTCTTCACCCCTAAATGTAGCGCCGTTATCACAATGTACGTATAACCGCTCGACCCAGCTTTTACTAAGAATATACGGGTATATCACGACCAATCAGTTAAGTTGAGAGCATTCATTTAAAACACGCAATTTTTTCCACGTAATCCTACATCAGGCAATTTAGGCATAGTGAACATACAACTTCTTACCGATTTTTTCATATTTAGGTGACCACCCTCGCTTTCTCGTCTCACAAATCTAAATTCTATTCTAAATCCTTTTCTGTGCACTCTGTTAAGTAGGTTGTGGAATCGGCTACCAGCCGGCGGCATTAGGCGATCACAATTGGTAGATTCACTGAAAGGCAAATCAAAAAAGTACTGGCTTGACTCTATCTCCTAAATATTGTATCAACTATCCTGTACACAAATGTTGATATATATATATGTAGTTTATGTAAGTTTAAGTATGTATATTGATGTATATTTCTTTGTATCTATTTAAGTAAGTATTTGAATGTATTAGATTTTTGTTTTTGTTTTGTTATTGGTCTTTTTGTTTTTTTTTTGGTGCTCTAAATAAATTTATATACTTGCTTACTCAATGCACAACCTTTCACTTTTCTCAATCTCCCAAGGGTTAGTTGGAAGAGATCCCTTAAAAGGATAAGTTCTCATTTGTATATATTTTTATTACTATTCATTGTATTGTTTGGTTTTTCTTTTGTACAGTAAAGTGTTTACATAACATACATACATACAATATACAAAAACTGCTAGCTTAACTTTACAGTAAAGTTAAGCTAGCTTAGTAACTAAGGTTATACTGAATATTTCGCATATTGTTCCTAACGTTTTTAATCTCGACCAATTTCAACGTTCGCTTTATGTACCCATTAAGATTCCCCGCCACGAGAAAATGGTCAGGATTCAAGGCGCATTAAGTCAGTAGGTGTTTTATAAAACAACTGAATAAATTCATGACTGCTGGCGCGAGAATATTCTCACGGGAGTGGTAACAATACACGACTTGTATTTTGCGACAATACTTTTTATTATGACGCTTCAAAATGTGGACTTGCGGAGATTGCGCGCGAGCTGAATGTTGCTTTTGGGGGACGTTATTGAAACTTTTCACGACTGTTGGTGTTATTGTTATATTAACTGGCTTTTGTGTGACTCGTTCAAAAAATGCTTTATAATACCTGGGATTTATTTACGGTAAAAACACAATAAAAAAAACTACATACATACATACATACATAACATCACGCCTTCATTCCCAGAGTGGGGTAGACAGAGCTACAGAAATACCAACAACTCTAAAGACTTACTGATATTTCTGGGTAAATATCTTTATTGATCACCACATACAAATACAGCATGAAAAGTTAAACACAAATAAAAACATACCAACTACAATCATACAATGCCAATAGTTATCAGAGTAAGTAACATTTTTATTTATTAATTGATTAATTCCGTCTTCACTTTTAAACGAGATCTAAAAAATCCTTTCAGACATAAACCGATATTTTCAAGTAACAAGTAAAAATAAGAAATGTCAGAACCTGTGTAATCCCAGCTTTTAGGAATGTTGAACCGGGAACAATGGAGATTGTCTGGAAGCGTGAACATTATCACGGTACATCAATAAAAAATATAATTCAAAGTGATAATTTTTATGGCTACCGAGTGGCAGTCGTAAAACATCACTGTGAATTAGTTGATAGGTAATTTATTGTAATTAAAGCGTTAATTACAGGCTAGCCAGTTCTTAATCCCTCAGGAGTTGTGCATTTGTAGAAGTCCGGTTTAGGTACGCGTAATATCGCCATTTAGTACCTAAGTAGTTAGTTATGCTCAAACTTTTTAATTGACAAGCAAATTATATATAAATAAATAATTAAATATCAGGGGATAATCTCACACAAATTGACCTAGTCCCAAACTAAGCTCTAGGCTTGTACTATGGGTACTAGACAACGATAAACATACTTATATAGAGAAATACATACTTAAATACATAGAAAACATCACACAAATATCTGCCCTTACCTTATCTTTGATAAATATGACATACTTAATGTCATTTAAAAAATACTTATATACAATGCATTATTAAATTACCGCTCGAAACCTGTCTAAAAGACCAGTGGTCTAGACAAGATGCATTGCGAGAACGTTATTGTTATCGAAAATGTATACGATGGACGTAAGCTGCCGGACGGTCGCATCGAGCGCTTATGTTAGGTAATTCTTGGGTAATTCCATACATTTTACCACTTTCCTAAAACCGTTTACAATAGCGTTAAACATCTTTTCTAGGACTTCAGCGTGAGTTAGTATTGAGAGGTTCCACACTTAGACAATCTTTGTAATCCATTTTCACTATTATACAATTCACCGAAGCCGCAACATGCCGGAAAAAAACCGGTCATGTGCGAGGACTCGCGCACCGAGGGTTCTGTATTTGAATTTAACTTTAATTCGTATTATATAGGCCGCTCACCCACTCGACCCAAAAAAATATTTTAATTCTTTAAGCTCTTTTATAGCTTAAATATTTTAAGCTCTTTTATATACCCCATTTGTTATCATAGTTTTACTTTCATTTTGAAACTACCCATTTCCAATTACTATAATACTTTATTTTTCATATGTAAAAAGATGCGGGCAAGCAAGTTATACAACAATGCCAAATTTCAATTTAGTAGGTGAGAAAAAGTGCTGTGGCATAGACAGATAGACACCAAAGTCCCAAAAGGGTTCCTTTTTTACCATTTTGGTACGGAACCCTGCATTGGGGATGATGTTCCATATCATTAGTGTTTCACGACTGAAACGGAGTTCTTAAAAGATCACTTAACAGGTACGAATTACTATAAGAGGCGCTGATGAAACAAAGTTTTTTTTTTTAAATGGATCCTGCTTTTTTCCCTGAGTTTAGATAAACCAGTCTGTAAAATAAAGTATCGCTGTAATGCAAACAAAAGATAAAGTAGGGTCATAATTCACTTCGTCGCGCCGCGAGTACCCCAGGCAGCTTATTTCGGCTAAAATTGATGTTTTGTGTTCTTAATATTGTTTACATTCGGTACAGGGAGGGTAATAAATTGATAGAAAAATTCGCGCCATTAACGAAAAATCAAGACTTGGAGACTAAATTCAGCGTTGTTGACTTGCCTGACGTGTCATTTGTAGCTTAAAATCCTAGCCATGGTTTTTGATTTTAATTCGTATCGTAATGATATTGTTGGCGGGTCGATATTTGAATCCATTGAATTGTCATTTAATTTTGTGCATCGTTTATCCTAGTTTGAAGTTTAATGTTCGTTGAAGCTAAGTAGATACAATAAAATTGGTATCAGCGCCCCGTGTCCGTATTGTTGACTTTTTCTGCTTGCTTATCTGCGATTAGTCCAAAAACTATGAGCAGATAAAAACTATATTCAGGTATAGTAAGGTTCCTCGTTGGGCACCTCCTGCTCATGTTTAGTCAGCGAGTTATAAGATTTTTCTTGAATGCCTCTATAAGTGGTCATCCATAGAGTACGTCACTCCGATTTCGTGTTTTATTTTTCCCTTCCCCGTCCTTGTCACAGTTGCTACCATTTGTGAAAACCATATCACATAGTTCACAATTTCACATCTAGAAATTATTAAAGGAAAACAGCAGTTCAGAAATAGGTGTTGAAAAATGTAGAAAATTTGAAAATATGAACAAGACAGTAAATTAATAATTATATTAATGGAAATTAGTCCATGTACTTTGAGAATTAGTCCACTCCTTCAAATTATTTAAAATCGGCATTGCAGGCACTTCGTTCTCGTTTGGGTTCAAATTTGGCATTTTAACACTTAGAGGTGTTAGATCTTCAAAATATGACGTCACGAAACTTAGGCCCCCTTAAACCCCTTGTCACACATTGTCACACTTCTTTGCATGGCTGACCTGTTTCAAAAGAGCATTCTGTATACTTTGTATTATCACGACAATCATTGTATATAGGTAATACAAATCCGCAGATTCGCCCCGTGTCCATATTTAGAACTAGAAGGGTGTCCTGCTACACGAAAAGTATGGACAAAAAAACATCGGTGACTTTGATTAAAATGTTAAACGTGTTTTGATGAGAATAAAAAGTACTTGAAGGGCTTTAAAATTCGATGACTAGATACTACTTAATACACAACTTAAAAAAATGCCCCATAGCTTTAGCCATTATTGAGAAAAGGAGTTGTACAGACGGGCAACAAAACCATCTTATAACTTATAAGGGTTCCATAAAATGAGTATTTTGTACGGAGCCCTAATAAAACAATGATAATTGACTTTTACTAAGGAAATGTTCGGGTTCAAATTAGAAACTCGATTAATTTAATCAATAAAGTTTTATGTGTTATGTGAAACGTTCTTTTTACCGTGACCTATTTTCAAAATACTTATGCAAATTAAATTAAATAGGGAGTAACTGATACCAAACGGGTGTTAACCAACAATGATGAATATAAGTAATGCTAATAAACTACTTTTACGTTCCTCAGGGGCGTGTTGATGTGTTTGGACGTGCCCTCCAAACACATTCACTGCCAGCAACTGGAATCTATACGTTGACTTGACACGCTGGGTCAGTCAGTGGCACTGAAGGTATCAATTACTGAAATGGAAAACTATTACCTCATAAAAGCTATAACGAATATAAACAGGTTTTTAACTGCACACACGTTATTTTGCCTTACACCGTCGAAGTGCAACGTTGCTTGAGTAAAAAGGTGGAAAAGTTTCAGTTTATTCCCTCCCGAGTGAAAGCATACTAACATGGAGTAAGTGTTTAAAAACATGTTTTTATATAGTAATACAGAAAACAAGTAAATTTGGTTATCTCACCATTGGATATTAATATCATGAAATATTATAAATTCGTCAGCGTGCAAAGTACAAAAGCACACTTTCCAAATTATTAGAATGAATATTCTTACTTCGGCTGCAATAAGTAAACTAGCTTAACTCTTCAACGTTAAATATATCCAATATTATCCAAATGTCAGAATTACCGGCTCGAAAAGTTAACCTATCTGGCTAACCGCTGAGGTGAGGCTTGGCCATCACTCCATGTAGGCCCTAAGGCCTCGTTCACATGCCTCTTTCATCTCCAAATTATGGTGTAAGCTAGCTTCCTCCCTCTCCACCTACAAGGCATCAGGGTCTCAGTGTCCGCTGCCACACCCTGGCTTTCCTCCTCCAAGCCCATTCCGATTCGACTGGCTTGCCATCGGAACCTCGTGTTTCATCTCATCTTCTTTATACCTCGAGCTTCACCCCATCTCCTCCACGGTTTTCACTTCTATTTCTCCGCATCAATCCACGCCCTTAATCTCATCATCTCCACCTAATGAACTTTTATTAACTTTTCTTTTTATTAAATTGTCACTACACGAGACAATTTACTAACCTGCCCCCATTACCGTTAACCTGCTAATAACTTAGTTGATTTTTAAACACATTTATCAATAATTTGCGGCTATTATTAATAACCTAATTGCAATCGTTAACTTGACATAAAATCTTCCACGGGATATAGATTATTAAAACAAAATTGTAGTGATCGTGACACTAAATGCTAAATTTATTCCGCAATGCCCCGTTAACGAGATGCTCGACGAGGCGCGTACACTGATGAAGTACGCTTATTCCTAGGCATGAAGTTAAACTGGGCCGGCTCGGCATTAGAAGAAAACTGCGCCGGCGCCGGCACAAGCTGCTCGCCATCGCGCTTATGGAGGACTTCGCCAAGAACACCACCCTGCACGGGCTTCGCTATATCACCGAGCGTGGACTCAGCCTGATAGAGAAGTCACTTATTTCACTTAACTCACTGACGTATTTATCAGGATTCTGCTGCAGTTAATGCCCACAAAACATTTCGGCAGCTACCATGATGTGGGAGACGATGACACAAATTGCTAACAAAAGAGCTATCTTCACTTTGACAATTTTATTCAGCGTCTTTGCAGTTTAATCTATGTTGCTCAAAATTAATAAATAATAAACCTAAAGTATACACCCAAATGACATGATGATCAGAAAAAAAAGTCACACTAAATTCTTTGACCAATTTTAATGAAAATAATCTGTTTATTAGTTTTCTTGTATTAATCTATGGTTAATGTCTACTCACCCCTAAATTATTATTTTTTTATCTTTAGAAACTTAGGAGAGCAAGTTGGGAGTGTGGTAATTATTTTCCAGTTTTAGCTATATTAGGTACGAGGAAATTAAACATGTAAATATTTTACCAATAGCTCTTTCAAATAATACACCCCACGTTTTTTTTTTTATTGGTAGCTACCAAACTGTGGCCCCCTAATGTGAAATAATTTTTTATCCAGATATTGTCGAGCGATGTATGCGCGTCATCAAGATCTATAATAATGCCCAATTTAAAAATTCTACGTTGCTTACATTTTATTAAAAGCTTTTGTGACAGACATACGGACACAAAAGTGATCTTATTATGTTCCGTTTTTCCTTTTCAGGTACGTAACTCGAAAAATGCAGCCAGCCTGCACTTAAAATTGTATTTCTATTTTTATTTATTGCAGAATATTTTGGATCATCACCTTCCTAATAAGTCTAAGTTTGTGTCTCTTTTTAATCCGGAACGTGTGGGTGAAATGGCAGTCGAGCCCGGTCATCGTAGCCTTGAGTGAGCACCTCGTTTCCGTTGGAGAGGTAGGAATACTAAACTGTAAAACATCGAAAGATTCTGGAAAACAAGCATGGATCTACAATCAAAATAAAGCTTGTCTGAACAAAAAGCCCACGAGATTTCATTTAAATAGAACATAATCGAATAATATAATAACCCGTGTGGTTGCCGGGTTAGAATTGTGCCACTCCATGTCTTCCCGTGGATGTCGTGAGAGGCGACTAAGGGAATAAGGGCTTGTAGTACTGTTAGGCGATGGGCTTGCAACCTGTCACTAATACACTGGTGAATATCTTAGCCTGACTATGCAAAATGTGGTTACAGAATTATCAACAAGTTTAGAGTTGTTGGTATTCTGTTGCTCTGCCTACCCCACTCTGGGAATAAAGGCGTGACATTATGTATGTATGTATAATCGAATATATAGAAAATAATAGACATCTATGTAAAATTTGTTTTTTTGATATTATTTACTTATTTTAGGTACCGTTCCCTTCCGTAATGATCTGCCCTCAAATTAAAGCGAAACGTACCGAGTACAACTTTTCTGATGAGACGTTAGCGATGATGGAGCGATATGATAATATAACTTCGAAGTCGGAGTAAGTACTATCCTGAAACAATACTTATATAAAAAGATAAAATAAGCAACAACGAAGATTAAGTAATTGATTATTTTCTTGCAGTGAAGCCTTCGTCAATAAGTATGAAGATATTAGCCTCATCTGTGTGATAGATGATGACTTGCACTTAAATGTACCCGAACCACGAAACTACTCTGATTCTGAAGTCATCAAAAATATAGTTGAGGTTAAATTAACAACACAATCGTTAACGTATACATACAGGGTGTCCCAGAATTTGGCGTAAATATTAAAGCACAAAAAGCCCCCTTTATACCGGTCCGGTTCAGAATATACTTTTTACTTTATATTATAATATAATAGTTTAATTAAGAGTAATTAAAGTTTCACTGGTATAGAAACCTATGGTTTGGTACGCCTTTAGCTCCCTTAGCTGAAAAATCGCTTGTATTACAAAACATGATAACAAATCCTCAATAACGTATACGTTATTGAGGATTTGATATCAATTAAAACATTGTTTTAAATTACACTGTACTATTCTATATCAGAATATTAAAAGACTCCAAAATAAATATAATTCTAAGCCACTTAAGCATTTGTCGTTTTTATTCACAATTCTAAAATCTTGAAAGGAAATTTGAGATATTACGCCAAATTTTGAAATAATACGCATATTTTTAGGAAGCTTATTCTGGTTTCAGGTTTCACCGAATCTTGATGACATATTTAACAATTGCAAGTGGCGGCAAAAGCCCGTATCCTGCAGGAAAATGTTTCAGCCTGTTCTCACTGAGGAGGGAATCTGCTTCACTATGAATACATTAGCAGCTGATGAAATTTTTCGAAAAAATAGGTGAAATTATATTTAAATCATGCATTATTAGTGCTAAGAACCAAAAGACCACCATAATATACCATCTAACTTTTCAATTTATTAAAGCAAAACATTTTTTCGCAAAGCGGCTTTTGAAATGGGTTTTTCAACATTGGACTCCTTTCATAGAGTAAAGTTTCTAGCATAAGCCTCGCTACGCATCTTATTCATTTTCTCGAGTAGTTAATAGGCAGAAAATCGACATACACGTAAACGTTTAGTCGATTGTTTGATTTGTAATTTTCTTAGTAAACCGATCCGCTGTTGCTTTGTTAAGTGATAAGTCAAGTTATAATTTGGCATAATGATTAGTAAGTAGAACCATTACTATTCACAGACTCTTTAATAATCTTTTCAGAGGGGCTTTCATACCTTTGGTTCCATGTAGTAAAATAAACAAGACAAAAATGCAGTAGCTAAAATAATGCAACTCAATATTACAAAATCACGATTTTTACCTAACATGATGGTAGTTAATAAATAAAAAAGTACAAAACAAAATTAAAATCATAAAAGTTATGATATCTATGACATCCAAAGTCATATCGATAAATATTCAGAAATAAGTAAGGGAGTACTTATACTTAAATTCCTAATAATATGTATTCATACCGATATTGGTAAAATTAACTAAGGCGTTCTTTAATGTTTCAGTGAAGCGAGCTAGCGTAGCGAGCGAACAAGTATTTTCAACGCAAATCTAATACTGTTAAGTTAGGTTCTAGAGGCTTATATAAGGCGGGAGTGTTGCTAAGGAAAGCTTTTAAAAGGGAAATTTTGATTGAGTAAGCGTTATGAATTCATACTGATGACTAAACCAAACGGATTACTCTGAGCTAAATAACTCGTAAAACAAATAAATCTGATTAGTCTGCCATAATGCATCTGCGAATAAATCACTCTGCAAATCGATTTTCGTCGAAAGATCTCTACTAATAATCTGTACATAATTTATCGGTGTATAATTATATATTTAAAAAGGGGTTATTCTAAAAAGTATGTTAAAAGTAATGAAATTTAAATGACTTGCAACTATGTTCCAGTACACAGGATGATTACTCTTATATAGAAACGTCAACCCCAAGTAAAGGGTGGTCGTACGATACGGGATACACCAGCACAGACAGCGAAG
The DNA here is from genome assembly GCA_949316455.1 of Acleris holmiana. Classification (NCBI taxonomy): domain Eukaryota; kingdom Metazoa; phylum Arthropoda; class Insecta; order Lepidoptera; family Tortricidae; genus Acleris; species Acleris holmiana. Next base: position 14,070,732 of record OX438769.1, read on the forward strand.
TCTATCCATTACGTGGAAAGGTAAGTTTCGAGAAACACCTAGTTGTGTTTCATATGCGGTCGACACAATTTTATACATATTATTTTGTTGTACGCAACTGTTTGCAATCTTAATTTAGGTTATATTCATTTAACATCAATGAATTTATGTGGTAACCCTTTGACCCTTCATGTAGAACTTTGTGCTGATGTTTTTTTCCGTTTCTTTCTGCCTCGCCTAGCCTAGATTTGCCATCTGTTTAGGAGACACTGTTTCTGTAGGTACTGGGTGTCTATCATTTCATCGAATGTATAATTTCATCGAACGCTATTTTCTTACAGGGTATCTTAAACATTTAACCTAACCTAACCTATGTAATTAATGTTTAATATACCCTGAAAACATTATGGTTTCAGCAGAAAATATCGTTCGATGAAATGACACATTCTATGAAGTGATGAGTTACCGTGCGTTCATGTCAGTTTATGTAGTTGAATTTTTGAAATATTTTTTTGGCTTTACAATTTTTTTATTCCGTTGATGATTAAAATAGGTTTTTGTTAAGACTTACTTTTAAAGTAGAAATTCCAAAACCACGACCCCCTCAGATTGCGTCTGTCGTGATAAAATTGGACCAATAATAAGCTATCAAGTAAACTGTGCCCTATAATTTGGTATATAAGTCACGGCTTTGGCGGTATCCAGATTAAAGCTGAAAATTGAAAAACCTACCATATTATCATGACTAACCCAAATTATTCCAAGGCATTTGATACACTCATTCTCTCCTTTATAATGCTCACTTCAAAAAACCAAAACATCGATCTGAACAATATTTAAAATGACTTCCCGAATATTCTAAACTGAAGGTTAACCAGAAAGTTTTACAGCACATTTTGTAAGGTGTAAAAAGGACGCATCGAGCTTCGAGCAAACGGGATAGCGGATTTGGGACCTCCCAGCATATGGACCTGGGCCAGGCATGTCTACCGCACGCACACTTATAGGTTGACTAATGGGGTCGCCGGGTTCCCCTCCAACAGGTCGGCTTCTGACGGCGAGGTAGACCCAGGTGTAGGTGGTGAGACGACTTGGATGATTTCCTAAAATATTGCCTGAGGTCAATATAGATAGTTATGGAAATCTAGGGCAGAGATTTTTGCCCAGTAACGGGACTCAATAAATATGTATGGGCTTATATAATGAAAATAAAAAAATATTATTTTAGGGAAATGGCGGAGCTCCGGATGTTGAAATAATATTGCAGGAAGAGTTAATAGATCGAGATGGGCTGTGCAATGGATACAATCGGGGATATAAGGTAAAGGCAAAATACTGGGAAAGTTGTGTACGCCTTCAAAAAGTCCGGGACTCGTGATTAGTAGAAACATAATTATAAAAAGATTATTAAAATGAACCGTGACGTCCGTGTGGTTGCCGGGTTAGAATAGTGCCACTCCATATTTGTATGTATTAAAATGAACTATTTTGCAGATATACTTGCAGCACCCAGCCGATTTGCCGCAGGCTTCTCTCTATTACTACGCTGCTCTACCTCATCAAACCTCATCGCTTGCCCTTAAGTTCAGTATTCTCAATACGTCCAGCAGTCTCAGAGATTATTCTTCAGAAACGTTAGTTCCAACTTCTTATACCTTTACACTTTTTGGGCTTCTTCCAATGCACGCCGTTTTCTTCGGCTTACCCATTCTACACCTACATTATTAACAATATTTATCAGAACGCATGTCCTTCTGCTGATCTTGATGACAAACTGAGATTCACAAAACAACGTCCAATTGGCCACATGATTCACGTTAAGAAGATTGATAGGATAAAAAGTAATGGCTGTCAAATTGTGGGCTTACGATTATAAACCAGACAGGTCAAAATGGTTTCATACATTTTGGGTAAGAAACGAGAGAACAAGTATATCGATGGTTAAAATGGCAATTGACGTAAGGGACAAATCACTACTTTTTAGGACAAAGGAAATAAAAAATATATAGAAAAATTACCATATCTAAAAAAGAAATTATGTTTTCGTTTTGGTGTAAAGGACATTATAGTATATTTTTTCGAGCTGAATCGATTACAACCATTAAATTGTACGTAAATTGAATCGTTTCCAAGATAGATGTCCTTTACGTTTAAAATTTTACAAACTTGCCCTTTAATGCCTAGTCACTAAAAAAATATTTTCGTTTTTAGGTCTTAAAAGACTATCCAAAGCATATTTATGGGTCGTATTGGACAAATTTGTTAGGAATGTAAGCATAATGATCGTTTAAATCTAAAAAAGTGTACCTATTTAACATCCAATTCATAAATAAGCTAATAGCTAACTATAATCTTTTTCATTAAAATATGAAAGTAATAATATTTCAACTTTTAATAAATTTATAAGAAATTGGTAAATTTTAAAATAAAAATACGTAAGTAAAATTTTTTTTTTATAAGAAAATCGTAATATACTTTCTAGAAAATGTAACATTGAGGAACTTAACTTCTTCATTATTCTTCATTATTAATACTAGATCCATTAATTTGCATATTAATAATAATCTAGCCAATTTTAACAGTCATTAAAGTCAGTCATTAGTTACTGAGTTCTAGGAAACAACATAACATTTAGGAACTTATTTTTCATTACTATAATGAACTAAAATTAAAATAAAATGAACTAACATATCGTATTAGTTTTAACGATTCTTCTATGAGAAATCGTTATAAGCATGCAAGGAAATATAACATAATAGGAACTTGAACTTTTATATTAGGTTTATAAACTGGAACCTTTAGCATTATTGCATCTAAAAAAAAATACAATTTTTACTTAGTCATCGAGTGAATTATTAGCCTCATCATCATTTGTACTTAGTTCTTCTTCATCTGTCTCAGGAAGTCGGTCTCGAGTCGTTAATGTAGTTGGTAGCGATAGGAATTCAGTATGAAATCTCTTTGGAATGGTTCCATTTAGACATAGTTTTCGCAACTCATCTTATTTCTGTTGAGATATACTTTGTTTATGTGAGTAAAGAGGTCGTAATTAAGTCTTATACGCCCCAAAGTTCTTCAAAAAGAAAAATTGGATGCGGGTTGTAAGAAAAACATTGATTTGACAATGTCATTTAAGAATAAGTTATTAAGACTCAAGTCCTTTAGAACCACTTCGATTTAATTTATAATGTATACGACCAAAAATGACTTTTTTGCTTATTTTAATTATTTAATATCTCGGTAAATATAGTTCATAGCGAAACTTTATATTTACTAGTCAATAGAGCTTTGCGCCTGGTTTTAGATTATGTAAAAAAAAATTTGGCCAAATGTCCTATACGTCAATTGCCATTTTAACCATCGATATGCTCCATTTAGTTTTACACAGATAATTAACTGCCTTTTTAGGGTTCCATAGTCAAACTAGATGAACCCTTATAGTTTCGCCAAGTCCGTCCGTCCGTCCGCAGCCTAGCTCAGAGACTCTTAGCACTAAAAAGCTGTATTTCGGCATGAATATACATATTAGTTACGGCAACAAAGTGGTGAAATAAAATTTGTTATATATCTCCTCTACACGTAAAGTGGGGTTTTTATTTTTTCTCGTCTACCACATAGCGTGGGGTGTCGTTGGATAGGTCTTTCAAGAACATTATGGGTTTGTGACAGCATTTTTTTGATTAAGGGATCCGTGAAATTTTAAGAGTGTCGGGGGGACATTTCCCCCTACAGCCAAAACTACTAATACTTAAAATGAGAAAAAAATCTTAAATGAAAGCACATATAACGAATTTAAAATAAAAACTATGACGACGAAATATACCGGGTGTGGCCTGTAATAGGAGCAATAAATTGAGGGATCATTTCTACTCTATAAACGTAGCAACATTTGTTCTACAACTTTAAAAAATTATGTAATTTAATATTTGGATTTTTTTCGAACAAACTTAATAGCATTTTCAATATACTCCATCCAATAGTCTAGTTGATATCTACTGTCAGCCTACAAACTTCGTAGTTTTCGCAATACATTGCTTACTTGGAAAATCTAAATTCATGAATATTTGGTTAACAATAAGTTATTTTCAAAAGTTTTAGAATAAATGTTGTTACGTTTGTGGTGTGGAAACGATCCCTCAATTTATTGCTCCTATTACAGGCTACACCCGGTACACCATTGGTTCTTGAGATACAGGCGATCCTACTAAAATCATCTAAGACGGCACCAAATGACTTTAAATGGAAAATTAGTTAATACTTGTTGATTTTTTAGTGTGTAGTACTTAACGGCTTTGGAACCCTACACTGAACATGTTCCGACATGCTCTTGCCCGGTTTTAAAAATTGTACTCTTAAGTGGTTCTTGGCAAATGCATTGTAATTTGTATTTAAAGTCACATTATGTCTCGAATATTCATATTCATGTTGGGCATTACATATCAGTTTATAATTACATATTACAAAATTAATATAATAATAGCTAATAAAATACATTAAATTGTTTCCTTACTTATACATTTCATTATGGTTGTAGAACGCCTGCTCGACAAGCCATTTTTTAAGCCTACGTTTAAATAGTTGAGCGCTTTGCGCAGTGGTAATGTCATCCGAGAGGTGGTTGTACACCTTAGGACCCATGATATGAATAAGTTTATGGGATTTAGCCAGTTTGTGTGAAACTTTCCGGCGTGCATGCTGCGAGTTATGTTTTTTTTTTTTTTTTTTTTATGTTAAAGAGAAGGCTCACGAGCACTCAGGCCACCTGATGGTAAGTGGAATCTGAGACCCATACACATTTGAATTCTCAAGACTATAATCCTAAGACCTCAAATGCGTTGCCAACCCTGAGGACTAAGATGGAATGCCTCTATGCTAGTAATTTCACCGGTTGCCTTATCCCCACGCCGGAACACAATAATGCGAACACTGTTGCTTGGCGGAATGTGCCTAAACAATAAACATTATAAACTGCTACAATGAAAAAAAATACAAAACTGTGTTATATTTAATGCCACATAGACTAACAGTCAGTTAACCGATATTGGTCTGTTAGTTCATCATCACACACATACACACAGACTTTCAGACTTGCAGTTTCTATTTATTTTCCATCAATTTCTGCATAGATTTTGGACAACTGCAGGCCGCCCTAATAGCGTTGCGACTCTACTTATTTTCCATGTCATTCATACCTATAACCCAAACATGTTGTACATTGATGTTGCTTAAAACTATTATTATATCTTCAGGCGACAATGTTACTTCCCTGAAGAGCGATGGTTGAAATACTTTCTCACATACACAGCCAGCAACTGCAGGCTGGAGTGTCTTTCCAACTACACGTTTGAGCAATGCGACTGCGTTTGGTTCCACATGCCACGTCAGTATACATTTTGAATATTTTACGTGTTTTTATCCTCATATAAGTATTATTTAACATTAATTTGATGTCGCATAATACACTCGATTGAGCAGACTAACTAGAAAAAAATCGGCCTCTATACGAGTAGATTTTACAAACATGAAGGATAGTGAGGTGAGATGGGAACTGTAAAATTTATTATGAAACTTATTTATTTTTAATAGGATAATTATTTTTAACTATAAACGTACCCGACTAAAACTATATTATTAGCAATTCTGTTATATTTTCTCGCCATGTTGGAGAAAAGCATTGTACAAGCCTCGTCGGGTACAGCGCTGGACTCTTACTCCTTACTTAGCTTATGCCATGCTTTGTTCTTATCTGTAACTGTGACATTAGCATCTGACAGAAAGTGACAAAGCATGGCATAAGCTACCCCACGGTTATTCCACCATTTATAAGTAAGGCGGTTAATACATAGCGCGGCCTTGAGCGCTTCTCGACCGCACTAACTCATACTCGTCCCGCAACGGCCTTCTTCCCGGTCTCTGTAGTATCTAATGTAATGTGTTAATATTTCAGATACCGATAGCTCGACGATATGCAGACAAGCAAAAAAAGAATGCGTAATGAGTGCTTTAGGTAAGTATAAATATTTTTTTCTTCAAGAGTTTACGTAGGTCGCAAAAGGTAAATAATTTTCTGGTTGCAATTACGTTAGTCAGTACGTTTATTTTCTCCCACATACTCGGAAATGTTAACCTTATGGTTGTAAAAACAGCCCGCTAAGTTGCACCTTCCAAACCTCGGCCAATTTAAATTAAATATATTATAAGGCAGTGGCTGCGAAAAAATAGTAAAAATTACCATCGTTTTTTTTTAAACCATGTTTAGACAAGAATTACCAACTCCAAACCACCATACGGACTAAAAAAGAAGGAGGTTCTCAATTCTTCGGGATATTTTTTTTTTATGTTCTCCGATTATTCAAAGACCGTTAAACCGATTTGAAAATATTCCTTTGTTTTCAGCACGTCAGGTTCTGATGGTGGAATCTTGGAGAAATCGAGGGAACTCCTCAAATGTTATAGGAATACGTTTGTAGTATTATCGTCAATAACAAGCCTAGCATTTGCATTCAAAAAGTATCATTCGGTGAAGTGGAACTGATGATGGTACCTATTTTTAGAGTGGCAATAAGATTATCTCGATAAGGTTGAGCGACTGTAACTAAGCACATTCAAATGGTTTAAATAAATGTCTTTCCCGCGGCATTGCTTGTTTCTTATTAATTGAGATGTGGAACGACATAACAATATGTTATGATCACTAAAAGGTATGAGCCCGTATGGTTCTAACCCCGTAGGGTTAGAATAGTACCACTCCATGTCGTAAGTAGCGACTAAGGGAATAAAGGCTTGTACTTTTTTTTTTTTATGACAAGGTGAAGGCACACGAGCACTCAGGCCACCTGATGGTAAGTGGAATCTGAGACCCATAGGCATTTGAATTCTCAACTCTATAATCCTAAGACCTCAAATGCGTTACCAACCCTGAGGACTAAGATGGAATGCCTCTATGCTAGTAATTTCACCGGTTGTCTTATCCCCACACCGGAACACAACAATGCGAACACAATACACTTAGCAATGTGTTAGGCGATCGGGCTGCAATCTCTCATTAATACACTGGTAAACATCTTAGACTGATTGTGCAAAATGAGGTAAATGAATTAACAACAAGTATTATTAGAGTTTTTGGTATTTCTGTAGCTCTGCCTACCCCACTCTGGGAATGGAGGCTCAATGTCATCTATGTATGTAGATATGTAATAAGTATGAAATAAAATACAGTTTTTAAAAAACAAAAACCATCTTCAAGAAGCTAGAGATAACTTCTTTTAAAATAGTTGGTAATGGGTCAGTTCAGCTAAAGTTGGCGTCCTACAATTTTTTTAACCAAAACCCAAGTTCAGATGAACTGACCTATCTTAAAAGAAGTTATTTCTTGCTTTTTGAAGACGGTTTTTTTGTTTTTTAAATCATTTATTTTATAAAATGGTAGGTACACTAATAGGCCAGTCCAACTGAATTCGGCTTTTGGTTAAAAATATTGTGGGATGCCGATTTCAGTTGGACTTACCTAACGTTTTCAAAGAAGGGTTTCCTTGCTTTTTGAAGACAGCTTTTTTTATTTCATACCTTTTAGTGATGATTTTTCTTTTTGAAATGTCATAGACTAAAAAGTTTAACGAGTTTGAACCCTAGTTTCGACTAGGTAAGTCATTGATGAAGTTTATAAATTATGTGTTGTAGAAAAATACGCTACCGAAGAAGGGCTTCCTGATACTGCAGTGGCCAAATGTTCGTGCCTTCCATCATGCGTCGGCATTCAATACGACGCTGAAATACTTAAAACTAACTTTGATACAAAAAGTTATTTCACTGCACTAATGAACGTATTTCCTGACTTCATGACAAAAGCAATAAAACGTCTCATGGATGAAAAAAAGTAAGTTTTAACAACAACAACAAAAAAATCTCGTATAAGCCAACAGCAATCTTATAAATACTCGTACATACATTCACTAGACAATGCCCATTATTTTAATTTTCCGCTATTACCCCTATTGCTTTCCAGTCAGGGGTTAAATTGTGGAAAACTCCAAACAATACACATACACACATTTAATTTTTCACGTTTTTACATTATGAAGGTACTTATACCCCGTGTGGTTGCCGGGTTAGAATAGTGCCACTCCATGTCTTCCCGTGGATGTTGTAGGAGGCGACTAAGGGAATAATGGCTTGTAGTACTGTTAGGCGATGGGCTCTAAACACTAGTATTTTATTTATTGAGACACCATCAGTGTTTACACATGTTAAATAATAAAAATAATCTAGTTACCATCTTTCAGCTTCCAATTCACACGAATAGAACTGTACTACAAAGAGCCTCGGTTCGTGTCGATGCGGCGCTCGGAGCTGTTCGGGCTGACGGACTTCCTGGCCAACTGCGGCGGGCTGCTGGGGCTCTTCCTCGGGTTCTCCTTCCTGAGCATCGTCGAGATTGTCTACTTCTGTACGCTAAGGTAGACAAATCTTCATCAAGTTTAATGAACCCTCAGGGTTCATTAATTATGTATTTATTGAAACTTAATAGCATCTTCTTTTAAATATATAAAACAGTACCGTGGCTGACTGATAAACGGACATTGCACAGCTAAAACCGCTAGATCAAGTATTTCAAATTTGGAGGGAATATTCCTTTGTATTCTTAACTAGTAAACATCTCGGCCTGATTGTGCAAAATGTGGTTACAGAATTATCAACAAGTTTTTTTTTTGGAGTTGTTGGGATTCTCCGCCTACCCATAAGAAGTTAAAAAGCGGAGAAGTGGGAAACAAATTGTATGCGTACAAAGTAGCGGGCGTCCTTTAATTTACACTAAAGTAGAAAAGGCGGAGTTAATACTCGATGGCTTTGCCTATCAGACAACCAGTAGGTAGGTCAAACAGAAAATAACGAAAAACGGTGCAAAGACAGTTTTTATAGAAAATACAGTAAAAATATATTATATAGGAAATATGTAAATATGATACAATCAGGTTAGTGCGAAACAGTGGGGCTAGACAAGTCGCATTCGGCAATCGTTATGATTAAAAAATATATGGAATTGACGTAAACCACCGGGATAGTACCACGTGACTATCTCGGTGGCTTACGTCAATTCCATACATTTGTCTATCGAAACATAATCGCTAACGATTGTCGAGTGCAACTTGTCTAGCCCTACTGTTTCTGTTTCTTAGTTAGGCATTACCTTTTTCATTTTATCCTCCTCCTCCTCTTTTGGTATTTAAGGGCGTCCAGTCGAGTTATTTATCGACGCGATCGCTAAGTAACTCAATTTCCACTCAAGCACACCCACTGCATTGCAGTACTTATTTAGTGTGGTTCTCGTTATTTTAACGCTAATGTTTAGTTAGTAATGTTCAAGGCCTCTATTCTACAGGACATAACCATTATAGCCTTAGACGTGTTTTCGTTTCGGTAACTTTAGGATAGCTAATATTCACTTGACATTACTGGCAGCCGAGTTAAAATTTAAACCTTATCTTTCCAGGCTTGGCTTTACTCTCCAACGTGACAAACAAAATGAACGAGCTGAAATTTCCAACAAGCAAAATTAAAGCTTTTTTTGCAAATTAGATCGCACATGATCGTTGTGATCATTGTGAACTATGATGATAAAGGTTTGCGTACAGTTAACAGACGCACAACGTTAATAAGAATAATCACTCAACCCAAATTATATGCTCAGATTGATTATATGCATTATTTTAATCTAGTGAAATAATAGAACAGTAAATATTGACCAGTAGCCAAAATACTGGCCATTTTTGAAGTTGAAAACATAAAAGTTATTTATGGGTACAGTTAACTGTAGAGAAAATTTAAAAAATACTTTCCCCTCTGAATTTTCTCTGCAGCTGACTAGGTTACTAGATATATTTTTGTTTAAGTACTTTTTCGAGATTTCACTTCTATATTCGTCGAAGCCATGGGCGGAAAGCTAAGTAGCTAAATAAATAAAAATTATTTCGTTTGATAGCAGTAGTTACTGTATTTATGTAGTTCACAAATATAGCCAACCATGTGCATAAGTGTTTTCTGTAATTTAATTTGCTTATAGATAAGCTCTGTATAATAATGCACTTCACAATTTTATTCACGGTATTTTTTCATAAATTACTTTGTTTATTACTTTGTTCGAATATCCCAATCGAAACTTGTGAGATTTCTATTTCTATTATTATGATATGAAGAATCGTGTAATTGGACCGATGTAATTTCTCTTTATAATGTTGAATAAAATACAAAAAATCTGATGTCAGTTTGTTTTACCCGCTGTTTTACCCCTCTCATAGGTTTAGCTGTGAACGCACAAAGATTGGAATGGCACGTTGCGATCCTAAATAATAAATCCTACTCCGCCACGCCTGCCACTTATTTCACCAACTTAACAATGACACGAGACAAATAGGTCTTTTATCTAAGTATGTTATCGTTATCTAGTACCCATAGTACAAGCCCAGAGCTTAGTTTGGGACTGGGTCAATTTGTGTGACATTGTCCCGTGATACTTATTTATTTAAAAAAAAAATGTACTTAGTTAAAGGGTTAATGAAAACAAAATCACGATCGTGTCCATTGTGTAACGAAAGTTAGTCATACAAACTATTTAGGTTACTTTCTTTACACAAAGGAATCAATTAAGTTTTTTTTGTTTTCTTTTAAGTCCTTAATTATGCGACGCGCGAAATCGCTTCCTGTTTTTAAAAATCTCTTGAAAGCTCACCTGTTATCCTCTCCCTTAGCGAGTTTCCTTCCTTTTCGCAGTATTGTTTTTTTTTATGGCATCGAGAAGGCAAAAGAGCACACAGGCCACCTGATGGTAAGTGGAGACTGTGACCCTTAGACATTCGCAACCACAAGACTGCAGATGCGTCGCCAACCCTGAGGACTAAGATGGAATGCCTCTATGCTAGTTATTTCACCGGCTGTCTTAAATATAATATAATAATATTTAAGACAGCCGGTATTATATATTTATTTATGTATATTTTGTATTTATCCATTTAAGTTTGTATATGAATATGTTTATATGTTATACGTACTTTTTTTTTATATTCCATTTGTTACTTTAGTTAGCACCACCTACCAATTTATTTCTGTTTCGTTGTAACTTCTCTTCTTTGTAAGGTTGTCTGGAAGAGATCGCTACTTAGCGATAAGACCGCCTATTGACTCATTTAGTAACTTATTATTTGTATTTTACTTTTCATGCCGTATTTGTAAGTGGTGTTCAATAAAGAATATTTGTATTGTATTGTATTGTGTTTTTTTTTTAAACGTCCCATGTGGCGATTCGGTATACATTGCAAAGTAAACATGCTGATACATCACTAGGCTTCATATAAGCAAATGTCACCTGTCACCTTTCATTGTCAGGATAGTGAAATAGGGGACAGGTCGAGTGCGACACCTTACATTGAATTTATAAGAATCTCTCTCCACAACGCGCCACTCCCGCGCCCTGTGCGTTTGCGGCTTTATTGTGTTTTCCTACTTTGTGATAGTACGCAAATGAAGGAAACACACATCATGATACGCGTGAAATTAATTTATTACACAACTGTGATACATGTACAAAAATACGATTTGGTGTATCACAACACGATATATCATTATATTATGGTTAAAAAGACACAAACCTTAAGACGGACGGACGGACATATACGATGCAGTGGTCTGAGTACCGAGCAGTTCAATTTAGGCACCTTATCAGACACAGGGTTGGGTGTAAAGTGCTTAATTTTGCTGAAGGAAGCCAGCCAACGGCTATGAATTGCCGCGGAGACCTGCAATGCATGAAATCACCTCATCGCTGCTATGGCGGTTTCGTACGTAGATTCGGCTAACTCCATTTGGGTTCCTTCCCAAAAACTATCCGAATGCGTCCAGTAAATTGTTTGAAAAGGTAAAACATTCGTTTAGTACGATTGTAAAATAAGGCTGAAACGAAACCTCTTTACCATTGAAAGCATAGATATAGTATATAGACAATAGACAAAAGTTAAAAAAAATAACTTTTCCATTTCGTCACGAAAATTAACGTATGTAAATGTACGGCTAATTTTCGTGACGAGATGGAAAAAGTTAAATTTTCTTAACTTTTGTCCTTAACGATGTACACTTTTTTTGGAAAACGCCCAGTTACAGATTTGGCATCGAGCGACCAGGGGTAAGAAAAAAAAATGTAATGACGTCAAAAGGTACATTTATTGTAGAACACAATTTGACCGGTTTACATTTGGCACACTTGTTGCTTACAGTTTTGGAGTGCCTATAATCCGACTATGAATACTAGCACAAATAAAAACAATACAAGTGAAGATCAATAACATTAAATTAAAAACAATGACTAGGAGAACACGACAGAAGCTTACTGGCGAGTTCTTAAAAATAATTAGTCTAGGAAATATCTGAATTTTGTTTAATATTCGTAGTGGGCATAAACATTTAAATGATGAGGCGTAAGACTTATAGGTGTTTGAAGGCTCTCACTTCAGTCCTGATATCGGATGTAGATACGGTTAGTACGTAAGTTATTATGCATTATGGATCGACCACAGCGGTGCTAAAATACGCTGGTGCACCGTAAACGCAGTGACGTGACTTATGCGTCAAGTTTTTAACGTAAACCGTCTACACCAGATCTCAAAACGCTGACGTGGTAACGCAACTAAGTCTCGTCTTTAAAAAAGAGGTAGCGACCACACCGACGCGTAAAATACGGTGGCGTTGCGTAAATAAAACCATGGGTCGTACTAATTACATGGTCAATTTCGACAGACCGTAATTTAGGCTCCCTTACGTAAAAGACGCAAGAAGTTATTAAATCAGGGTTTTTTTAAAGATCTGGTGTATACGGTACGCATTAAAAACGTAACGCATAAGTCACATCACAGCGTTCACGGTGCCGTCAGCGTATTTTGAGCATTGATATGGTCGATCTTTAAACTTTACACAACTAGATACATCCAGAACAATAGAAAATATGCGGAAGAACGTATCGTAGCACTCTCTTATGTTATAGGTACATAAACACCAGAGAAAGGAGACTGATATCCATACATTGCAATAAATGTTCCGTCAAAGACCTTCAAGACCATTTATTTTATTTTTAACTAACTTCAAAAAAGGAGGAGGTTCTCAATTCGTCGGGTTTTTTTATATAGGTTTTCCAATTACACTAAAACCGCTGGACAAATTTGAAAATGCATTTTTTGGTTGATTGGGTATACTTTCTGGTTGGTCCCATTTCCAGCAGGTCAAGATCTGATGTTGGGATCTTTAAAAAGCGAGGGAACTCCTCAAATATTATAGGAATAAACAAAAACATTATACGTGGACGGCATAACAGTATTTAAAAAAAAATCTTATTAAAAAAGCAAGCAATAACTTCTTTTAAAATGATAGGTCAGTCCAATTGAAGTCGGCATCCCACTATAATTTTAACTAAAAGACGAATTCAGTTGCACTGACCAATCTGACCACTACCTCTCATTTTAAAAGAAGTTATTTCTTGCTTAGTTTTTTAAAACATTTATTTTATTAAGAAGTTTACCAACAGTTTTTACATCAAATCAATTGAATAGGGTATACACGAATTAAGCTAAATGCACAAATAATTAAAGGCAAACACAGCATGCGTAATACAATCTATCTATCTATCTATAACTAGGCATAGTAAGAAAGTTAGTTACAAAATATTCCAGTTCGGGCTTAATTGTGCAAAAGAAGAACCTTAGAAAATTATAAAGGTGACGAATAATAATATTTAAGAATACTTATTGTAGAGGAAAAAGAAAAGTTTTCCATGTAATCACCTACCGGGAAGTTTTTCATAATTATTATTTATGACTTTAATACCTTGTAATGTTACTTAGTTTAAAGTGTTGCTATGTTTTATTTTATGTTTAAAAAATTACCTTCTGCTAGCGTTTCTTGCGGCGCAATGATGTTCTTGTCCGGAGCGCTAGTATAGGTAGATTTACTCCATATTACTGACATGTAAAAGAGCCCTCATGTGGCCTATTTACTGAATAAATATTGTCAGTTTTGAATTTGAAATTTGAATTTTGTCCTAGATACGACATGCGACATACGAAGTTATCATTGCTTCCTTATCTTGGAATCTATTAATCGCTAGATAGTGAAAGGGAAAACATTTTTTTGGCAGTAGTTATTTAATAAGGGCTATTGAAATACCACATCCCATTGCATTTCCTTATTGTTCTGCTTCTCCAATTCCTACTCTCCTCGACAACCAGTGGTGTTATTATCATACGCGGTCAAAAATGGCAGAACGCGTTTGCTGACACTGGTCTAAGTTGACCTTTATACTCTGATATTGCTTGTTTACGATCCTGGTTCTGGATTTACTCAATGGGCAAGTAGTTTTCGTCTACCGGAGTTCTATAATGCCAATTTGCCATGAAATGCTATTAAAAAGTAAAAATTTAAAAAATGCTCTGACAATGCAAAATTAATTACTTATGTTTTCAAATCCGTAAACCATAACTAAGTAATTTCCGGTCGTTATTAATTAAGTATTGGTCAAAAAAAATATCCCAGAGCAACTAAACCTATCCATTAATAGAATACTCGTACTGAAATTGAGGATAGGACAGGACAACAATATAACAGCTACGAGTTACGGTTACGATTCGTAAACCCAACGGTGGTCCGAGGAGGAGTAAGATTAACCAGCGTCGCAGACACTAATCATCACGGAGTCATAGTGCAAGTAGGGGTCAAACGAGGCTAGCTCGATCGAGCGAAATCGCTTTCGCCCTGAAACAAGAATAACACCAGTCAGCTAATTGGAGACGCTTGTTTTGTTTGCTCGTTCCATGGCACCCTGCTCGTGATTGATTTGAAATCGAGATCACGGATGATTGATTTAATGATTCATGTCATTGAGACTCCATTAAAATCTCGAGTAAAACATTCTTTACCGGATGTTGGCTTGATTTGTCTGCCTTTATCGTCGCATAATTTTGTTTATAAGTGAATTTGAATCCTACTTTTTCCTACCGAAATTCGTAAGTAACTTTCTCTGTCTGTCTCTTTTACTGTCACAGTTATAAAGCTAAAGAGATTATATTTTACCACGTTTATTAACTCGCTTTCTTGTCTGTTTGTTAGTTCATTTATCTGTTCAGTGACAATTTTAATTTTAGCTAGTGACTTGAAATTTTAAACGGAGCTGAGTATTACATAACGGTGGAGTAGTACGGAAGCGAAATCAAACAAAATGCATTTTTCTCCCTTGATTAAAATGAGCTGTATTTATATTGCATAAACATACAGTTGAGTTCTCAGAGCTTTCAGATATATATATACACTTTTGGGCCTTACTCCATTGAAATAAGGTACAAAACTGAATAGATATTTCAAACTGTAAAAACCCGATCAAAATTCAGTTGTATGATGTTCAAAAGATGATCTGATGATGGCAGCAACGTTTTCACTGCCATAAATCCGCCAATTTTGGTCTGGATAAGCAAACCATTACTATCCAAAAAGTACATAGTACCTACAATCGGCAACAAACGCTTGTCACAAAAATGAAATTGTTGAAAAACCCAAGATTATTAAAACTTTCCTAACTATTGAAGTAAAAACGGAAAGTTAATTTCTAAAAGGTTGAATTATTTATTTAATAAAGAACCACTTAAATAGATTAAGAAGTATGTTATTTTAGATTTTGTATAATGACAACAGAAAGCCTAAGCTTACATAATTATTTAATAAAATAACATAGTAAAAGAATTTGTTATTTATGATTAAGTATGTAATTTGTTAAAAAAATAAGAAAACAGGTTATTATTTATAATTTATCAGTAAAAAGTAAAAACGTAAATAATCAAATTAAAAGAAAAATATTGCTACTCTGGGGTCGTTATTTACGTTCCAAATTTAAAAATATTTGTTTTGGTGGTAACTAAATGGGCTTTAAGCTTTAATATTAGTCATTAAATTATAGATTTAAACAATAACTTTGGGGTTGAAAAATTGTGAATACAACGAAAGCTATTGGTAAGATTTTAATATAGTTATATTGTGTGTAGATTTGTTAATATTTTTCTATTACAGATTTTTAGAAGAAAAAATGCGTCGTCGAGTTTTAAAGACAAATGTTTAGTTGACATTTTGTGTCTAGCACGTTGCTCAAATTGTTAACTTCAGTTTGGGGGTTTTGGGAAGTTATAGTTGTTTGTGTTAAGCTAGATTAGCATTTCTTTTGCCAGTGTGGTGTCTAGGCTAACAGTGTGCTTGACAAATCACGCTTAACTTAACGGTGACAAGCAGGTTTGGTTTGGAAGTCAGTAGATTCAAAAAGAGCTTTGGGAAAGCCTAGACGATCTCTTTACCAACACAAGACGTCTATACAAGTGCTCAGCATTCTCATTCGCCAGCCTGGGGTTGGATCGGGGTCCACTGGTTGGGTATGCAATTGCACCCGAGAAAGCTAGTTTAAATATTTGTTTATTACACGGCGTCTAACTCTCACCGTCTTGGACTTCCGTCTGTATGAGGGGTGGCAATTACACGAGTTGAGTATGAAATGAGTTTGGGATCAAATGAAAGATTTTAATGCATATAAAACCGAAAACGTATCATTTATAAATAATAAATTAAAATATTTATTAAATATTAAATTAAATACAAATTCATCTTTAGTCCTGGATCTTGAGCTACAGAACCCAGTAGTACACAAGTTTAAAGTAACACTCGTATAAAACGGTACACTTTAAAGAGCCTTATCACATACTAAACTATAACTAATCACATAAATATAATGAGTGATTCTAGTGAGTTAGGACGAGTGTGAATGTATGTAGATGTGTGTATTAAGATATATAAATATGTAATAACTATTACAAATATAAATACACCAATACTTTGTGATATACAAGTAAGTAATCGGTGGCGTGGTAACAATAAGTTGATTACTTATGTACTGAGTTTATTTTTACTCAATTTTGTTATTAAAAGTGTTCGAATTAATATTTTGCCATACAATTTCAGTTACGAGATTAATGTAATTTCCACTTATTATTATTTTTCGAATCAGGTCTCGTATTAATACATGTAAGCTTACACTTTAGTTGAAGTACATAATTAATCAAATTTACAGAATAACAAGTTGTTCTTTGTTTTATGATCTTTGCAACAACTTTAATTTCGTTTATCGGAAAATTCAGCTCGTTTATTTTCTTTGTCACGGCGGAGCGTAAAACCAAGCCTGAAAAAAAAAGATTTTAATTAACCAAAAAGAAAATCTTAGAAATATCGATGGAGACACGTTATCTTGTAACAAAAGTGACTGTAAACAACAGACAAACAAAACTTGAAACTATGAAACCTCGACTTACCTGTGTAATGTTAAATTGAAATAACTCTTATCTTTTCCCTGCTTTGAACTTGCCTACGCATTTTATCACAGGCTTAAAAACTATGAAATTAGAAATTATGGGCCTTTATGTCTCGTGCTAATTAATCAAACACATAGAAAACGCAATCAGGGTGGTTATCATGACATAACAATGCAGTTCGGTTTACGCTCAGAGAAAAGGACAGAGCTATGGCAGTTATATAGCTCTGTCCTTTTCTCTGAGCGTAAACAGAACTGCATGTTAGGTCATGATAACCCCCCAGAAGACAAAAGAAAATGGTTTATCTACCCGGCCCTCGAAGTATAAATAATATTTCTGTAATCTTCCACCTTAGCGTACAGAAGTAGACAATCTCGACGATGCTCAGGAAGGAGAACCCGAGGAAGAGCCCCAGCAGCCCGCCGCAGTTGGCCAGGAAGTCCGTCAGCCCGAACAGCTCCGAGCGCCGCATCGACACGAACCGAGGCTCTTTGTAGTACAGTTCTATATTTGTTTGCTGGAAACTGCAAAACAGAAGTATAGCTAGATTTTAATTAAGAAAACACCATTCAAAATGATGATGTTGAATGGGTAGAGCAAAGAAATATTTCTAAATGGGTACGAATGTTTAGTTCCGCGCCTCAACAGGCGGACGAATGGATGTGGGGAAATTTATCTAATAATCGTAGTAGACTTACAGCAGGTTCCTATATTCAAACCGCGGATAGATTAGGTTTTTTCGAGTCAAATTTGACACATTTTGTACAAGGCAACTGTCAAATATTGACTCAAAGTAACCTACCCTATCCGCGGTTTGAATATAGGAACCAGACATAAGAACAGTTTTTCATCGAGCTACTCGGGTTGTGTTGCAATAAATATTTTTGTGTGCATCTACTACTACTAACAGAAAAGTAAACATGGAAATTAATACTCTAGGCATAAAAATCGTAAGCCTTTTCTAGTTTATTTCCACCGACCAGGCCGTGCTGCCCAGTGCCTCTCGTTGCAGCAGTAGCGAGTTTACGCTGCGGAATCCAACCGCGTCCGCCTGACTGAAAATATCTGTTAAAATCCAGGTGCATGCTCCAGTACCAGTCTCAAAATGACCCGTAGTAAAGTAAGATTCAACTCGAGCGCGGGCAGCGGTAGCCAAACGGAAACGAACAGACGCGATAGCACCCGAGTTCACGACACGTGGCGCTGGTCGAACCAAAGCGACCACGCGGCAGCAGCCGAGAAAAGCCATCCGCGTTTGCGAGAGCCCGAGCGGGCTGTAATTCAAATTTAATTCATGAATATAACTACTGCTTCAATGTTTCAATTTCCTTATGGACAAAAAGCACACGATCCCGTCGCGAATGATAAATAATCGTACATCAATTATCATTTGGAATTTAAGAGATCCTATTTATCTTGGCAAACTTACAATTCTTCATCCATCTCATGTAGCTGGTCTGACGATAACCAGTCACGGAATGCGTGCTGTATTGCACCATAGTAATTTTTCGTGTCATAGTTAGTTTTAAGTATTTCAGCGTCGTACTGAATGCCGACGCATGATGGAAGACATGAACATTGGGCCACTTTAGTATCAGTAAGCCCTTCCTCGGCAGCGTAGTTATCTACAAACATACCAACGACAAAACATATAATAATGACAGGCATCAAATTAAATGTCAGTAAGGTAAGGTATTTAAACTCAATACAATGACTAAGCGCTAACTGTTAAAGTCTATTGTAAGTAATTGACATTGGCACGTTGCTATAGCACCGTACTGTAAACTAAGCTGTAAGTCAATTATCCGACGAACTATCAACAGCAATAAAAAAATACTAAAACATACCTAAAGCGTTGAATACACAACTTCTTTTAGCTTGTCTGCATATCGTTGAGCTGTTATCATCTGAAATGTAATATATTTGTTTAAAAAGAGTAAGTTTGTTCGACGATAACTTGAATAGTGTTGATGAAACCTTCATAAAATTGGATAGGAAACAATAGCATATAAAAAAAACTTTTGGGCTCGCACTTCTCTTTCAATCACTCTCATATACGCTTTTATGCCACTCTAAACCCGAAAGTATTTTCAAGGGTGACTAGAGCCACCCGACCCCCAATCAACATCGCTTCGCCTCGCGCAGTTAGTGTACTTTATATGGACCTCTATAGATAAACGCTCACTACATCAACTCGGTAGCATCACCGGACCACCCCGTCAAATAAAATGTCATACATCGCGATTTAGCCGTGGCTGACTAAGTTTCATTTCGCCAAATTTCGTTTTGCAGATGTTTCCTTTGGCAAAATAACGATCATTGTGGATCTCATTATTTTTTCGAATAGTCAATAAAAGGAAAAACCACAAAATTTTATTTCTCTACTTTATAATATAGTCAAAGTGTGGGTTTAAAGATAATTCCTTTATCTAGTGTCACACAATTTTTTTTATTAGTGACTTCTCTACTCGGGAAACATCATATATTAACGTAAGCGTTTAAGGGTAAACACGTATTTGTGAATTGTATATATTTGCAATTCCCAATGTTCAATGGAAGTAATTCCCATCAGACCAATTTGATATCAAGTCATCATTATAAATTAAACTTATTGTGGATCGGCATTCGGCAATTAAAATGTATACTGACGTGGCATGTGGAACCAAACGCAGTCGCATTTCTCAAACGTGTAGTTGGAAAGGCACTCCAGCCTGCAGTTGTTGGCTGTGTATGTGAGAAAGTATTTCAACCATCGCTCTTCAGGGAAGTAACATTGTCGCCTGGGGATTATATAATACGTTTAGGTAATGCAAATGGCATGAAAACTAAAGGCAAAAAGAAAACCGGGTTTTAAAAGTACTCAAACGAGCATGCGTGATGCAGGTCATAAAAAAGGGGTAGAGATTTCATTGTTTATCCGAGATGCCTACATGCTATTCATTTGGCAAAAATAACTTGCGATTTACCAAAAAAGTCTCCGTCATTCAATTCAATAAATCAGCTGTATTCAACATGGACTACTTGCATCTAATGAACATTTTTGTCATCATTTATCAATCTTTTAAACGAATTCCCGAAGACATAAGTTATAATTACAATGAGTTTCAAAACTTAACTTGTAATACGGGAAGGAAAATTGCAAGAGAACATTATGTTTTTTAAATTAAGAATAAAGAAGAGGCACCTTACCATGAAAGAGGCCCATGAAAATCTAATGGAGTAGCTTTTACCTAGTAGTGAACACTCATATAGGTTAAATATAAAAAAATATGAGATGAACCCACGTATTATTACGAACATTATCACAATGGTGCAGAATGGGTAAAGCCAAAATGGGATTGGAAGAAGCTCACAACACTAAAAGATTAAACATACTCGAAAATAGCCAACTAACGTTTCTGGAGAATAATCTCTGAGACTGCTGGACGTATTGAGGATACTGAACTTGAGGGCAAGCGACGAAGTTTGTTTGGGCAGAGCAGCGTAGTAATAGAGAGAAGACTGTGGCATATCACCTGGGTGCTGCAAGTAAACCTGCAACAACAACAAAAATTGCCTTTTGATTTTATTAAATCATAGCACCACAGACATCAAAGTGAACAAGGTAATCGACCAGAGGGGTTATTATGACATAACTATGCAGTTCTGTTTACGCTCAGTGAAAAGGACAGGGGGGTTATTATGAGCTAGCTTTGCAGTTATTTTTACGGTGAGCGTAAAGGACAGAGCTATGGCAGTTATAAACGTAAACAGAACTGCATAGTTACGTCATAATAACCCCCCAGAGCTATATAACTCTCACAGCTCTGTCCTTTTCTCTGAGCGTAAACAGAACTGCATTTGTTATGTCATGATAGCCCCCCAGTCTTACAAAAAAACAAGCATTTAAACCCGACTGCATGTTCTAACACTGTCGTCTACATACATACATAACATTACGCCAACATTCCCAAAACCTAAAAAGACTTCTTGATAATTCTTGTCATCATATTTTGCACAATCAGGCTAAGATGTTTACCAGTAGAATAGTTACAGGTTGCAAGCTCATCTCCTAACAGCACTACAAGCCTTTATTCCCTAAATCGCTTCTTACGACATTCACGCGAAGACATGCAGTAGCACTATTCTAACCCGGCAACCAAACTGCAACATCTCAGCATTGTCGTCTAAATAATACCTATGTTATAGAGTTTTACATTTACTTATGATAACTGACCTAGATATTTCATCGAAGATTGCTATCAAGCAGGTACCAAAATGCCCATGGTCCTTCAGAGCCAAATTATATGGATTGTTTCTGGGCGTTTACCTCATTCTAGAGTTGGTGACCCTAGACAGAAGTTTCAATTTTATAGCTTTGGAATACATTCCAGTTGAAAAAATATAAATAGTTGGGTATGTATTGTTTTATGGAATTTAAATCAATCTTGTACGTGTTATAAGTATATAAAAAAAACTACTTTTTCAAACCTACTTTATATCCTCGATTGATTCCATTGCACAGTCCATCGCGGTCTGCTAACTTTTCTTTCAAAACCACTGAGAAATCTGGTGTTCCACCATTTCCCTGAAATTTCAATTTTGATTTAAATTAAGGTACGAAGAGATTATAAAGACAACCGTGGAGGTGAATAAGAAAGGGGAAAAGATTAGCAAATGTCAACGCGAGTCAAAGGGACACGGGGTATGACTTCAATACAAATAAACTTAGGATTGAGAGTGAGGCACTTGTCAACAGTAAAATACAAAGTTATATTATATATTATTATGCACATGAATAAAATTGAATTGACTCATCTAAAATAAATATGTTTACACACTTACCTGTCCGCGAAATGGATACACATCGCTGTCTGTGCTATTGTATCCTTTAATGTACGACCACCCGTTGCTTGGTGTTGACGTATTTAGATAAGAGTAATTCTTCTGTACACTAAAAAAAAGCTATTTTTTTTGTATCGAACGCCTTCACGGAAGTGCGTTAACAACTGTTACATTAATAATTGCTCCCATACTTAAGAGGACTGTGAAGCATATAATTTTCATACTAAATGCGATAACGTTTTTCTCTCCTTAAACGTTGTCCGATTTTTAGGATTTTTGAATATGTATGTATGTATGTATGTAAACTCTTTATTGCACAAAAATATAAATATTACAATTATAACCCTGAATCAAATGAGTAAGGACAATGCATGGGGTTGGACACATACAAGTTTGCACAAAAAGTAAAAAGAAATGATAATACTTATAAATAAATAAATAAGTTTTAAACAAATTAGCAAGTACACAAACTAATATAAACGTACATGTATAATACACACATATATACATATATACATACATATACATATATACCTACATAAATATATAAATAACAACTCTAGTCATTATAGGAACCTGACTTCACGACTCATTCAGCCACAAAGTTTCTAAATTCCTCTTTAGAGAGACTACAGAAGGGGACTGCCTTAAGGACAACGGAAGTTCATTCCACAGTTAGACACCATGGACTGTGAAGGATTTGGCATAGAAACGTGTTTTATTAGACGGAACCGCAAGGGAAAGATTGGCGCTGGAACGCAGGCGATGACCGCTGCCGCAGGCCAGATAGTTGAATCTTTCAGAAAGATAGGGAGGGGAAAAAGGAAGGAAGAGGACATTGAAAAGGAGTGAAAGTACATGTAAATCTCTACAGCGGCGGATAGGAAGCCATTTCAGCTGCGTACGAAACATCGACACGTGATCGAACTTTCTCAGCCCAAAAACGTACCGGATACAAACGTTCTGCAGACGCTCTAGTCTGTCAAGCAGCTCCTCTTTTAAGTCCAAGAACGCTATATCGCCGTAATCTAGAAGCGGGAGTAATAAGGAACGCGCAAGTGTCAGTTTTGTCGGGAAAGGCAGGAAATTCTGCAGGCGCCTCAGGGAGTGGAGTGACGCAAAGAGTTTGCGACTTATTGTACTGATGTGAGCTGACCAGGACAATGTCTGGTCCATAGTAACACCTAAGTTTTTGACTGTCGAGGAGAAGGGGATTGGAATCCCATCATAGCAAACATTAGGTACCACGGTACGAGTATCAGACAGTCTAGTAATAAAGTGAGGGCTACCAAGAACAATAGCCTGCGATTTCTTGGCATTCACTTGTAGACAGAATCTCTCAGCCCAGCATCGTATCGATTCAAGATCGCTGTTAATTTGCTCCACCAAGGAAGGGAAATCATCAAAACCGGCAGAAGAATATATTTGCAAATCATCCGCATACAAATGGTAGGAAGAACGAAGTGACTGGGAGATACTGTTAATAAATATTGAAAAAAGAAGAGGAGAAAGCACCCCGCCCTGAGGAACACCAGCGGAGAGTTCGCACCACTCAGAATACTTGTCATCAACCCTGACACGCTGGTGCCTCCCAGATAGGTAGGACCGAAACCATGAAAGAGAAGAAGGAGAAAAGTTAAGAGTATTAAGAATTCCAAGAAGAATATCGAAGTCAACGGTGTTAATATGTTGTAGATATTATGAAAAACTATGTCTGTACTTATTCCTTTACAAGAAAATATTGATTAGAAATTAAAAACAAAAACAATAGCAAAAACGTACAGACCGATTTTTACATAATATCTACAATATATTCAAAAATCGTGAAATTCGGAATAGATTTAGGTCCCCTAGTTAGAGCTAAATTTGTATGGATTATTTTTGACAGCTACGCGATTTAAGCATCGCTTCACAATCCTCTTAAAAGTATACGTAAGACTTAGTTGGCAATTATATACCAGCCAGGCCGATTAGAAGTCAAATGTCATCGCTATACAACTTATTACGGGTTATAAATTGTACTGAGATGCAGGCGTCAGGATTGACTTTTTATCGGCCGAACACAATAGATTTTTTTTTGTTTCATGCTTGCCGAGGCACCACTCCTCGAAATTTTATTTTTTCTGTTGTGCAAACAATAAAGAGAGTTGTTAAATGGATACCTAAGGGCAACATCGTATGGCGTTAAAAAACATGAACCTACTTCTCAACTCGGAAAATTTCATTAGCTGCCAAGGAATTCATAGTAAAGCAGACACCCTCCATAGTAATAACGGGTTTGAAGATTTTTCGGCATGGTACGTAATTCTGTCGCCGAAAGCAACTGTAGAATATGTCATCTGTGGTCGGCGAAACCTGAAACCAGAATAAGCTCCCAATGTCTACCGCGCCGTATTCAGCAATATTGAAAAAACCAACTGGCGGTCTATAATGGTTTGTATAACCTATTACGCATTAGTTTTTCGCCTTTCTCTTTCTCTCCCCAGGTAGAATTCGTCAAACGTCTACACCAGGAAACTCTGTTCAGGATTGTTTTTAATTGACAGTTACTACGGTCACTTTCATCCACCAAGTGGTGAGAGGGCCAATCTTTTTATAGTCTCGGGTTAGCCTTTTTAAATGAAACAAATAAGACGGAAAAGTTCAAATGCGTCGGTCCAGGCATTGATTTTGAAAAGCCAATAAACATGACATTGTTGTTTTTCTTGTCTTACCTCAATTATGTGATTATAGTCTCGAGTTAGCCTTTTTTAATGAAAGAAATAAGACGGAAAAGTTCAAATGCATCGGTCTGGGCATTAGTTTTGAAAAGCCAATAAACATGACATTGTTGTTTTTCTTATCTTACCTCAATTATGTGATCGATGGCTTTAGCATCGGAGAATTCTCGTATTCCATATCCAACTAAGTCATCCGTCGAGCAAATGAGGCTAATATCCTCAAACTTATTGACGGAAGGATCATGACTTTCTTCAAAAAGACTGAAAGATAATAATGTCTTAGTACAAAGTGACGACTTTAGCACGTTGAGTTCATGGTTGTTTTAAGTTAATCGTTTTTACTTCATCATCTCAGTTTCATTTTCCATTTGATCTTTCATCTTCACCGTCAGTTCGGTAAAGTTGTACACGGTGCGTTTTGCTTTAATTTGAGGGCAGATCATCACAGAAGGGAACGGTACCTAAAATCAGTAAATTATACATATAAACTAGTTAGCGGTTTGTCCGCTACTCTGACCACGTAGGAGTTGTTCATCGTTATTTTTACTTATTACTTAAGTAACGTCATGAAGTTAAGTAAAACGTCATGTAGTTTTTTATACGGAAACTCTCTTTTTCTAAAGCTTAGGATTTACTTAAATATCCTACCTCTCCAACGGAAACGAGATGTTCACTCAAGGCTACGATGACCGGGCTCGACTGCCATTTCACCCACACGTTTCGGATTAAAAAGAGACACAAACTTAGACTTATTAGGAAGGTGATGATCCAAAATATTCTGCAATTAAATATAAAAAGGGTTATTACAGTTCATCTGCAAGCTTACTGCATTTATAGGGTTCCGAACCTCAAATGGAAAAAACGGAACCCCTTTAGGCCTACAGGATCACTTTGTTGTCTCTCAAAAGGAGCAAATCCAGTCAACTTGATCGAAGTTACGTATTAGAGCCTTTTGGGATGGGAACTTTAGGACCGTGGGGATCAGGAGCACATCGTATTTTTAAAGGCTTCTAGGCGCCTGGTCGACGCAATTCGTGACCAAATGCTGGCCTTTACTTGGCACAAAGATTAAGCATGTGGCAATACTGCCAGTATTTTGGGAACGCTGCCCACGCAGCGGTAGCGGTTTGTTAGATTAGTATACTTAGTTTTAAATAATTTTGTAAGTTCGTTCGTTAGTTTTTATTGTCTTATTTAAATAAATATGTTGCTGGGTTAGAATAGTGCCACTCTATGTCTTCCCGTGGATGTCGTACGAGGCGACTTAGGAAATAGGGGCTTGTAGTGCTGTTAGGCGTTGGGTTTTGCCACCTGTTACTAATACACTAGTAAACTTCTCGGCCTGATTGTGCAAAATGTGGTTATAGAATTATAAACAAGTCTTTTTAGATTTGTTGGTATTTCTGTAGCTTTGCCTACAGCCACTCTGGGAATGAAGGCTCTGTATTTGTTATGTACTCGTACGTATGTGTATTTTGTAGTGTAGATAACATAATAATATTGAAGAGGGCGCCACTGGACGGTCGGTGTATGCTCGTCGAAGTCTTAAGAGGCCGTATACGAAATTTTGCCGATTTCGCCGATTTACTTGATTTTACAAACGTGATTTTACTGTTGAAATACTTTACTTCTACAAATTTTAATGCGCAACACGAAAGATAATTTCAACTTTAAGCGAATGTATGAGCTACTTTTTTGTTTTTATTATTTGATACTGATTCATTGACCTGAAACCGGCGACTGTTTTGTGAATTTTGCTGTAAGAGGTTTAGAATATCGCATATTCACGAATCGTTTTGACGTCTCAAAGGTATAAAAAAATCAATTTAAAAAACGTATGAATTACTTTTTACCACCTTCATATATTTTTTTTGTGTAAAAAAAATATTAACTTGGTAAAGTTTTACAGAAAATGCGCAAAACATTGTTTTTGATTACGACTACTTAAAACTTTCGTTCATTAAAATAAAACAACAGTAATAAAGTTCAGTTCAAAATCAATCCATTACTTTAAAAAAATATCTAAAAAATTAATAAAAATTAGCAATATATAATGTTTTAAAATAACCTAAATCTCGCATTATAATACTCGACAAATCTGAAAAAGTACCTCATTTATTTGTAAGTCATTTATTCGATTAGAACTGAAATGATATTTCATGATGTGCATTCAAACTTATAGAATAGCAGTATTTTAACTGTAAAATCTCAAAAAGAAGCAAAACCACCAACATTTCGTGTACGGCCTCTTAAATAAGTGACTTCTCTATCAGGCTGAGTCCACGCTCGGTGATGTAACGCAGCCCGTGCAGGGTGGTGTTCTTGGCGAAGTCCTGCAGCAGCGTGATGGCGAGCAGCTTGTGCCGGCGCCGGCGGAGCTCCCTTCTATTGCCAAGCTGGCCCTGTTCAGCTTGACTTCTGGAAATAATGTAAAAAAAAAGTGTGTATTTTTGTTTCCAGAAGTTATTAATAGACATACGTCACGAGACATTACTACTAGTGATGGGTAGCCGCAATGGGGTGAAATTTTATGGGAGAGGGATGGCATTTGTGCATATCGTTTTTCACACCAGACAAGACTCAAAAATCAAATGCCATTCGATTGCAATGATTTTAAGTGCATTTTTCCCAAACTCTCGTACATCGCTCGAAAATTATTATTTTTCCGGCTTACAATTCTGACGGATTGATAACCGATCGGCTGGAGCGGATGGCAATTTGTTTCTAGTGTCAGTGTATGAACAAGCATGCCAATTTTCAAGCAGCTGCCTGTACATTTTTTTTCGCTCGTATACAGTGCGCCGGTTGGACCAGGTTGGCATTAGCATTTCAATACATTAATATACTGTTTCAATCGGCGACTCCGCGTCATTTTTTTTACACGTCCTCCTAATTAAGGCAAATTGATGAAGTTTTGGCTTGACCCTAGCTCCAAAAATGAAATATTATATCAACTATCCTTTACATCAATGTAGTTTATGTAAGTTTATGTATGTATATTGATTTATATATATATATTTTATTGATATATTGATTTATATATGAAATTTGTAAACTTGCCTACTCGATGCACAACCTTTCACTTTTCTCAATCTCAAAGGGTTAGCTGTAAGAGATCCCTTAAAGGGATAAGTTCGCCTTTGTATATTATTTTCTTGTATCTTCATTGAAATGTTTCGGTTTTATTTTGTACAATAAAGTGTTTACATACATACATTACATACATACATTGCGCCTCAGGACAAATTGCCTCAGTTCAGAATGCTTAGGGCGCTTCCACAACACTTCGGGAGCTCAAATACCGCGAACCTGCCTCTTGGATATTGGAACTACGCTTCATTGCTTGAACTATAACGTCCGTTGCACGAAAATTACCATAGGAAAGAAAGGCCAGAGACTAAATATGCGCTAATCTTGGTATCCCTTCATTTTTCATAATTTCATTTGCTATAAAGACATTTTTTCTGAATTCATAAACCTTTCAGGTATTTTTTACATGCCATCGTATAGAACCCAAAAGGTTAGATTAGGTTTGTTTTATTACAATTCTGAATAGTTTACGGTTTCAGAAAAAATGCTTTTATGGCAAAGGAATAACATGGCACATTATCGTTATGACATATAAAACTATGTCATATGAAATTCGGGCTAGTGAAATTATTGCATATGTAATTCGGTCAAACGGTAGAGACCCGCTAACCTTTAAGTAAGATATGAAGTTAGAAATGCTTGCCTTGCAAGTCATTAATTAAAAACGAATAAAAGTAAGTATTCATTTGGATGACCGTTAAATATAGATTAATGAAAGCAACGAAAAATATTTCATCATTTGCATCTCATTCATTTGCTGCTAGCTACCCCTAACCTTCAAGCAGAGGTTAAAGATGTCTGCTTATGTTCGCGTAGTGATCATAATATTCATTTCTACACTATACGTGTATTAAAAAAAACTTACTCCATCTGTGACAGTGTACTCGTCTTTTACTTTATTCACACATTACACAAGCAACATAGCACTTCGACAGTGTAAGGACAAATAACGTGCACCCTATAAGTGTGCTTGTTAATGTTCGCTTTTATATGGTAATTAATAGTGTTCCATTCCAGTAATTAATACATTCACCGCCCCTGGCTCAAAAGTAGTATCAACTTTACGTAGAATTAATAGTTTTCGGCAGCGAATGAGTTTAGAGGGTGCGTTTACCCTTGAGGAACATAATCAACTTGTTCATTAGGTTATCACCTGTTTAGTATAAAGTATAAGTTATTGATGACGTAAAAGGTCACGAGAAGAAATGATTGATCCGAAGGTGACTTAACTTTTGGAGTTTCTTAATAAATATGGAATAAATTTGATAACTTTGTTGACCGTCTGTTCGTCCGTTCGAATAGTTGTAGAACCTTTGTACGTATGTCCGCACGGCCCCATCAGAACAAAAGAATTAGCTACCGAAAAACATAATTTCTAAAATTATCAGGAGGGACATTATTTAAAAGCTTTCACGAAGAAAATAATTATGATTAGCTCACGTAACAGAATCATAATTAGATTGTTTAGATTATGTAACTGATGTCTTTTGGTATATTTGGGTAATTTAATAACGTGAAACGTAATATACAACCAAAGTACACGCATCGTCAAAACGTAATATAGACACTATCAGTACGTAGCATACGTGTGAAGTAGAAAAGGGGCAAATATAATAAAATTATTAAAATGACAGCCACCCGGGGTTTAAGTTGCTTAGTAATAAAAGGACTCAAGTCACACAAAACACACTTTTATTAAACTTTAACACTTTATTCTTACGTTGGAGTATGGAATAGACGGACTAAACTCCCAGTCTGTCAAAATCTTGTCCCGTTGCAGCATGTAATGCCCTCAGTGCTTGCTATGAATATGATTATTGAATATGAAACGCATCCATAGCAACGTAGCATAGCACACTCTGGTGGAGAGACACCCTTACGCTGACCATTTCGTGATTACATGACATCTTTCTTTGTGCTAAGTCTGTTGCCATTTTTAAAAACAAGTCCGCCATTTGCACCTCCTTTGTGTATTGTGCAATAAAGTTTAAATTAATTAATTAATTACCACGTCAAAACGCTGTAATTGGGCACATTGCGTAAACATTATATAAATTAAAAATGAATGCCCACTTAAATTCTTCGCTACAGCTAAAAAGGTGTGCTCTCTTAATTATCGACATGAAAAACGATTACTTACTCCAAATTAAACTGAAATAACAAACTCCACCAAAACACGTTTTTTAGGATTCCGTAGTCAAAGTAGGGACCCTTATAGTTTCGCCATGTCCGTCCGTCCGTCCGTCCGCAGCCTAGCGCAGAGACTCTTAGTACTAGCAAGTTGTTAGAGGCAAAATCTTAAATGAGAGCATAATATAACAAATTTTAAAGGAAAACTATCACGACTAAGTAGACATCATTGCGCTATTTTATTTATTTATAAGTCAAAATTTCACAAAGAACTCAAAAAGTATTAAATATGCAAACGAGCATAACCATGTATAAGTCTATTCAAAGGAACTCCGAATTAAGGAACTCTCCATCAACATAAAAAAGTTAAACTTCCCCAAGAATTAATTTTCTCTCTGTTTTAATTAAATTTTTTCACCGACTGGCTAATGAAGCCAAAATTGGGGTAACTAGCACCCAATTTTCAGCTGTTTTGTGTTAAGTATTCAGCGCTTGAAGTGTTAATAGGGTCGCGTGAATTTTGTACATGATGGAAATATTAATTTTGTGAAAAGTTTATGTACGATTCATGTCAAAGGGACGTTTAATAGCAAGGTTTTTGGCTCAAATTTATAGGCATATACTCACTAGTATATGGCCTATAAATTAGAAACGCACGGAGAGAGGAACTAGTGCTACACTTACGAACAAATTTTTATAGAATAGGAGGAAAACGAGCAGACAGATCGCCTGATGGTAAGTGAATACCGTCACCCATAGACACCTGCAGCACCAGAGGAGTTACAGGTGCGTTGCCGGCTTTTCAAATGACAGTACGGTCTTTTCTTGAAGGTTTGAAGGTCTAGGTATTTTTATTACAAAAAAATAAAAAAGGCACATTAAGGGATAACTAATTTTGTGTCGAATAATTACTACAAATTAACCCCATTTACAACATTTAATAAATTACCTATATTGACTACCCCGACCCCCATTTTTTTTTATTAGGGATAAAAAAAAATGGCCAGTCAAAAAATCATGCTATCTCACTTTTTGCCTGCGACTCCTTCCGTGTAGAAGTCGTCTATCTCGGTCACTATCCATAAAAAAACCCTTTATCTTTCCTCGGGGTTGAAGCAATCTCCAAACAAAATTTCAATGAAATCGGTTCTACAATTGAGCCGTGAAAGCATAAAAACGCGGGTGGTAGGACCTTGTGCAGGGTCCGTCTGGATCGCTACCACCATCTTATCCATTAACCTACCGCCAAACAGCAGTGTTCGCATTGTCGTGTTCTGGTTTGGGGATAAGACAGCCGGTGAAATAACCAGCATAGAGGCATTCCATCTTAGTCCTCAGGGTTGGCAACGCATTTGCAGTCTTAGGATTGCAGTCTTGTGAATGCGAATGTCTATGGGTCACTGTTCCCACTTACCATCAAGTGGCCTGTGTGCTCGTTTGCCTTATGAATGCATGAATTAGGATGCATGTTTGTGAATAATTGTATTTATTTGTTTGTTTCTTCTGCGTTGACAGTCCGACGCCAAGTGCTAACCGAAAGGTTAACCAAAGATTCCACGTTTAACTGGAAGAGATCTTATATGGGATTAATTCACCTTTGGACGTTATCTACATCGATGCAAACATGTCCTATTATTATTTATGTGTTATATATAATAAGAATAAGAATACATAACATTACGCCTTCATTCCCAGACTGGGGTAGGCAGAGCTACAGAAATACCAACATCTCTAAAAATACTTGTTTATATTTCTGTAACCACATTTCGCACAATTAATATTAATCTTTATATTATTTAACTTATAAAGAAAAAAGCCTTGACTCACTAAGTTGGTTTTCTATGTAAACTGCATAATTTATTTATTATTTATTTAACAGCCTATAATAGCAAAGACCTCCCACCCTTCCTTCTACGTAGCCCTCTCTTAGGCTGTCGGTAAATGAAAATAAAAGAACATTAAATTTAAAATTAAACATCTGCATATAATGTGGCGACCATAAACATTTAAGAACGATTTAAGAAACTGACGACTAAATTACGAAATTAAACAACCGTTTTCACAACACCTTTTATGCTATTTGTATACCATACTATTTTACAAAGCAATAATTCAATCTTCAATCTCTTATGATGATTTGGACGGCTAAAATACAGAAAAATATTCCAAATTTTAGCCCGAGCTTTAGCCGTTTTAGAACAAAAATGTCTCGAGAGACAGACGGACAAGGATTGACAACAACAAAGACGAACAACGGTCATCTTGTTCCGTCAGGGAACACACCAGGGTTGACCCGAGTCCTTTTTGACCTTACATTACAGCGCAACGTCTTTAATTTTGCTATTTGTCGTTTCGTTGTTTACGCAACGTCTTTTACCTTTTGGTTTTTTTCTGTCAAATTGTATGACTATATTGTGTTTTTTTCAAATACACGTTTTGATTTTGAGTTTGAGTTTGAATAAAAAACAACTTTGAGGTTATCAGTTAAGTTTATTCGGGGTCTGGTTTTTGACATGCAAGCGCACCGCAGCGGTTGGCGCAGCACTTGAGGGCGCGTGGACAGTCGGAGTCGCTGGTGCAGGTGTGGGTGCACACCCACGGGCCGCGCGGGGCCGCGGGGCAGACGCCTGGCTTCACTGGAAAAATATATAATAGCTGAAGAACGATAGCTAAGTTTATTTCTAAAGACACCTTTTGAGTAGATAAACACCCAGCAAAATGGTGTCCCTTACTTACAGAGTTGATACCTCTAAACTGTCGAGCCAGTTTTCATAAAACCTAGCTAAGGACTATTCCGATTAAACCAGCTTTCTTTAAAAAGAAACGCTTTTACAGTGGTCAGGATACACGAGACAAACACATAGATACATAGGTTAAAGTTATAGCATCCCTTTATTTGCTATAGGGGTTAAAATGTAAAAATTAAAATTATCCCCTGGTTTAATCTGTCAAGAGCACTGAGTAAGTATACCATCAGAAGTTATATGGTGCTATTAAAGCCGGTAGAGTAGCGGAGTTGACCAGCCACGGCGCAAAAAGAAGCAGAGCCACAGTGCACAGTGCCTCGTTCATGCCTCTAAAGTACACAGACATAAATCCTACACATGTTGACGAAGTGGAGCGAACTCTCGGGTTCTATATACGTGGCACCACCACAGACAGTAAACCCGCTTTATTATGTGAGTAGATTAATAGACGGGTGCGTTACCTATATTGATGAAGTAGTGCGTAGTCACTGTACAAGGTATGACGAGTTTAGAAGATGACAAATCTGGAATATGACGAGTTAGGAATATGACCAGTTAGGAAATTGTCGAGTTTGGAAGATGACCAATTTGGAATATGATGAATCAGGAACAAATCGTAAAACCGCTTTATTGTGTGCGTAGTCAAGGTTCCACACACATGGCACCACAACAGACAGTAATAACGCTTATTGTGTGAGCAGACTAATAAACAAGTGTCTTACCCATATTGACGAAGACGCGCTTAGTCACGGGATCCACACAGATGGCACCACCACAGTCAGTGGGACAGCATAATTTAGTAGTGTTGGCGCAAGGAGTTTGTGATCCACATACAGCTGTACACGTGTCCACTGAGATACTTGGTGGACAGGACCCCGTTTCGCCTGACACAACCGCCAAGAGTGACAAAACTGAAACACCAATAGTTAAATATTAACGGTCGCTACTTAGCAACTTGGCTAGCATTAGTATGGAGATAGCGCCATATAACGCCGGTAGTCGTTGAAACCATCTCTATCGCTTAGCTCAAGTAATAGTCGCCTCTACTGCGCGCGCTCGCGTCGCTTAATGCTCTCCTGGCATCGGCACCGGAATGTGACTTGTTTGCTGGACGATGGACGGCTGTACGTCGTGAGTGTTTGAGATTTTGCGAGTTGATGGATGCCAGAAGATCGAGTGTTATAGCGTAAGGATTGTCGTACCTATATACTTGTTCCGTTAAGGTTTTGTGTTTTTGATTTTGTCTCGCTGTTCAATAATTTAATTGCATGGTGCATTGGTGTGCAACTGTAATGCCGTGTTCAATTTATTTGTTAAATAAATAAATAAATAAATAAATAGTGAAAACATGACCGATTTACCACGTGACCATCTTGGTGGCTTACGTTTATTCCATTCATTTTTCAATCGACATATAATCGGTAACGATGGTCGAAAGCAAATTGCTTAGCCCCACTGAACACAAACGGAATTGCTTTTTAATAAAGGTGGGAAAAAAGCTGTAAGTCGTACCAACATCGGAATTGAAAACCTCCAACCCATTCTTGCATGAGGTCATTTGTTAACTTGTTTTGCCGTCAAAACTTATCCCTTTATTCTAGTTCAAGACAGTGACTATATATGGGGATCCTATCATTTCATAACCAATGTTTCACAAATGATTAATTTCGTAAACATATTATTTGACAACCTGTTTTTTTCCGAAACTGTAAATAATTCTGGATTTATTTCAGGACCATCGTGTAGAACCCTGGATCCCTGTGTGTGTGTGTGGTTAAATTAGGTTAATGTTATAAAAATCCTGAAATATTTGTAGTTACAGAAAAAAAGAGGGTTGGCATATGAATAAGTTGCGTAACGATGCATTTGTCAAAGATTTGTCTGCAAAAAGGCAGAGCACCCTATATATGAAAAATATACCCAAATCCGTTTATTCGTTATGCATGATTGAAAGAGAAAAAAACCATTTAATCTCGCAATTTTTTTCTAATATTTGTACAATACATCAATACTAGGCTAGGGACTTTAATCGGTCTATTCCATACTCCAACGTAAGAATAAAGTGTTAAGGTTTAAAGTACACACAGACAAGGAGGGTATGTCAACAGGTTATAAGGAAGGGGAACGGGGGGTGTCCCAAGGTCTTGTTTTTGGTTTTAGGTTTTTTTTTAAATTTTATTACTGTTTTCTCTTGTCTTGTTTAAGTTAGTTTAGTGCTTGTGCTGTGTGTGTGATCTGCCGTGGCTGGGCTGGATGGTTCCGACGGAAGACCAGCGCTGGTTTGAAAGCCAGCATAACGCTGAGTTGGAACCATTTCGTGACAACACAGGTCTTTTGTTTATGTCAGAATTTTGTTACTTTTTGTTTGTCACGAATATATGTTTTTCTTTCTTTCTTTCAAATAAAAGTGTGTTTGTGTGTCTTGAGTCCTTTTGTTACTAAGCAACTTAAACACCTTTTAATTTGACACTAGTTCCCGGTACGGGGAGTTAGTCCCACAGGACTAGCGGGCAGGAGTACTGGTAGAACGGGATTTAGTGGTACTAGAACCTTAAGCAGGGTCCGTCCGGATCGATACCAACATTTTATCCTTTACCTACCGCCGAACAATAGTGTTCGCATTGTTGTGTTCCGGTTTGGGATAAGACATACTAACTAACATAGAGACATACTAACTTAGTCCTCAAGGTTGGTAACGCATTTGTAGTTTTAAGATTGCAGTCTTGAGAATTCAAATGTGTCTCTGGGGGGTTATTACGGTCACTGTAAAGGACAGAGCTATGGCAGTTATATAGCTCTGTCCTTTTCGTTGGGCGTAAACAGAACTGCATAGTTATGTCATAATAACCCTCCAGATCTCACTTAAAAAAAAAGAAATATGTAATAATTTTAAGAACCCTAGGAAAATGTGGAATATCATTAATAGACTAACTGGTAGAATAATTAATGCGCTTGATGATATGCTACTGCAGGCATTTAAAAGTAAAGCCAAAGAATTGTGTAATAGGTTTACCCAAGATTTCGAAAACAATGTAAAGAAGGTTCTGAACACATGTAGTGACCCCCTGCTTGACGAGAAATCATATACCAATACTCCAACTTTAGCTCTTAAACTCAACAAAATTCAAGAAAATGACATGTACAAAATAATTAATAATATGAATGAAAATAAAAGTGCAGGCTACGATAGAATAAGAGCTAAAGATATTAAATACATAACTAAAGAAATAACCCCAGTGCTCACACACCTATTAAATCAATGTATAGAATTCTCGACTTACCCAGACAAACTGAAAATAGGGTTAATTCGGCCAATATTTAAGAAAGGTAGCCGTACTGACACTAATAATTATAGGCCCATCACATTGTTACCGACTGTAGATAAAATAATTGAAAAATACTTGGGTAAAACGGTTAATGATTTCTTGTCAAGCAACGGAATCATTCATGGCAGACAATTTGGATTTCAGAAAAATAAAAACACCTCTCAATTATTAGCTTATTTCGCAGATGAGGTCAACAACCATTTGAACGAAAGGGAGCATGTTTTATTGGTGCTGGTGGATTTTAGCAAGGCATTTGACACTCTTAATCATCAAACTCTTTACAACAGGCTTTGGCAGAGTGGTATACAGGGGCCGGCCCTAAGTTTATTTAAGAACTATCACATGAATAGGTATAACATGGTCAGCATTGCTGGAGAGCAAGGTGAGATCTCGCAGGCCCTCCAAGGGACAGCACAAGGATCAATAATCGGTCCGACCGGATACCTAATTTATGTGAATGACATGTGCAACGTATTTGCCCACGCCTCGGTATACCAGTTTGCCGATGACACTTGTCTCATAATAGCAAATAAAGATTTGAAAGCTGCGGAAAAACTGATGCAGTGTGAATTTGATGTGCTATGTAGGTGGGCGCATGATGCTGGCCTATCACTTAACTACCAAAAAACTAAATTAATGCATTTGCACTCACCATATGTTAAATCTAACACAGTTCCTAAAGTTACGGCCCACGAGCACTCGTGCTTGCATGCTCATCATTCACACTGCAGATGTGAGCCACTAGAACTAGTAAAGCATCATACCTATCTTGGACTACATATAGACAGCAATTTTAACTGGGGCACCCATATTGACCATGTGTGTAAAAAATTAAGAGCAATTTTGTGTAATCTTAGCATACTTAAACAAACAATGCCTTACAACGTACTACGCCTGCTATACATGTCATTAGCAGATTCT
The DNA here is from genome assembly GCA_949316455.1 of Acleris holmiana. NCBI lineage: Eukaryota > Metazoa > Arthropoda > Insecta > Lepidoptera > Tortricidae > Acleris > Acleris holmiana. The sequence goes on from OX438769.1 coordinate 14,107,844, forward strand.
ATAATAGGCTATGGAATTTCATGTTACGGAAGAACTTATAAAACGTATCTGCAGCGCATCTGCAGTATTCAAATAAGACTGTTAAAAGCGATTGTTCCTCTAAAAGTCAAATACCAACATAGGCACAACTATGACAGTCTATTTGAATACTGTAGAGTGCTGAGTGTGTTCGATAAGGTGAAGCTAGCTATGGTACTAGAATACAGAGATGCTATGGGGGAATTAGTTAAATATAGAAGATCTGATAATCTACGAAATCTAAAAGAAGGAAAGTCATTTATCACTCCAAGAAGTAATAACCTATACGGGTCTAGAATTTGGTCAAATCTCCTACCTCATATTTTGAATAGTTTCCCTAAACATGTATTAGAACGCATGGAAGCTAAACCTGGGTCTACCAAAAATATAGTTAAAAGATTTCTTATGTCTTGTAATTAATTCTAATTAATTCTTATAAATAGCGTCCTCACTAACTTAGCCAAATAATCTTAAATAGATAAAGATTTAGGCTAAGTATAAAATTGTAAACCCAACACAAATTTTGAAATAAACAGATTTTATTATTATTTTATAATTACCATCAGGTGATCTGAGTGCACATGTGCCTCTTTGCGATAAAAAAAGCAAATGATCATGACCTAAAAAAATCAAACATGTATATGTAAGTACAAATACCGTGGTTGTAATACAAACTTGGCGCGTGACCTTTCCTCAATACTGACTTGCATAAACATTGAATTCTATTTTTAACAATGTGATGTCATAAAACATTTTAAATTAATAATTTAAAATAAAACATTAATGAAATGTTCTTGAGCAGTCAGTCATAAATATATAAACGTTCCCAGGACGTCTTTTAAACACGCCTATGTCACTGATAATAAGGTCTCTGTTTATATAATTATATTTGAAGCGATTACCGTATAATTAGTGATTTTGACTGTACTAAATTTTATAAAGATAAAAGTTGTTTGTTCAGTAAGTAGGCCGCACGGGCACTTTTACACGTCAAAATTCTACCGGCGCTTCCCAAGAGGAGACCACTGCTGAGAAGAAGCGCCGCAAAAAACTCAACAGTGAGTCATTTTTTTAAATAAATATTACTTTGACAATGATAGAACTTAACCTATTGTTTTTAAACAAGCATAGTGCCATTGTTTCGTGGAGGAACAAAATTATAGAAAAAGCCGAATTTAAATTTAAATTAACGTATGTTGTAGATAGACAAACACTTTTGGGTAAGTTCCTTCTCTAAAAAACTGCACAATAAAATAATTAATTCAGTATATTGGTCAAATCAGGGCTCTTTTACACGTCAGTAATTTGAAGTGAATCTACCAGCTGTTTGGACAAGACCATTATTACAGAGTAGAAGCGCCGCAAGACACTCAAGCAGAAGGTCAGTCTTTAAACCATAAAAAGCAATAAAAGAACATAAAGTAATAAATAATAAGGTATGTTAATAAAGCACAAAGCAACAAAATATTGTCAGTTACATTAAATATTAATGTAATGAAAATGACTGGGGTAACTTACATAACTAATTGGAAAACAGGTCCTTGCGAGCGTTAACAGACCGGACCCCACAGACAGCACCCGATCACGAGTATGACTGGTATAGCATGGAGAAGGCACACGAGCACACAAGCTCAAGAGGGCTCTGAGACCAAAAGGCAATAGGAATCTAAAGACTGCAGTATCAACACGGCAAATGTTTTGCAAACCCTTACAACAAAAATGGAATGCTTTCACCGGGAAAAACAATGCGAATACTGCTGCTTTGCGGCAGGCTAGAGGATAAAATGAAGGTCGCGATCCAGGCGGACCCTTAAGAAAGACATGCTACCACCATGACCGCATTATTTATTTATTTTTTCCTCAATATCACACAAAATAAACTCTTGACAGAACCACTCACAAATCAATAAAAATAAAACAATAATTTCTCACAACGTTAACGTTAATTGGACGAAAGGTTACGTCGTTAAAACGGTCGAGTCTCACCGAATAGCGCGAACGGCAGCATTCTTGACAGATTTCTTGACAGCTGACAGTTGACAGGCACGCGCGCCGTCAGCTATGATGCTCGAGTACAACTGACCGACAAATAACACGGAGACATACTGCACGGAAGCATGGCGAGCTATTCAATTTATCAATGTATAATATTTGTTCAACAAACTGGTTTACTGCTGGCTGATATGGAGCTGTCTAGAGCTATATTCAAAGTTGAACGTCGAACGAGCTAATTATAGGCGCCTAGATCCCTCCTCCTTACTTTATAATCCTTTTCCCACCCTCTACGCAAGCGATGCTTGGGTATATTGCAAGGAAGGTTGGTGGATAAGTTGCAGAACATTCCCAAAATGTTAGCAATCTTCTCAAGAAATTTCTGTCATTGTTTGTTTCACCGCCGGTATCCTGGATTCGAATGGTGGCGACAAGATGTCGACTATACCTACTTAACGTATACCTACCGTTTTAGGACTCAAGTTTGATCTCGACAAGCAGATAATGACTGTTAAAAAAGTAGACACGGCAGCAAAAGATAGCCCTTAAAAATAAAATTTTGATAGAGACTTATTGAAATATTGATCAAAAATTAAATGACTAGCGATAGATGACTTAGCGAGTCCAGCAACCGCCCTCTCGGCCGAGGCTTGTTTACGCTTTTCTCCAACACTGTCAAAATCTATAAAACTGCTGTTAATAATAATAAACAGAGTCTCAAATTTGCCTTAAAAAACATTGTCGCCATCATCTTCGAGAGACAACTCATAATTCCGTTTAGATTAGAAACAGGTATGACTCAATCTTAAACTGAAATACATATACCATTAAACAGAATCACAAATTGAAATATTACAAATCCATTTGAATGAATTACGGTTTAAATTAGAACATTTACTACCCTTTGAAATTAATTCGGCAATATTTTTTTTAAAACCCCTTTTTTGCTTGAACTAATGTAAAACTATTTGATACACTTTTAAATACACCGTTCATATAACATTTTATCAATATGTACGAGTATACATGAAAACACATGAAAGAACATTGGTAAATATGAAAGAACGTTAATTGTTCGAGTGTCTGGCTGTTTTAAATTAGTTATGAACTTATGATAGTTCAAACATGGATTTAAAATGTAAAAAAAAACGCAGCATATAATTATAAGAAAATTTCATACATTTTCGGGCCGGCCTTAAAGGTTCTTATGCTAAAATAAATTAAAGGCAAGTACTATCACAAGTACTAATAATGTAATAGCATTTGCGAATTTAGGATTGCAGTCTTCAGATTGTAGTCTTGAGAATGCAAATTTCTATTGGTCACATATCCCACTTACGAGTACCATCATCTGGCCTGAGTGCTCGTTTGCCTTTTCCATGCCATTACAAATATAAATGTGAAAGTTTGTCTGTTACGCTTTCACAACTAATTCACTTCACCGATTTTGATGAAATTAGTCTGCAATGTTCGTCAACAATTCCGCTAACATGTTGGCCAACTTAATTGCCCGTCTGTATAAAGATTGGATGTCACAGAGATAACTCCCAGGCCGCCGTTTTATAATTGCACACTCTCGGTCGTGGACGTTACTCTTGTTTACAAAAACTCGTCTTTTTCCTTAAGTTTTGCACTTGTTTCGAGAACTGTTTGCAATTACATATTCAATATAATAAAAATGAATCGCTGAATGTGTTGCTAAGCGCAAATCTCGAGAGCAGCTGAACCGATTTCACTAATTCTTTATTTACTGTGTGTGTTACTGTCAGGAGAAGGACCTTATGAAAGAAAAAAACTGAAAAATTCACAGGCAATGTCAGAAATTTCAAGCGGGGCGAAGCCGCTGTCGGGTAGCTAGTTACTTATAAAAAAGCAAACGTACAAGAACATGAATAAAGAAGTTTCATGAAGGACATCAAATTCAAATTTGACGACATGATATACATCCTAGTTGTACTGACCCTGTCAACGAAGCTATGGGATGGGTTATTGTCAGTTTTCTATATATTTAAGTACGTTTTAGCCTTTTTAAGTAAGTTTAACGTTGCCCTTTGTACAAGGCTAGAGCTTAGTTTGGGACTAGGTCAATTAGTGTAAGATCGCCCTCTGCTAATATTTTGTGTTAGTCCATGTGGTTGCCCGGTTAGAATAGTGGCACTCCATGTCTTCCCGTGGATGTCGTAAGAGGCGACTAAGGGAATAACGGTTTATAGAACTGTTAGGCGATAGGCTTGCAACCTGTCACGAATACACTGGTGAACATCCTTGCCTTCTTGTGCAAAATTTGGTTACAGAATTATCAACAAGTCTTTTTGAGTTGTTGGTATGTCTGAAGCTACTCTCGAACTCTACTCTTATGATAGTCAACTTAAGATTAATAGCAATTGCTTTGTCCCGGGTTATCAGGTTTGACATTACCCTTGAAATTAGATAGGAAACGTTCTACGAAACGCCGAGTCAAAGTGTTATCGCCACACAACTGTAGAACAATAAAGAATCTGTTAAAAAAATGGCGTGTCTTAGATTCTATCACGAATTGTACACTAACCAACACTACTTTGTACAAAAAAACTGACCTGCTTACAATTAAGTTCCATAAAAAACTTTATTTTGGATAGGGTATTTCCCCCTTTCGCTTTTAACTTTATTTTATTTTCATGATTTGTTGTTATAGTGGCGATAGTACTTTATATTCTGTTTAAAATCAAGTGTCACGAACTATCACGGTTCAATGCTTACTACATCAATAAATATAAAAACAAATACAGGGGGCCTGTAATTTGCACTCCTTAGTTAAAAAAAACATCGTAAAAGTGTAAAGATTTATCAACTAACTATTTATGTAATGTGTACTTTACTTAAAAATAAACCTTTTAAGGACATACAGCGATTGTTCTGTTCGAGCAAAAAACAACGAAAAGGTCACAATTTTTGCATTGGAGTTTTATTAGTATTTGATTTTATAGCGATAGTAATACACATCCCGTAAAATAATTAAGTGTTACGGTTCACGGCATAGAGCCCGCTGGCAGACAGACAGACATAATAATTTGGACAGCGTAAGCTTAGTAATAGGGTCCCTTTGAAAGAGAGGGAAGAGGTACCCAACCCGTTACCGATTAGCTTGACTAACTCACACACACACACACACACTGAACATTATGAGAGGCATAGAACGCTCCATCCATACTTACAAACTAATATTATAAAAGTAGGTAACTCTGTTTTTTTACGCTTTTACAGCGAGAGGTTCGAGCGACAACCCTTAAAAACCGAGTCTAAAAAATTAGCTTACAAACAAAAAAATGTTTTACAACTCGTCTGGTCGTTTTGCCTTACACAGAAAGACAGACAAAGGAATCAAGTTAAAGTACCCCTTCTATCTGGTAGGGACTCAAAAAGCAACTTACGCGTTCATACCTCGTACATACAATACTACGGTATCCTATCGCAAGTCGGAAGTTTTGTTTCGCAGCTGTTTCATTTGTTCAAAGATTTATAGGTTAGAATATCATTTTTATCTGAACCCATTAACTTTTTAAAATGTATTAGAAGCCACATACGCACTTTTAGAATTATAGTGACCTAATTCAAACATTTTCATCTTTCGATTTTGAGTCATAAATTTAGTACATAGAGACCTAAGTCGAAATTCAAAATATGTGGATTAAGGCACTATATTTCTAAAGATGCGATATGCTGTCACGCCGACACAAGTATCAAAAGGGGGATGTGCTTCCGCGCGAGGAGCGTGTACTGGAAATAGTTTGCGAACGCCGTGATTACGGCGTCAAATTTAAATAATTGCTCTTTACCTACTATAAAACTACAACAACAACATTTACAACATTTATTAAAAAACATGGTGAAGCAGGATTAAGAAGTTATAAGTACTCAACAACTATAGAATCAGAAAGAATCGTTTAAGATCGTAGTTTCTAAGATTCAACCAAAAATATGCCAAAGTACTGTCATATTTGAAAAATAAAATGATTGAGGATTTTGAGTTTAATCGTGTTTTTTGTTTTAAAGTCAAGTACATAATTATGCCTAAGAACAGTCACATAGGATATAATGGTTATCATATGGGGCCAGAAACTATAGGTTAGATTAGGTGTTTTTTTATAAAAATAAACTTAGACGTTTCAAAAAAACTGTAACTTACGTAAATTTGGACAAACGAAACAGTTGGTAACTGAAATTTACTATATACCTATGATAAGTAGAATACGACTGACTAGCGCTAGGACGGTTCTCTGCCTTTTCGCTGACAAATCTTTGACAAATGCATCGTTTCGCAACCTATTCATTTGCCAAGCCGCTTTTTTTTCTGTAACTACAAATATGCATTTCAGAGTTAATAACACTAACTTAACCTAACCTATAGGGTTCTACAGGGTGGTGCTAAATTAAATCCAGAATTATTTACAGTTTCGGAAACAAACGCGGGTTGTCAAATGATATGTTTTTAAAATGAATCATTTGTGAAATGTTGGTTATGAAATGCTGGGATCCCGTTTACCACTTCTGGCTCTATTCAATTATAATTTAATCACACGGTATTTAATTATATACAGTAGGACAAGAGCGCATCCAGCGCTTTGGCTCTGATTGGAATATAATTTTACTACGAACAGGAGAAGCGAGGTTGGTTAATTTAATTTAGCAACCATAACTTTACACTGCCTCCTCATTTACAATTACAAGACTGAGGAAATAAATATCGCAATGCAGCCATTTGTTTGTATATACAAATATGTACTTAGAGGACAATATCGCAAGTGACATTTCATCTCATGCAATAATTGTGACATATACGTGTCAATTTTCTTCTGAATCATTGTACCTAGAGGTAAAGGACAGCACCGGTTTTGCCTTGACACCCAAACACGGTATCCGCACTCAGATTCAGTTATTGACGATTAAAGTCATTTCTCATTTAAGATTATTCATACACAAATTTTTGCATTGATAACCGGGTAAGGGCATTTCGGACCGTGCGCAGTGTAGGGCTCGGAAGCCGTTAAGTACTACAAACACAAAAAACTACCTCTAAAAACATCAAGTATGAACCAATTTTCTATTGGAAGTTATTTGGTCTTAGATGGTTTTTAGTAGGTATAAACACTTTACTTGCCTGTACCAATCAAGTTTTTGTACTAGTTGATTTTAAGATATTTTTTGGATTTTAATCATTTTTATCTTTCGCTGTAAGTGGGGCAAATTTGCACTTAAAGTTTAATTGTTCACGGATCCCTCAATCAAAAATTGTTTTCATACCCACATTATTTTTGAATGACCTATCCTTCATCACGCCACATCATGTAGTAGACGAGGAAAAAAACACTCCCTACTGTACGAGGTACACTAAAAATATGATTTTTCAAGATTTAATTGTCTAATAAAAAGAACAAATTAATTGTCTCTAAAATGTTTATAAGTATGGCGGTTATTACTTAAATCACCAACATCCTAGAAACACTCCAGTATCGGACAAAAAAAAATATATTACTAACCTCAAATTTTCCTTATTTACCAACAGCTTTCAAAGGAAAAAATAAACAAAAAATACTCGATATCTTTGATGCCACGGAATGATAGAGTTCTGAATTTAAATATTCTGTTACGCTTTGTCGCCATTTTAACATATTTCTTGTTTCAAAGGATTTATCTACGAATCAATTCGCTTTGAAAAGTTACATCGAGATAAGTTCGAATCGGAAAATATTCAAGGAAGCCCTCGACGAAGAATAATCGGTTACGTTTTCATTTTCGATTTCGTGGCTGGATTCCCAACTATTTACAACTTAGGGGTTAAATCTCAGCCGGATGGAAAGTTATTTTTGGTTTAACTTTTAAGTGGATAGGTATTTATACTAAGGTTCGTTTTAAATGGATACTGGATCCGAAGTTTTAACGACTTGATCCTCTTCCAATTATAATGCTACAGGCTCGCCATCTTGCGTGAACTTTTTAACTACTTATGATTGTGCCGTAATTTGAGATTTCCATTTGATTACCCAATTAAGGATTTACTTAGATGCTTGAGGTGCTATTCTCTTGAAGGACATGATGTTGAAGAATACAGTTGGACGTTTATTTGTTGTACAGACATTTAAAATTAGAGAACACAATATGGTCTCTATTCTACCGGTTAAACCATATTGCTTTAAAAAATGTTATTGTATTAGTTAAGGCCTGATTATTTGAATATTTAACTAACGGAAAATTTCACCTCTAACTACAGTCGCCTGGTGTTCGCGCAGAACATCTACCCCGTTTTCATATAGCAATTATCTCAACGTTTCTAATGGCAAACTGCGACGTGGATACCTAATACTAGCATAAACAATAAATAAATGTCCTTGTGTCCTCAATTATTTCTCTTACAAGGTTGTCTGGAAGAGATCGCTATTTAGCGGTAAGACTGCCTGTTGTGTTGACCTATGATTTAAATGTACTGTTCCATGTTCTGTTTTTATTTTTTATTGTTTGGTGTTCAATAAAGAGTATTTGTATTGTATTTTATTGTTATTTATTCATTTTGTTTTGCACCAATCAATATTATAGGGAGCATAGATTTTTTTTCTCACGCTCTCTGGAAAGTGCTATGAAAGAGAGGGTTCTTTGCCTTTTCGCCGACAAATTTTAACAAATGCATCGTTTCGCAACCTATTCTTTTGCCAACCCGCTTTTTTCTGTAACTACAAATATTTCAGGATTTTTAAAAAACTAACCTAACCTTAATTAGGCTTCTACACGATAGTCCTGAAATAAATCCAGAATTATTTACAGTTTCGGAAAAAAACGCGGGTTATCAAATGATATGTTAGTGAAATAAATCATTTATGAAAAGTTGGTTATTAAATGATAGGATCCCGAAAGACAGGAATAACTGCATACGCGAAATAATTGTCGTGTAATTTTTTCATAAGATATGAAGTTTTAAAAAGTCATAGTTCAGACCCCCTGCAAATCACGCTATGTATACAAAATCGAATCATTATGTTTAGGATATATTAAACTCGAAAAGTGTCATTTTCGCTAGAATAGTGTGTGTTTCATTTGTGTTTGTAGTAACGGCTTCGGTCGGAACCCACACTGAGCATGTTCCGACTTGCTCTTGCCCGGTTTTTTAGATTGCGTTTGCGAAAACTACTTTGGCCTTTATAACTTTGTCTTTGCCGACAGATAACTTATTGTCTTTGCGAATAAGTTATAACAACCGGTAGCAGATACGGCCATTACTCATTCAAGCTTTCGCAATTTCGAAGACAGCATAACGGGGAACCTAGTGGAATATTCGGAGGCTGAAATAGTTAATTAAGATTCAATTAGAAAATAATTAATTGTATAGTCAATAATTTTTTTACATATAAAGGGTTTTCAAAGCAAAATCATCAAAAAAAACGCAATTTATCTAACTTAATATTAAAGTTTGATTAATATGTTTCAGGTCTTATTTGAACTAGATCCTGTCATGGAAATGTGATGAAGATTGAATAGATATGTAAAAACGATGACAATCTAATCTCGTGGTATCTAAGAGGGTGGCAGTTTCACTTCAACGTAAAACTACTGAATTTGGAGTCGTTAGATTGGTCTAAGACTAAGTAGCTTAGTGCAAACAGAAAAACAGTCACGAACGAAATGTTTGACGGAAACTGAAACACCACTTTCTTGACAAATCGTCAGTGTTCAGTATCAGCAAATAAGGTGCAATACTGTGTGACCACGTAGGAAATATCTTGCACCTTATTGATTTTATTAGGTGTGCGGTACTGCACTATCACCGAGCAAATATTACCACCGGACATCACAATATAAAGATCGTGAAAAATGAGAAATTCACCATTCAGCGTTAAATAATCGACTTTAAATGAACGCAACTGTTTCAGAAACGGTTTACCCTTTATCACACGAGTCAGGAGCAGATTTGCGAATTACAATGGCGAGTAAAATAACAGGAATTTGAGTACAACATACCCCGACATTTGTCTCTCGTAAGTGTACCGTATACCAAATACAGTTACAGGTGCAATTAAGTATGTACTGTAGTCAATAAGAAATTTGAAAAAAATAATTCGGCATTTTGTACATAATGTTTTGCAACCGGGTTAAAATCAGCATACTGCCGAAAAATATACGCAACGTTAAGAAAACAAAACATAAATACCAAAGGTTGTGTCTCTATCTTAACAAATCTTCTTAACAACGGTCCAGAATAACTGCCTATCGCCAGAAAAGGTATCCCTATCGCCTATCGTCCTATCTGACTGAAATATTCAAATCTTACATTGAAACTATCGGGTAATGCTATTTCACGGTCAATTGAACGATCTTCATCTCTATTGATTGAGTGTATGCTAACGAAATGATCAGGAGGGACCTTTAGCTATTGATATTGGTAGAAACGGTTGACTGACTCCATGTTGGGAGATCGATCCGTCTACGCTGGTGTTGCTACAGGAGCTGGGCGCAGGGCAGGTCAGCATGGTGCAGCATGTTAAGAGGGGTAATTCCGTATGAATCCGTCAAGCTGCCGACATCTTAAATAAACATTATTATGGATCCGTAGTCAAACTAGGAACTCTTATAGTTTCGCCATGTCCGTCTGTCCGTCTATCTGCAACTTAGTTTAGAGACAGAAAATTCAATTATTAAACCACGTAGGATATTTTTTATCGATTCTATGTAGCCTGGGGGAGGAGTGTTACACAGCGTAGACTCGAACGAATCGCCCCGCAATCCAAACGCAAACCGGGTTCCAATTTAGCCATTTAGATCGAGCGATCGACATATTACTTACTCGCTTAGGAGTTAACCGAGCGTCACTTGATCTAGTTCCAACAGGAAAGGGTTGTATTGTTCTGGTGTTGCCGCACAAATCCTCAATTGGTGTTTATTAAGGTCTCTAAGTGTGTTATTATTTATTTTATAAATCTTCTGTACAAAATTGTCGCTAGTGTCTGTTATGTTACCTGTTACTTGTTTACTGCTCCCCGTTTTCTGTTTAATTTTGGTTAACCTTTAAGTTGGGGTCTCGTGAAAATCAGCTCCACGCTTCTGCGCCTGTTCCGCGATCTGTTCAACTACAATAGGAGGTAACGTAAATGTCATCTTTTTACTATATATTTTTCCTGATGTTTGTCTTTTGTTTGCGTTGAATAAATATTTTCAATTCTATTCTATTCTAATTTAATAATTCGGGTAAGGGAGCCTGCTTTTTGGGCGAAATATTTTATCACTTCCCAAAAAAATTTAGCAACTTTTTAAGCAATATTTTTTGTTGGTCAAATTATTAATTTGCAGAATATTACTCGTGCAACTCTCATCAAGAAATGGTTTACCAAATGTTTTACTTAAGCAAAAAAATAATTGAAAAGTTGACCCAAATGAATGATGATGTTTTTGGTCAAATGACATGACGTGTATCTGTTTGGGAAATCTCACACAATTCGTGAAATTTGAGGTGGTATTCGCGTACCCAGGATGCTTAGTTAGGACAAGGAGCGTAGTGGGAAGAGTGTTACTTAGGTTAAATTGTGTCCAAAATAGCACACGAAGCCCAGCGAGCGCCAGGACAGTTTTTTTACGGAAATTTGCCACAATATGCTTGGATCACTCGATTCTTTGAACGTCTTTGGCTGAGTCTCGATGCGAGTTTTGCCATATTTTGATATGGATTTAGCTCATTCGCTAACCGAATAAATCAACTGCATAAAAATAATTGATTTCATAAATTACCAAATACTTTAGTGACAATACCATTTTGCACGTACCTTTTGTGTTTCTATTGCGTTTTTTACTTTCTTTTTGGGCTATAAAGAATTTACATACAATGGGTATCTATCATTTTATCGAAACACCTTTCATCAAATGTTATCATCGAATTTCATTTCATCGAACGCTAATTTCTGCTGAAACCGTAATGTTTTCAGGGTAGCTTACATCTAACGTCTTCTAACGACATCTAACGGCACTTTTGACGTCTATATATTTGACCGTACTTAGAACAAAAAGGACTTTGGAATATGGCATCTAAATAAAGACACAATTAAAATCAAAGCCTTTATTAATACTTAATAAACTTGTTATCTGATACAATCTGAGAGGTAAAATAAACTACCCATTGCATTTGCTCAGTTAGATACGACTGATCTCACATTGCTAAATTAAAGTAAGTATCTTTGATGTTTAAACATATACGGTTTCAAAGATATCTACAATAAATTGAGCCTGAGGTGTCAAGAAGTTGTGATGTGTCAACGTCGATAATAACATTATATTCTCTTAGTCACAAATCCCTATTTCTGTCTTACGTCCAAAGTATAACTAAACACTATATTATATTTTACATCCTAATAGATAAAATTTACTGCATTTTTCTTGTTTAGCAAAGATTACACTTCAGGTCATCTTGGACTAAAAAAAACTATTTAATAGTTCGTAACAGTTCAAAAAACATGTGCTTTGATGTAAGATATTTTACTGTACTTGTAGTTTTTTGGTTATAGCGGGGGTGGGGCTAGCTAAAATGACATTTTTAGAGTTTAATATACCCTAAACGGTCCCCCAAATATTAAAATAATAGTGACATGCACATAATGTTTTTCAAATGTCTATCCAACCCGATAATATCACATAATATTGTAAAGTAAAAAACGAACTTTCTTTACATGTACTTCATACCCTACACTATACTTTTAAGTTATTCCACTATTAATCTTAATGCGCCGTATAAAAAAACATGGTCACAAAATTACAGTTTTATTACTTTGAGAGTTTCAGAGAAAAACTGAGTGTGCCGACAGACAGAGGGGTCCTAGTTCACCATGTCTGTCTGTCTGTATGTCATTGATTAATAGTGGAATACGTTAAAAAAATTCGTGTAGGGTATAAAATACATCTAGCATTTTTTTACTTTATAGCGGGTTCCTAGTTTGTCTCCGGAACCCTAAAACACAAACAATAATTTCAATGGCTCTCGTAGTAAAAAGGAGCATTTTGTTAATCTGTCTGAAAATAAATTCTGAGTAGCCTTTTAGTATGAATTAACATTTCTTAATGCATTTTTTGTTTATTTTTAGAGAGGTAAAGGTCCAGCCAATCAGATATGACCGGCAAGTTTTCTGTGGACCACTTGGCTTCTTCCCTGATGTTCCTCATGGATTTCTCAATGATGTGTTCGGCTGATCCAAATTCACCCTGGTGAGCCACGTACAGGTTGGAGACCATTCCCAACCCTTCGTCGGTGGTGAATCGGGAAGTAGCTGACGTGATCAAATTATCCCAGAGGTTGGTTTTGCTACCATATCTGTAAAGGTTTGATTTATGTAATAAGTATATAAAGGCGATGTCTAGTTGACAGTCTCGTCATCGCCCAGCCAAAACAGCTAGATATAGTAGAGTAACAGTAGTTAATGTAACTGATAGGTACATAAGTAAGAGGGGTCTTGAAACATGAGCGTGGTTTTATAATAAGATCACACGAGTGTTTTAGGCCTCATTGTGTACAGTTGCACTCATCTCTAATCTATAATATAAAAATGAATTGCAAAATGTGTTGGTAAGCGCATAACTCAACAACGCCTGGACCAATTTTACCAATTCTTTTTTTTAAATGTTCGTTGAAGTCCAAGGATGGTTTTTACGGCGATAAAAAATTGAAAAATTTCCAGGAATGTCGGAAATTTGCAGCGGGGCGAAGCCGCTGGCGGGCCGCTAGTATATAATAAAAATGAATCACTGAATGTGTTGCTAAGCGCACATGTCGAGAGCTACTGAACCGATTTCGCTAATTCTTTTTTTATTGTGTCTTTTACTGTCAGGAGAAGGTTCGTATGGAAGAAAAAAACGGAAAAATCCACCGGGAAAGTCAGAAATTTGCATCCGGGCGAAGCCAATGGCGGGCCACTAGTTATTTTATATATACACAAATTATAAGTACTCTAAGATACGTTTTAAATTCAAAGGCAAATGATCAGCTTTGCTACCAATTTGCTACTCGTAAAATATTTATAGGTGCTAAGCTAAGTTTCGTACTGAATAAATTTTAATATCAATTGATAGTAGAATTGGGGCATATTTAATTTGAGTTGGTTTCGGAAGATGTTCTAAATTTGAAACTAATAACTTTATCAACAGGCATGTTACTCAATTGACGAGTTTTTGCACACTCAGATGGATCTGGCACCCTAATGTGTTACTTGTGTACCTAATTTAATTTAAGTTAATTGTAATTGCCAATTATGACTTGTAAAATGTACTTTTACCAATAAAGATCTGTATCTGTATCTGTATCTGTATCATGTTTGATATCGTTATAAGACCATTACGTTATAGCCGCCAGCACAACCACAACCACTAACACACCACCGCAGATTAAAAAAATATGTTGTATAATGCTGGTCATTGCCAATAGATTCTGAACGCATTATAGAGGACTTTGATACGTGTGATAATGTAAGTATTATTTATCAAAAAGGTGTACCAAAACACTATAACTATGATACCTACACTAGGCGCAGCCTGTATCTGATAGAAAGTATAGAAACTTGTGATTTTCTATACATTTAAAAGCCAAAGCCGATACAGGTTTCAACTAGAAATTTAGTTTAATAAGGGATTTTTTAAAATTTAACCCTATAGGGGTAAAATGAGGGATGGAAGTTTGTTCGGAACTAGTTGAAATTTTTGAGTTACGAACGTGGAAATTATTATTAAGGCTACTGAATATATGTAATAGTACGACTTTCGGCAATTTTAGTAGAACTACCCCGAAAGGGGTGACATTTTAGAAGTGAGAAGTGTGAAAATTATTGTTACTAATTAAAAAATACACCTTAGGCGATTTTGGTTTTACCCCTTAAGGAAATGGACAGATTTAGAAATTCGGTTGAGTTCACTAGCACGAAATCAAAAGTCACAATTATAGTCTCAGGAAAATTATAAAAGGTGTTAAGTACTTGTTTAAATCAAACACACCAGATCTCCACATGATACGGGTACTTTTATAGTATTTAACTTTTATTATCGAATTGTTTAAACAAACTTTTGCTAATGTCATAGTCGTATGATAGAGTGTAAATTGAATATAATCGACCAAGGACCTTGAAAAGTAAGGACTACTTTGCCGTCCAGCGTAAACAATGAATATCAACATGATAATGTATCCTTGTTGCGAAGTTACACGTTGGATCGGTGGGTCCGGAAATTCCATACAAATATACCTAACAGTAGCGGCTTCATTTCCGTCTCACAGAATTTAATTAAATCTAGTACATCTTTTCAAGTCAAACAGAAATGGAAACGAGTGAACGACACAATAATGGCTAATTAATGAGCTATTTTGTTCGAAGGATTCAGGCTACACCTTTTTAAAATCATATCTTACAAATGAGATGTGCCTATTTTAGGGTCGAAGTGTTATATGTCTAGTTCTGTAATAACTTGAACCAATTAATACAAATGTGTACAAATGCAAGGCTATACTCACTGCTCTTTCAGCACGCTCCAGTTCTTCTCTAAGAAGAAGAATAGAGTCTCATAACCTTGAGGAGTGCCGGTCAACATACTGAAGATGAGGAACAGATCCGTCTCCGTGAAGTTGCCATTGCCCTCCAAAATAGTAACATTCAAAAGCCTTTCTATCTTGTAACTAGCCTCTGGACAGCCAGCTAAGGTCTTTAGCAGATATGTCCGTTCACTCTGCTTTCTTGATGGGGGAAAGTTGATGACCCTTTGGAAGCCGAACTCCCACTCTTCTTTGGTGCCCCATTTGAAGACCGGACAGATGTACTGGTTGGCAATTCTGTGGACAAAGTTTAAGATTTGAGAAGCAGAGTACACACACACGAATATTTTACTAACACGCATTAATAATACCTATGCCAGTTGGATGATGATGGAATGGATGCATTCACACGCGAGTGATTTTTTAATGCGTACCCTTTTATCAATTTTAAAGTACATTTCAAAACCTATTGCAGTTATTAATATAGTATATCCAAACTACTCTAAGTTTACTACGTTACTGCGACAAGGTTTTAAGTTCCCATAAAATGGTCTACCCGTAAAGTGTAAAATCTTCCACTCGTCCACGTCTTTTAAAACAATAGTTGAAAATACGTCTGGGTAAATGAGGATTTAGGGTGCCAGCAATTTTTTCACAGTTAATGATATGTAAATTATATTTGAAAATCAAATAAGGCAATACGTATTATGTGGCACAATACGAATACACCCATTTTCCAGATCAACACCATAGTATTTTATCAGTTTAACTTCATTAGGGGCCCTTGTCGCAACTGATCGCGATATGCATAAAAGATGTTGGTGAGTGAACGCCTATCGTTCGTTAGTATTTTTAGACAAATCAATTATGAGTGGCAACTCTGAAAGGAGGTATCATTATGTACCTTTTGGCGGCAATAAGAGGTTATGAAAAAAATGGAGGGTGGTGAACACAGAGAGAAGAAGGATAGGTCAAAAGATGAGGAGGTTGAGATGAAAAAATGGGTAGTCGATTGTGAAGTGTAGGTAAGTAACTGTTCTGTGCGCTGGTAAGTTCTTATAAAATATAATATTGACAATGTGAAGAGATGGCAAAAGATTAATATTATTTTGGAGGCTTGGGTTGATCTGTAGGGGAGCGAGGAGGATTAACAAGGGGCCTTCGGGTCCCGCCCTTGGGCTCCGTTTTCAGCTATATATCCTTACTCTTTGGGCTCCGTGCTAGGCGACAGTGTTTGCCCGTAATAAGGATATGCTCTCGGACAGGACGCTCTGTGGCGCCAAACGCGGCACCCAAGGAGTTAAGGTTAACGGTAATTTATATTACTATCTCTCTATGTTATCATGTATGTGATTTTGTAGCTCCATTGTTATGATAATGTTATTTGAACCTAAGGCCGAGACATGTATGATGATGGAAAACGTGGTGATGCCCTCGTGTATTGTGTTACTAATCATCATAAACCCAGTCATCAATATACAGAAGGTTCCATTTCATAGGCCGATATGATTGTATTATATTATTAATCTATTAAGTAACTCGAAAACTGGCGGTTACTATCGAAATTAGTTTCATAAATGAGTTTTTGCCATTTTGATAATTGTCGTTCCTTCGAAAACAATACTTTTATCAGGATAAAATGTATTCAAATTTAAATGGTTTCTTGCATGTCATATACAAGTAATTAAAAAATGGAATAACAAAAAGGTATCCAGCAATTGCCGTTTTGTCGAAATCGTTTACCGCTATTCCTTCGGCTTGGCTATTTTTTGAAATTTCTATCTATGCAATTAATCTATGTCCGTCTCCGGGCTGTAAACTATGAGTAACTCTATACCAAATTTTACATCGATCAGTTTAGGCGTTAACCGTTAGGCTTAAGCCGTGAAGGCGGAGCAATTTATAACGTACGGACTTTAGTAAATAAATTAATGTTGGAGGACAATCTCACACAAATTGACCTAAACCACCAGGTAGCAGACAACGATAAATATACTCAGATAAATAAATACATAGTAAACCAGAACAAATACTCGCGCTCATCACAAAAACATTTGCCTATACCGCGAATCAAACCCTGGACCGCTTCATAGGTAGACTCACTATCAATTAGGCTAACGCGTCGTTGAAAGAGTTGCTTTTCACAAACCCTTTTGTTTTATTTTAATAACTGTTTATTAAAACCAAACGAGCTCGAGACCATCAAGACGTTATGTTATTCAGCCTACGAATGGCATGTCCTTCGCAAGGCTGACTTCAAAAGACTGAGAAGTTAATTCAGTTATGTATAATATTCAGGGCTACGAGGCAAAGGAATTCGTATGACTGTTTGTTAACCCTTCAGACACAGTACATATACACATTCTTACCTGGAGCTTAGTACAACCTCGAGCTTACTTTGGTACTAGGTCACTTCGTGTAAATTGTGCCCGGACATTTGTTTTTACAAGCTTTTATTAAACTTGACGTATGTGTATGTTCTTGAAAGTAAAGTGTACCACCCGTTATATCATTATTTGGAAATCATAAGTATGCCCGATGACTTAAATATGTAAAACAGTACCGTTAATCCACAACAGCGTAACAACTAGCTATCAAACTGTCCTAATTTCATTGCAAGCTTCGTTTAATTTCCTCGCCAAAACAACAAAACGCCAAATCTTCCAAACAAAAAATGATCATTATAATCTTATTTCCAAATCGCATAAGCGTGGAGTTTTCAAACGCGGAACCCCTTTGTGGCATTAGTGACGGCGCCCGATCACAGCGCTCATGCTCACTGGGGTCGGTTCATTTAAGATATGCGCTGAGGGAACATTAATGAGGAAACGGGATTGCTTAAAAGAGCGATTGTGGTTGTTAAGTGAGTAATTATTTGTTTTTGTGTAATTCCAATTCGAAGAAAAGGAGGATTGTAAGGTGTATTTGTTATCTTGTGATTCCCATCTGATTGTTCATATCTACCGTATGGTGGCCTAAATTACTAATGTATTTTTATTTTGTTTTTGTTTTACAGTCTCAATTTTTAGGGAATGAATATTGCCCTGTTCAATCCGTTAAGACGATATTGCCTTTGACGCGTTATGGAATCGGTTTTCGGCTGCCATTACTGTCAAGTAAATAAGAGCTATTGAAACTTCGACAATACTAACACCACCAAACAAACACGTCCAAAGCAATAAGGTAGAATCTCGGCCAGGGAAAGAACTTTTGACAGCGTAAAAAGTAGAAAACAGTAGTTTTATTGAATACTAAATATAATAACGTAAACTAGGAGGTTAAAACGACAACCAACCAACGAAAAATTTATGGGTACAGTAGAGTACAAAAATATGTATAGACTTTTGCACTTTATCCCATTTATAAAACTTGCTAAAAACATATATTAAAGCTCAATTGTACATATCGGCTGCTGACATTTGAACTTGGTACAGTTGGCCTTATAAGTAGCACACTTTATAGTACTTTGTCACTTTAACGTCATGTTTGAACTGCTACAATACCTGACTGTACCTTAGAGCTTGTTCGGACTACATTAGTTAATTAGTCAAGTAGCAATTTTTTTTGTCATCAAATGTGTCTGAAAATGAAAACTTAGTCGAGTAGTCATCTACTAGTCACATGCATTTAAAAAAAGTCTACTCACGGGTTCCCCTCATCAGGGTTCTTCACCTTCATCCACTTGCTGTACTGCTCTTGAGCTTCGGTCACGCAGGGCTTGTACCCAGCCTTGCAGAGGAACGTCTTGGTGTGAGCCCGCAGGTTCTTCTTCCAAGGTTCCTCGTCTTCTTTCTCTTGCTTCACTAGCTCTTCGTAGAGAGGAGTCAGCAGAGTGCGAACGTACGCCTTAAGAAGAAACAATATTTTTACTTAGGTAAGCGGGAACTGAAAAACTGTTTAGATGCCTACCACTAATAGGGAACATGCATGAAGAAGAAGAAGAAGTAAAAAAGCATATAAAACACAATACACTAAGCTTTGACCCGTTTATTAAGAATTTATGTAGAATCAAAACTTGTTAAAATTTTAAAAATTCTTGTTAGGTTTACGAGTAATTTGTTTTTTTTCGGCATCATCATTTTATTTTCGTAATATTTTAATTGAATGCTGTTGGATAAAACATAGTCATTTCTGAATGAAATTTCTTTATAGGGTCCGTATATTTCACACATCGAACAACAGCTGTGACGTCATTCCTGGCGTCGATTTTGTATAGTGTTTTTGCAGGGGGTCTGAACTATGACTTTTTCTAAGCTTCATATCTTATGAAAAGATAATACGACAATTTACACGTTTATTTCATTCAAATAAATCGTCATCCATTCAAAAGTAAATTATTTTTAACCGCAATAATGTCACTATTGAAATGGTTTTGTTTTTAGTTTAGTGTCACTCTCGAAATTAACGTGCGATTGTTTCACGTATCTTTCTCTTTCATAGCTTTTTCCAGAGAGCGTAAGAAAATATCGTGATATTCTCAAACACAGCATAAGTTCTGGCTAAGCAGTAGTTTTGGCTTTAGGGGAGGGGACATATGACTAACAAAAATTAGCATTTTAAAGCTTAAACCTTATATTATAAACGCGAAAGTAAGTATGTATGGACGTTTGTTACTCTTTCACGCAAAAACTATTAAACGGATTAGTATAAAATTTGGAATAGAGATAGCTTATACCCTGGATTAACACATAGGCTACATATCATCCCGGAAAATTTTAAATTTGCTGAGGGAATAACGGTAATCAAAATGTATGCGGACGACCGCGGGCAAAAGCTAGTATTTCATAAACGATCGAAAAATTGTTTTCACTATTTCACAATATTTTTATAAGACCTATCCAACGACACCCGGGTTAGACGCGAAAAAAAATACATCCCCACGTTACGAGTAGGGGACCTTAATAATTTTTTTTACAATTTATTGTACCACTTTGTTGGCGTGACTAATATGTATTTTCATGCCAACACACAGCTTTCTAGTACTAAAAGTATCTGCGCTAGGCTGCGGAGGGATGGACGGACGGACATGGCGAAACTATAAGGGTTCCTAGTTTGACTACGCAACCCTAATAAAAAAGAAGGTGACTAACTCCAATGTACTAGTAGGCGAAGCATTCTGTACTCTGGTGATAGACACATTCAATATAAAATGCATATGCTATTACTATGCAGTTAGCTGTCGTCTTTGGTATAACGGCGATACTGGTAAAGCGTGAAGTGTCAGGGAATTATATAAAAGACTCAACCGTACTAAGTTCAGGGCCCTTCAGATAAGGGAATTACGTACGAACGATTTCATTCCACTGCAGTATACTAGTTTCACTAGCAAACTATTATGTCGTATCCTCCTGGGAAAGCTAAGTTGGATTGTTTTTAGTTTGCTTGTATGTAGCCCTGTTTGTTGTTGCTTAGTATGTATAACCGACAATTCAAATGAGATCTTGCCTAACCGTTATTTGAAAATATATCAAACAACTTTTAAAAAAATATCATATTTATGAAACAGTTGTCTTTCTAGGGTTGCTTTTGCACGCCATTCAGTTTAAGTAGATTTAGAGATATGTTTTTTGAAATTGTAATTTTATCTTGGTAATTTTGGAGACTACAGTGCAATACCTCATTTAAAAAATCAAGAAAAGAATTTGGGGTAACATTGGTGAGGAAATTAAGAAGTTTATCCTGACACCTGTGTGAAAATTATGTCGAGTAAGCATTTAATATTCTGTGTAAGAAAAAATGGAATTCGCCATTGATACAGCAGCGGATACTGATTCCCTCATTAACACGAGACGTCATGAAAACAGCTAGTCACGCAAATAAATTCGTTTTAAGCTTACTCTTTACCTTAGTAATCCATTATAACAAGAAAAATCGTGGTTTTAAATAAGGTACGGACACTGACGTTAATGTTAATCATAAATTCATGAGGGCGGAGGGGTTCAATTACAGTTATCTGATACTTTTATTTTCGCTTGCATGAGTGTGACTTTGCATCTGTTCGTGGATCCATGATAAAAAATCTCTGTTGTAATTGTTGATCATTCGCAATGTAGCTGCACCATATTAAATTTCTATCACCATAGTGAAAAAACTAACCTGAAACTTGTTGTGCATGCACTGACAGATATGCCCTCCAATGTGGTCAATCATTGTGAACACGGGATCCCAAACCAGCGGGTGCCTCTCGTCCTTCAGGAACCAGGTCATGTTGAAGGCGATGCCAAAGGAAAGTTTTCCAGCGTAAGCCATGTTCCAAGCATCATGGAGTAGCTTAGCCCTGGTGAGTTCGGGGATCAAGGTGCGGTTCTTGGTTTGAAGGAATGCGGAGAGTAGACCCCAATTTTTCTGGTCATAGTTCACTGGGAATGGAGCTGAAATTAAGAAATGAATTGCTGAATTTAATAAAAACTCCAATTAGGGCCCGTTGTTTGATTATGACATATTATTATGAATTTTACAGAAAGTGACAATGAATACTTTAACCAAAATAGGTTTGAATAAGGAGTAAATATTTAAGATTTAGGTATTAAAAATACGACCATGTATCAATCTACGAATACAATTATAGTATCTTGGCTTTGATTCACTTGAGAACATAACATTATCGTACAAAATATGATGTGTTTCAATAATAATATATCCGTTTTATTATACAACTTTTACGAATGGCCGCTCAACTAAAAATCGTTTATCCCTGCTCCCTCGGAACCGTCCATTTTTTCGGGCCTATGTGCTCAGCTATTCCAGACAATGAATATAAGAAATCTACCTCTGTGCCAAATTTCATCCAAATCCGTTCAGCCGTTCTAGCGTGATTGTAAATGTAGTCATTAATTTAATAAAAACTCCAATTAGGGCCCGTTGTTTGATTATGACATATTATTATGAATTTTACAGAAAGTGACAATGAATACTTCCACCAAAATAGGTTTGAATAAGGAGTAAATATTTAAGATTTAGGTATTAAAAATACGACCATGTATCAATCTACGAATACAATTATAGTATCTTGGCTTTGATTCACTTGAGAACATAACATTATCGTACAAAATATGATGTGTTTCAATAATAATATATCCGTTTTATTATACAACTTTTACGAATGGCCGCTCAACTAAAAATCGTTTATCCCTGCTCCCTCGGAACCGTCCATTTTTTCGGGCCTATGTGCTCAGCTATTCCAGACAATGAATATAAGAAATCTACCTCTGTGCCAAATTTCATTCAAATCCGTTCAGCCGTTCTGGCGTGATTAAATAAATGAAATGAAATTCAATATTTTATTCCGGAAACAGGTTCCACAAAATAATAATAATACAAAAAACGGCACAATATAAACTAAACTAAGAAATCAGAAATAAAACTTAAGAATTATATCAGCTACGACATAGGCCACCCCGATCCCGCAATGACAGGTTTGTGGTATCCCCTCCATTGCTCGTGAAGCGGGCCCGCGTCCCACCGCCGAAAGCAGAGTATTGGAGTAGGTGTGGATAAAAAAGAAAAAAAGTTGCCTTCTGACACCATCGCTCACTTGGCGAACCTTCTGGTTATTAACAGGGGTCGGAATAGGCAGTGCCTATTTGCCTAAACTTCGCGGGAGGACGTAACTAAGAGCGGTTACAACTACCAAAAATAATGTTTTCTTTTTATTGAATGCGGGGCAATAATAATATCACAAGTTAAAAATATTTATTGTATACTTTCGTGCACTTTCTTATGGAGCATCCCCATTATCAGCGGGGTCGCATAATGCAGGTAGTAAGTACACGGCTAAAGGAGTAATGAGATAAAATATTATATATTACGAAATACTTTGTTAGATTAATTACATCAGAAATAAACCAGAAATGTCATTTGTTCATGTTAAATTGTATACTTACGATAAATGTTTTTAGCATGTAATATTGAGTTATAGTATCAATTTCCACATTTATGCATTATTAAAAAATCCCGCATTCACTAAAAATAAATCGTTATTTTTGGTGGTTGTAACCACTCTTAGTTACGTTCTCCCGCGAAGTTTAGGCAAATAGGCACTGCCTATTCCGACCCCTGGTTATTAAGTAACATACCTTCATCAATCCAAACTTTCACATTTATAATATTAGTAGGACTAGAATAGGATATTTTTATGAGCAGTAAAACTTTTATTTACCAATCTCCTCAGGGTTAACGATGATGAAGTGGTCTCCAGTCGACAAGTTGCGTATGGTCAGCTCTTTTTCGTGCATCCATGTGGCAGGGAACTTGGTGAAGTCCAGTTGATCACCACGCGCGATCACAATTGGGGCCCACCATACCATGCTCTCCGCATCTGGTACGTCGTGGGGACGCTCACGAAGGTACACATTCTGCGGAGGTAGAGGTAGACAATCTTTATCCTTGGTAGTTTAGGGCTAGTGCTACTTAAGCGCGGAGAAAAGTCTGCGTTGAATATTAAGGTGCTTTTTACGTTAGCAATTTTTTCTTCTACTGCGCCTAGATCTACCTTAAATATATAATTCCAGCAGATCGGGGAAAAAATATAGTAATTAGGTTAGTCATATAAAAGAGGTCAACATAAAATAAATAATAAATAAATATCACTGGACAATGTCACACAAATTGACCTATTCCCAAACTAAGCTCGAGGCTTATGGGTACTAGACAACGATAAAGTTACTTATATAGATAAATATATACTTAAATACATAGAAAGCACCTAAGATTCCTCAGACTCAGGAATAAATACTCGTGCTCATCTTGTGATGAGCACGAGTATTTGGTCCTGAGTCTTAGTGACAGCCCGGGGCCAAATCGTGTTAAAGTGTTTGTGTAAACTTGCCCTTACCACGATTTGAACCCGGGACCGCTAGCCATATTGAATGCTTAGAAAAGTGTTTTACGGGTGTCTATCATTTCATCGCAACACCTTTCATCGAATGTATAATTTCATGAAATTAAATTCGATGAAGTGATGAGTTAACGTTTTTTACATCTGTCAGGCATTGCAATGAATTGTAGATTCACATTCAGAGTTCAGACCCATACCAACCAAAACGAATACGATTGGCGTTTTTTGGCACTCCCCTTTAGCTCTTTGGAAGTCCTCCTTAAAAATATTGTATAATTCCTTTGGGTCAACATGATGCTTATATTGTAAATATTTGAAGACTGTAGCTTTGCGTTTGGCTATAAACCTGTGTGACAGACGACGGACAGCAGTGACAGCAATAGAGTTCCGTTTGGACCCTTCGGGTACGGAATCCTTAAAAGAATATAAATCTTTAGTGACCTAATGTGCCCTTGCCCAAATTCTTGAAAAGCAAAATTGGGTTTTATAGCAGCTCTGATAGAGCGCTTTCAAATTCAAAGTGACCGATCGCAAAGCCGATCAGACTTGTACCCAAAAGACTAATAGTTCCTTTTCATTGATTAAATGTGCGTTAAATCTTTTGTACGCCAGTAGAATTCCATCTACGTCCCATTTGAGCGGCGCTTTGTGCGATAAGATTGAATGATTAGCGCTAAAGAAATGTTTTTCTGTGTTTGATTTAGTAAGGGTTAGTACCTACTTAAGGATCAACTGAGTAAAATAATGTCGGTATACGGCTTTTACAGTCACAAAAATATTTAATAGACAAATTACTTATAATAAAAACCTTGCTCCTAAGCCCTTACCTGATGAATCACAGCAGAAGTGCCCTGATAGTCCCTTAGAACAGTAATCGCTGGAAGCCGGTCCTTCTCAATCCAGCTGTTGGCCACAGTCCTCAAGTCCACATTATTTGGTATCTTGCCGTCGGCCGCAGCAGCTGTGTTCAGGGCTCTCCAGATGTCATCGCCCGTAAACGTCTTGAATTTACTGAAATGCAGATTCTTGCTCCTTAGTCGAACCAGTTAGAATTATTTTTTTGTTTTCGTCGTATATTAAGTTTGATGGGATTTCACAAATAATTTTACTCTTTACTTTTAAGCAAAGATGCAAGGACAGGGAACAAAAATTTCGATTAATTATGCTGCTGATCAAAAACGGAATTAACATATTATTATGGTCTAAGAAGGCTCGGAAAACCAGGTACTTAAAGAGGGTAGAGAGAGAAGAAAGTGTTAGGTCAGGGTTATTTATTGAGCACTTGTTTAGCTTTACACAGAATTACCGATACAAAAATTACCAACTAATTATATAGGTCCCTAACAACACCAGGGAGATAGCAGCAGAGAGTAGTTCATCTCTGAGAAGTAGATGATGGAAGAGAGCTCCAGTGAACACCACTTGCGCAGTAGTGCGTAGCGATAGCAGCGACGCCCCTCTTCGTAGAAGTATGGTAGTAGATAGGCCCGAGCAGAGGCCCGTGAGATCGGGTAACGGCCCCGGAGCAAGCAGGAACGAGATCGAGGTGTGGAGATAGAGGCTTCTTGAGGTGCGGGGCCTGCCTTGGCCCCGCGCAACGCCGACTTCTAACGTTTCAACTCGGAAACTGGAGAAGGAATGAATCGCTCTAGTCTGAGCCACCCTTTATATACCCTGGTGTTCTATTTTTTTAATTTGAAAGTTCTAAGTTTATTAAATTACAAAATTACACATGCCAGGAATTAATTCTATAGAAAACAATCATATTAACTCCATGTTACAGTATAAAACCTAAGATATTGTCTCTGCCCGTTGTCAAGACAATGAAAATAACAATATTGTCAGTTGAAAGAAAATAAACAAAAAATACAAAATATCAGTTTTAAAAGACGAAATATTCATAAAAGTAGCAAGAATCAAAAGGAAAAATGTAAGTAAACATTCTGGAAGCCCGCGACATCGCGTAGCTCATATATTCAAGAAGATATACGTCCCCAAAGTCAGTCGGTCAAGCTGTGAACGTTTTATATACTAAGTTAAATAAAATATTTCAGGAATAATTCCATGACCAAACGAGTCCCAATAACCGTCAGGTGAAGCGCGCCGGCAAGATGATCAGAAATGCGCAATAAGTTAACAATTTAAACTATGAATCTAAAGAAAAACGGACACAAATCCAAGTATCGAAGGTGCAATATTACCGGCCGACTATCGTACCGCCTGTCATGCTTAATGGAGCTGTACTGGAAAGAGTTTACAGGTTTAAATATCTAGGACACGTGGTTACTGCTGACCTCAAGGATGATGGGGATATTGAACGGGAGCGAAGAGCACTGTGCGTACGCGCAAATATGTTGGCACGTAGATTTGCACGGTGTTCCGGTGACGTGAAGTTAACGCTTTTTAAAGCATACTGCACGTCGCTGTACACGTGCGGTCTGTGGGCGAACTACACGCAAAAAGCGTACAGTGCTCTTCGCGTCCAGTATAATAACGCGTTCAGGGCGGTGATGGGGCTGGCTCGCTACTGCAGCGCCTCGGGCATGTTCGCGGAGGCGCGCACGCCGTGCTTCCACAGCACCATGCGCGTGCGCGCGGCGGCCCTGGTGCGGCGCGTGCGAGCCAGCCTCAACACCGTCGTGGCGATGATTGCGGACAGACTGGACTGTCCATATATCATGCACTGCTGCGACAGGCATGTTAAGACTGGCGTGGGATAGGTTAAGTTATTTGTAAGCAATTAATATGAGCCTTGTGTTGCTTGAAATAAATGAATTTTGAATTTTTGAATTTGAATTACAATATCTAGGAAATTTGTCCATACGCTTCAATTACACTTACTGATTTTCAATGAACATCCTGAGCCCCTTCCTAAACGTGTCTGCTCCAAGGGTGTAGTTGAACATCCTGAAGAGCAGCTCGATCTTGGTGCAAGCAGTCTCCTGCTTCATACCCGTGATGCGGGAGTGGGGGTACCGCTTGCTAAACTCATAGTATAGCGAGTAGAGAACCGTCATAGGCCATTTTCCTTCCATCTCTGAGCCATTGTTGATCTAAAGAGCATTGATTACCGTATTGAGTATGACTATTCAAGAAAGTCAATATTCTACTCATACTCGTACATGACGTAATAAATGTGGGTCCCAATTACTGTTGACCAAATCGTGGATCAAAGCACTGTAAATTTAGTTGGAAAAGTTATTGCAAGTTAAATATGCGTCTTCGCTTTGTATAGTAATAAAACGCTTTTTTGTAGGTTCGTTTTTGTAAACAATACAATTAAGAATTAAATATTTTGTATTTCTCAATTATTTTTCTCGTTTTCTCTTTTGGGAAATACCTGTCTTAAATTGTAAATCGTAAAGTTAAGTTGCCCCAAAATGTTTTTTATAAACGCGTTGGGTACGGAACCCTAAAAAGCATGAGCATCCAAGGGGTATTTTCAACACTGGCATCCCTGTCATGAAAGGAATCATCTAAGACACTTCCTAAAGTCACATGCTGTCCATAGTTGCATACCTTGAAAGCAATCTCTGCGGCTAGATACCCCACCAGGGCCTTGTTGAGATGTGCGTCCGACCACCAGGCGGGAGTAGCGAGGGCTCCCAGCCACTGGTACGATAACTCCTGCGCGAGCTGGACGTAGCCTCGGCTGCTTAAGTCGCTCTCCCTGATAAACAAATATACTCCATTCAAGATAAAGTAGTGTTGAGTTACTCATGCATGAGGCAACTCAAGTGTCACTTTGTCACCTTGCACAACACTTCACTTCGTACAAACAAATTTAACACCTTATTTTTGACGTCACACCAAGGGAAAACCAGCGAATTTATTTCACAATAACAATAATGAAACCAAACACTTAATCAATACAGGGGCTCTATTCTACTCCGTAAAACAATAGAGCCTTTGACAAGTTACCGTAATGTTTTTAATTTGAAGATATTATTAATTTGGTTATGGTAGCCTAGTTAAAAAGCATATGAGGGCAGCAGTCAAACAACAGAGTACACCTAATACAAAGACCATAAGTCCATAACTTATTTTATTATAACGACCTCAATAAAAACATTTTAAACTTTACGAAGTTTATCGGACAGTGTTGAAAGTAAGAATTTAAATAGCGAGATAACGAGAAAAAACAATTTGAATACGTTTAACAAGACAGCGATAAAGTCTAGGCTTTACTTCTACTTTGTTTTACACAGTATAAAACAAAGTCCCTTTCCGCCGTCTGCCCCTCTGTATACAGGGTGACCTCAAATTGGTAATACAAAACACTTGATTGTGGCTTAGTTAATGCCACACAGTATAATACCCCTT
Source organism: Acleris holmiana (assembly GCA_949316455.1). Lineage (NCBI taxonomy): Eukaryota > Metazoa > Arthropoda > Insecta > Lepidoptera > Tortricidae > Acleris > Acleris holmiana. The sequence goes on from OX438769.1 coordinate 14,136,529, forward strand.
TGTTAAAATTAACTGTATTTAATTAATGTTAATTTTCGAACAAAACAAATAATTAAAGTCCCAAAGTGAGGTTACACTACATTTACAATACAATCTTATTTTCATTGATAAGACAAACAAGTGTCAATTACTAATCAAAACACGTTTTCTTCATAAATTGTGACAGGTGACGGATAACCAAAAAGGAAAGTGTTCATTTGAAATTCTTTAAACTTCTTTGTTAATTATTATGGTAGGATAACCATGTTAAGCCAACAAAAATGATATAATTTAAAAATAAAAAATAAAATCTTCTGATTATTTTAAAAGTATGAGACTTAATTGAGGGGCTAAGTTTAGGGAAATGTGTGTAAAACATTGATTTTGTATTACCAATTTGAAGTCACCCTGTATACGCTTATAAACGCAACGGATTTTAATGCGGTTTCAATCAATAGAAAGAGTGGTTCAATAGGGAGGTTTATCGGAGCAAAGCGTGGGCGGGCGTGTCGTTATAAGTTTAAAAGGACTATCTAGCACCTAACGTAGGATGCAAATAAGTCTTGGTTCAGAATTTCTTTATACTGAAACTTATGAATGCTTGGGTTTTATTTTATTAGATAACTATGGACCTCGTCTGCCTAGAACCAAATTGCTTTTCCCTTTTCCTTAATTTGAATCCGTTCAACCGTTTCAACGTGAAAGAAACAAACATACTAACTCGCCCTTACACACGAACTTCAGCATTTATAACGCCTGATGCACACTGGCCACGAAACCGAAACCAGATATCAAAATTGAACTTTATCGCAACGCAGTTTTCCGTTGTCGAAGCAGTGTGCTACAGGCGTAACATAGGGACACGACACGACAGTATTTTGTTGTAGCCCAGAAAATCTTTTAGCTTTAAACGAGTAAAGTGATTGTAAATAAAATGACCACTCAGCAATTTTATTAAAAAAACAGCATTATGTGTACAAATATAATCTAGTAATGCCATTGTGAACCAAAATTTTCTGAAAACAGTCTTTTATGAACACCAATAATAGTTATTGTTAGACTGGTTACTCCTTACTCATTGTGTGCGCTTGCCTTACTCCAACTTTATAACTTACTAAGGGAAACTTTATTTCCTTTACGAGATGCAAGCTGAGAAGGTGTTCTCAGATTCTGCGGTGTCGAGAGAGCTAGATAATTTGAATGTTCCGGTTCCGAATATAATATATACCGACTCAATTTATGTTGTGTAGTAGCGATACGGATGGACTCTGCACAAAGACCTACCACCACTAACTGTGTTTCTAATTTTAAAATTTACATTACATTATGCATCGTCATTTATATACGTACCTTTTCAAACTGCCGCCCATTTTTTTTCGCATTATTATTTTAAGTTGTGTTATTAACGGTGATAATGCTAGGCACATCTTAGTCTTCGAGTTATCTTCGCATTTGCCGCCTTGAAACATCTGATTTTCCTTCTCCATGGCATAAAGTTGCACTTTGGCCCAAATATCCCGTTTCTTTACACTTACCTAAATACGATCAGTCCCCAGTTGTCTGCAGGCTTTACTCCCTGGTAGTTGGGCAGGGCGACGATGTCCAGCCTCTCCAGCGGTAGGGGCACCTGCCAGAATTGCGCGATCTCCTTGAACACCAGGGCTAGCTTCTCTGTGACACCGTTCAGTGCTTCCAAGTACTCCGGGCGACCCCACACACGAAGTTCTGGAAGTAATAAATTTGTTGTATGGCGATCGAGCGGGGCTAAAGAAGATGTATTATGTGAACTTTAACGAGCAAAATTCAAAGATTATTGTGAGACCTATGTCATTTTAACAGATTTCTATAGTTGTGGAGATCGCAAAAAGCATATTTTGGCCTATAAATATCACCTGCCTTTAACATCAAGCAAAAACCCCCTTTAGGTAATTCATACCAAAGGTTATTCAGTTTTTGGATTACATACTTCCAAGACCCAGTTCCAGTTTTGGTTGCTCTAACCCTCCGATTTCAAAACTTCGTTAGTTCCTCCTAAAAAAACAAGCACGCACGACTTCAAGTTAAGCACGCGATATACTCTTTCTAGCCAAAAGCGATTATGTAGACACCCTTGATCCTTATTTGATGATCCTAGACCATTTTTTCATTAATGCTGGGCTGCTATAATCATAACATTGTTAAACATTGTATCTTATCTAGGGGATACGGTTTCTTGTCTACGGGACAAAATACATGTAAACATTATAATCTTGACTAGTGGACATTGTTTCTGCAGGGAACCGTATCGTAACGTTGTCTTGCACCATCATATTGGATTTGACACATGTTTAATTGTTTATATAAAGCTAGGGCTTGAATTAAAACTTATGAACTCGTAATGTTTTGTATTAAATGTAGATTAAAAAAAAGAGATATAGTATAATCATAAGTGATATGGTACTGTCATAAGTAATATAAAAAAATACTAACTGTTTTGATTTTCTTATCAGCATACGCGCTGGTAAACTTTTGACTTGTAAAACCACCCGTGCGGCCTACTTACTAAATAAAATCTTTTTTTGACTTCTCTTGGTCTAAAAGACTCATCATAGAAATGTACAGGCGGACTACACTGAAGCATTTTATCCCTAGAGACTATAGAGACATTTTACTCCCTAGGGATATAAGAACTTTTACTTTTTAATTTTCTTAAAAAAGTTTTGGTAAACCACAAACAGCCAGATGCATTATATATTTTTCGTAGGTATCTTTTAATGAACAAATTGTTACACATTTATTGAAATAATTATAAATATAATTACTTTGCTAGAACAAGTTTGAAGTAGTGACAGATATTTAAGTTGCCACCATAGACTAAGTATTAGATGTAGGTACATTGATCTTGAATTGGATCATGTTTTCAATTTAATTTCGAACAGCACCTTTATTTATTCAAAACTCATTTTTGCCGCCTGTACGTTGGCATTGAGGTCACATCTTAAGTGTTTTGCCTTTCGTTTATAAAATGTAAAAAAGCCGCGAATTCAAAAAATATTTAACTACATTCAATTTTGTACTGTTTATTGTTTGGGGTTTTAAGATTATATGTACAGTAATTGTGAATTTACTAAATTTATCTAGTGCAAAATACCCTAAAAATCTCTTCATCTAGTGCAAAAAAATCAACAGTGAAATAAATCTTATGCCACGAGAGTGGAGCAGAAAGTTAAAGAATTAGTACTTACAGAATATTTTACCACTCAAATCACGATCCATTTACCTGAAAGCTTACCAAAGCTTTATAAACTGGAGGAATGAGAAATAAATTAGTTAATTTACAAGCTGTGTTTATTACATATTTCACGAAATTTCCTACCTGCCTTCATCACTATGGAGTATAATATTCTATGCTCAAAAATACTATGCAAAACCAACATGAAGTTGAAACAAAAATATATATTTTTTTGCTGTCGCAATCGATGTGAGAAAAAGAGTGTTACTCGAACTTCATCAACCCTCGCTTTGCTTGGGTGGATAAAATATCTGGTGTCAATTATGACAGCCAGCTTACTTTATTCCCTTGTTGTACAATCCTCTATTTTCTATTTTTATCTTTTATGTATGTTTTACCTATCTTGTTTCCCTTATCGTCAGCATAGAAGGTGCTGGTGTTCAGCTGTTGCAGGTCTGCGATGACCAGGCCAAGGGTGAATGTGGACATGGGTGGAGTGGTCTCGAAGTGGTCCCACACAGCGTTGGGCTCTCCCGTGCTAGAAGAAAAGTGGTTAGTGGTTTGGATTATTTAATTTTAAGGCCATTGCCAGCTGGACTGCTTTTTGTTCTTTTCTTCTTTTGGACAACTTCTCGAAAATCCTTACAACGTCGCAAATTACCGCCTTATCACTTGTAAAGGATTATGGGGATTTTGTACAGACCGCGTCCCCACCCTCCAACAGTCATGGGATGCATGTCAATTATATACATACATACATAACATCACGCCTTCATTCCCAGAGAGTGGTAGGCAGAGCTACAGAAATACCAAAAAGTCTGAAAAGACTTCTTGATAATTCTTTTTCTCTTTATTTACTTAAAAAAAAAAAAAAACAACAAAATTTAACATACAGATCTGCCAAACTGCGTAACAGTTTGTTGGCAGAAAAAAGGAAGTATGTAAGCCCTCCACCTTACAACCACACTTTGCACAAACAGGCTAGGTAGGCTAGGTTTATCCTGGGTGTCCCAAAAATCGGCGTCAAGTCGGAAATAGTTTAAAGGGCAGCTCATAAGTTATCGATTTAACCCCCATGTATATTCAGCGATTTTTTGTACTTTCAGAGATACTGATCATTTTAATCGGAATTATTGTTATTTTTGTTTATGTCGTTGTTTCGAAAAACTCCTAAGTTCATGTATTATTTCAATATTTTTTCAGTGGATTCTTACATCGTTAGAATCATTTTGAACTTAAGATATTTTATAGCTACTTGCCAATATGTTATAACTAAAGTTACTTTCTCCATACTAAGTGAACTCTAGTTCCCTTTTCATCTAGTATGGAAAAAACAAACTTTGTGTAATTACACAAAAAATTGTCATGAAAAAGAAATTGGCAAGAAGTTTTAAAAACATCCTAAATTCATAAGGATTCTATCGATTCCATATCCTATGATTACGATTTTCCAAGAAAATTCAATACCTACATAGGGCGATCGTCTTCATTGTAAAAAACCATCACGTTGCAAAGATTTATTAACTGAGACATTTTTCATACCTGTTGGTGGGTAGAGATATCTCTGACAATCGCCCTTAAACGCGGCAGCTAAAAAAAATAAGTTACTTACATCTCTTCACTCCTCGCGACTGGCATGTTGCTGAGTGCTACCATGGTCTTAGGGCGCACCACGCTCAGCTGGAAGGGGGTCTTGTACCCCGGCTCGTCGAAGCAGGGGAACATGCGACGGGCGTTGTTCGGGCGCAACTGAGTGCCTGCTACTATCCTGTGTTACATTACAAGTTACGATAGATTGAGAATGAACTTTACTGATTTTGAGAATACTCGTACATGATAATTATTGCGTGATATGAGAAGCTCTGCGTTAGTAGTTATCTATTTTTATTAGCCTATGTTCGTCCCTATTGGACGCGTTTCAATGCATGTGACTGCACGTCCAAATTCCTCTATTATCCTATGTCCTATCTTACAGTAATTTAACTTCTAACCTTATATCCCTGGGCACTTATATTTACAGGTGCACAGACACATCTACCGAAAACTTGTAAATAATGTACTATTACTTTTTTGTTGTAGGTTTCAGTAGCAGACGCTCGTCTATGAAGCGATACAGTAGGTATTTATCCTGGAGAATGTCATATCTACTGGTTTTTGTCCTGGCACAGTTAATCTGGACATCCATAAATTGTACTAGGAGAAAAACAAGTAGCTATACATAATTATCTTCATTCATTCTTACCTTTCAACCTCATCGTTGACGTAAGTAGACTTGAAAAAGGCTTCAGTCTGTGCCATTTCAAGGTTTCCGTTAAAGCTAAAGTCCAGGTTACCCTTGCAGCCTTTGGGAATGATCTTCTCCAAGCGGAGCGAGACAATTGGCTTTTTGGGGTCAGTGGTGATCTTCTTGACAGTGATCTTTTGAAGGTCTTTGCTGGATAGAAGAATAAAAAGAAAATTAATCACGGCAGTAACCAAAACAAGTCAGATAAAGTTCTAAATTGAAACCCTTGTTTTATAAACAACCTACGTAAGCAAAGTTTTTAATGTTTAACATAGGGCTGACAACACTACATTGAAGGTTTCGTGTAAATATATCGAGTATGGAGCGAAGAAAGAAAGAGGTCTTATGTATATTTGAAATTCTTTGCTGTATATGAGAAATTATGAAGTATTGTGTATATTTTGGTGATGATCATTCAATTTATTTCAAGATTCGGTGTGTCATCGTTCTAATGGGAATTTTATCGATTATAATACCATGTACTTGTACCATTAGACCATTACTAACGTTAATCATAGACTTCTGCCGATGATGTCACGCTTCGCTAGTTTTGCGCGATTTAAAAATATTATTATTGCGTAACTCGTGGCAAGGTTATCAGCGATTCCTTTTATTATAATGTGCAATCAGACTTGGGTAAAAACAGCAGTTGGTAAATTGTTTTTTTTCTTTAAAAATACATTCAATTGATCATTCCCTGATACAGTTCGGTATCTTCTTTGAATTCGATTACAAATACTTTTTGTGATTCGTTACTTAAAGCCTGGAAATTAGGGACTCATAGTTCGTCCACAACATTTTACGAATGAAAAAGAGAACCTGAATATTTTCACTCGTGTATGTATAATACTCACGACTCAGCCGGCAGGTGGACCTTAACCTCAGCATTACTGATCTCGATCTCATGCGCACAATGCACGCTGACCTCATCAGCATCCTGGAGCCAGGTCACGTTGATGCTGACGTGGCCCTTGAACACCCCATCCTCGAGGTACGGCTCCAACTCTAAACGGTATCCAGTCGGCTCCACGATCTTCTCCAGACGACCCTCGATAGACAGAGCGTGGGCGTTGTTCAAGTCTATACTTCGAGTTTTTATTATGTGAAGTGGACTGATCTGCTGTAATTTAAAGGTGAAAGTTTCTTATTTTATTCTTATTTTATTGGTAGGCTCCTAACCGACACACTTTGGCCATACTAATAAATAAATATGACAGGACAGTGTCACACAAATTAAGCTAGTCCCAAACTAGGCTTGTACTACTCGTACGGCTAATAGACAACGATAAACTTACTAATATAGATAAATATCCAAGACTTAGGAAAAAATACTGGTGCTCATCACACAAATATTTGCCCTTACCGGGATTTGAACCCAGGACCGCTAGCTTCAAAGGCAGGGTCACTACCAAGTAGGCCAGCGCGACACGCTGATATATGGGATGTTTTGTGTAATTTATGCCGCTTAAGTTTTGCGGGGTGATAAATATTAGCTGGAACGTGGTACCTAGACCAAGCGTAACCCACCCCCGTTTACACAAACGGGGGTGGGTTACGTAGGGGGAAAGGAAACTCGAATGCAATTTCGCGTCACCTTCTAGTCCCTCTCCCCTGTCTGTATTTATTTGACGTTTGTTGTCTGCAGTCGCTAACTGTTCACACTTGACTCTATAAATCCACTTATATCTGCTATTTCTCACGTTAGTTCAAGATCGAGTCTATCTGGCTAAGGACCAATAAGTTGGCCACCCTAACTCACGCAATTAAAATTTCTATAAAACATTTCCATTGTGTGACTAAAATTGGCCATTCAATTATACGGATACTTTTCATCGCACAACGGAACTTTTTCCGTCGTCGTTGTTCGTATCGTTAACTGCGCTTAACTAAGGCCTAACTTTTTGGTCCTCACCCATCTCTGTTCAAATGACTATTATATTTATTGAATCCCAAAGGATATTCTTCCTTTCGCTTCTCTGCACTTTTACTGTAATTAGTATTTCGATATAGGTATCGAAATACTAACCTAAACGTAATTACGTAGGCGTAATTAAATTAGTTTAGATATATTCTCGCGACACCTACGCAAACTGTGCACTTGTTTACGTCTAGACGCCCAATGTTTCAGCTGAAAATTATTAAAGAAAATGTTCTCAGCATCTGAGTACAGTATTCAATCGGATAACATCAGAGAACAAAGGAGGTAAAGGAAAAGTTATTTAGATGAAGTCTAAATTTAACTCACGATGTTTTTAAAATATTTGTCTTGTAAAATATTGATTAAAGCAGCTTGGAGACGGACATAAGATTACTTTTTAATCAACCCCAAAAATCGAATGGTTCATATAAATGGTTCATATTATTGTATATAGTAATTGTGTAATGTAATTGAGATTTTTTTGGCGGATGGTGCAGTCTAAAGTCATACACATTTTCCAAATATTACAACTGCCTGACAAAGGACCAATAATACGGTATGGGTTCCTGGCTACTAATCGTTTGTAAACAATGAGTATTGTTGTTTAGGCATTACTCATCTTTTGTCTTTTTTTTATCTTCAATACTAGGAAAGTATTGATTTTAGGATAGGGATACTAAACGTATTTTTTTTTTATTGTTAAGGAGAAGGCACACGAGCACTCAGGCCACCTGATGGTAAGTGGAATCTGAGGCCCATAGACATTTGAATTCTCAAGACTATAATCCCAAGACATCAAATGCGTTGGTTGTCAACCCTGAAGACTAAGATGGAATGCCTCTATGCTAGTAATTTCACCGGTTGTCTTATCCCCACACCGGAACACAACAATGCGAACACTGTTGCTTGGCGGGTGGTTAATGGATAAGGTGGTGGTAGCGATCCGTCATTAAGTATGTGAGGAATTCATTTACAATGTGTCACATTATCAACCATCTAAATTGTGGCACTAAACATGAGTATGTGCGACGCGTTCTATAAGTAGCACTCCTTATATACAGGATATCTAAATTATGGTGCGTTAACATTATTTAGTTTGGCCGTATTCCATTGCATCCCGTTTTCGGTCATCGACTAGTGTAAACGATTTTTCATAGTAAATGACAAATACGGTTAAACCGGTCACAGACCTTATGTAAGCGCGCCATTACTAATTCTCCAGGTCGATAACAGGTGCCCCAACAAGGGCCTCAAAATAGGTCGACGATGACTAACTTTAACTGTTTATAACTAACCTTATCCGGCGGCATTGCGTGTGCGGACACACACAGACACACCAACAGCGTTACAGCGAACATCTTGATTATCTGTAGCAAATTGAAATCATTTCATAGGTAAATAAGTTATCAAATGTATATGACGGACACTTCATTCTATAGACAGGAGGCCATAGCCACTCCGAAAGCGAAAAGTTTCGACACCGTACAGACAGATTTACAATGTTCATTACACAATATACGGACCCATAAAACGTGCTCAATAACTACAGAACCTTTAATTCATCATGAATTGTATGTCAGTTGATGCGGTAACTTTGGGAGGTCGACGAATATTGATCGATCAATCGATCAATGATCAACGACCGTCGATCGATAATCGAACAACATTGATCCTTCCATCTATGATTCGAGCTGATCGTGTTATACAGAGGGGGATTCTCTCAACACAGCGCTGTGTCGATCTCAAAGATAAACTTTTATCCGGCAAGTTTACGAAGGCCCGTCGGAGCGTTCAAAACACATTTTAGCGCGTGCCTTCTAAATTAGGCAGCAGGCAGGTGAGTCGAGTTCAGTGTCGTATAAAGCTGCCTAATTAAGAAGGCACTTCTTAAACTTGCCGGATAAAACTTTACCTTTGAGATCGACGTAGCGCTGTGTTGAGAGAATCACCACCCTGGGAACTGACTATCGATGTCGATCGACCGGAACGGTTAGTGTAGGAACCGCTTACATTGACGATTGCTCATTACTGTCTTATTCATACTCTCAAGACACTTATGGCCATATTAATAAACTGGGGTTATCATGACATAGCTATGCATTTCATTTGGCAGTTATATAGCTCTGTCCTTTACGCTTGCCGTAAAATAAACTGCATAGCTATATCGTAATAACACCCGGTCTTTGCTGAGGTACACGTCTCAAGTAAAGTCAAAGTAAACGTATAGGAAAAGAAACTGTAGGCTTAGCTAAGGTTCTAACGTTTCTGTTTTCTATCCACTCGAATTGTATGGAGTTGACAAAGCGATCGACGCCACCAGTTTTCAGCGTACGTCAATCCTATGGTGTCCCCTTACTTTACCGACACTAATTTCATAGAACGTATTGTTTCTCAGAACTTCACTTCATTGAAAGCTATTTTCTGCTGAAACCTTATTCTTTTCAGGTTATCTTAAACATTAATTACGTAGGTTAGGTTGGGCTAGACTTGTGACTATTATAAAGTCTAAACTCCCTCGCCTAGAAAATCTTGTCTATGATATAAAAGTCTTGTGAAGTGATACGTTGTATGAAATTAGTGTCGGTGAAACAAGGGTAAACCCAATGCTACTACATTTTGTCGATTACCGAAAATCGCTAACATAGCGTCTTTACTAGGCTCTGTAATTTCTGACGCGTTTTGAAACAGCCATCTTAGCTACGATCAGTTTATTATTACACCCTAATTTGGGTGTAAAATGTCTTTAGGCTTCACCTAATTTGCCAAATTTTAATTTGGCTTCTCTGAGTTATGCCAGCGAATTTACGCTGATTAAACGACGGTAGGAAGTAATTAGTTGGGTAGTAAATCTTTCTGAGTGAGCATTCACAAGTTATTTCCTTCAAGAAATTGTTTGAACGCAGTTTGGGGAGCAGAGAAATACTTTTTTCATCATTGATCTCAGTGTGCAGTATACATGTCTATGTGATTGATAGTTTCTGACGGAAAGTTAGTGCGACGCACAGATAGACAAACAGACTGACATGGCGAAACTATAAGGATTCCTAAATTTACTTCGGAACCCTAAAAAAGCAACTTCAAAATACTTGAATCCATAATGTCAAAAAATCGACTCGGAAGTATATAATATGTACTGGATATTGAGATAATAACGTAAGTAACAAGTCTTGTAAATTTGTCACAAAGTTCGATCCGATGGAGCCCTATAGTGGGGACCCACACTTTTAAATGAATAGTTATGCATAGTTTACATACAAACAAACCCTAAAATGATGTCTTCTGAATTTAAAATAAACCAACGGGTTGCAAATCTGAAGCTTCCATCTTTCAAAAACATTTCGGCTTGTTCATTTGTATATCTGCACCTTCGGCTTAATGCAATTTGGCTAACCAAGCAATTATAAGTAGTGCTTGTAACTAAAAGAATAACTTGTAATTTTAAAATGAATGCTTAAATCATTGTATTGTAGCAATAAACAAGCTAAGTTCAACTCAATAACACTTCTGAGTTTGCCATTAATTCAATTTCAGCAGTCTGCAATTGTCTCCCCAATTGGCTTCAAGGTTTGCTGCACATGAAGTACACGTGATCGTGTTTGGGTCAAATTGTTTTAGAGGAAAGAAAGAAGAAGAAAGACAGAAAACAACAATAACACATCAAATAACATAAAAGAAGGAAAAGAGACAACAAAAAGGACATCCACATGATCCGGCGACCCTTTCTCAACAGTGTACCTACATGTCTGCTGCCCAAACAATTGACACCTAATAAATAATTATATTGACATACTGTGTAGAGATTATTTTACAGTTAACCGATGTGAATAAACATGAATTATAAATTGTACCTACCTGACAAGCTAGAATTTATTGTAATTTGACATGTAAAACTCTGTTTTACGGGTATTAAGGAATAAATATAAAGTCTGGCCAGATCGTAAAATTTCCCACATCTTGAAGTGTCCGGCCATTTTATGCAACACTAGTCTCCGTTTTGATGTTTTGGTCAATTAAAAGAATACAAATCGTAGTTTATAAACTAAACGCACGGCTAATAAATGTTGGTATGGTCAAACAAGCATGGACAAATCGGCATACATTAAAGATGATATGGTTAGTACGTATGGTCGGCCTTAGAAGCAGCTGCACACTTTAGTTCTTTTTCACTGTAACGTCATTTATGAACTGCTGCACTAATCTGTCAGATTCGTTAAAGCGATAAGGGTCAAAAGCACGCAGCTGTACTAACAGTTAAAAATAAAGTCCACATCAGTCCATCTCGTGACTAAGGACTCTCCCAATAGTGTGCAATCCCGGCCCGATCATTAGCTATTCTCCTCCAGAGAATAAAATTCGCGCCACACTCATCTCCGGGCGCATCGTAGAAGAATTCATTTTTGCCGATTTAAATTGATTTCTTTATGCTAATTTATTAAAATAATTCAGGTGTACTTACGTGTGTCGTGTGGACTCACGCCGCTTCACTGCGGCTGGGCTGCGGGCCCCGCGATCCCACAATTGCACAGGATATGCCTCGTTCCTGAGATTGGCTTGTTCACGTAATTGCTAATCTCGTTTGGAGCATATCAAAAGGGCCCGTGCACTGAAAGCGGGTTCCGTAGAACCATGCTATGTTACAAGTTATTCCCGGCGTAGAAGTATTTTCGTTCTGGAACTTGCTAATTTGTTAGACTAAGAAGAAGCAGTCTGTCTTCGAGCTATAAATTATCTCTGTATCGCGTCGACCGGTTGACGTTGGACCGTAAAAGTGGAACAGCGGTTGCTCAGTTGTCTTAATGTACGGAAAAATAAGTTGTGGGGATAATAATAGAATTAATACACTGTTCAATCACCATTTTTCAAACCCCGTGAATGCACCTGAACTAAGAATCAGTCCGAACACTAGCGCTGGATATCTCTGCCCAACACATACTAAGATTGGAACCCATTGCCTAACCTTAATTACTTTATCGTAAAAAACAATTTCTTACATTGTTAAGTTAAATTTAAGGTTGTAGCAATAAAGATTATTCTTATTCTTAACTATGTGGGGTAAAAAAACTGTTACCAAGTTTCGACGTTGACGACGTTAGAAATTCTCATATGTTATTGAGACAGACTCAGCCTAGTTTGGAATAATTAACATACTTACTTCTTGTGTATTTGTAACCATGTTATTTGCCTACATAAGTTTATTCTTTTTCTTGAAATGAAAATAATGGTGTAAAAAAAGAAAAAGAAAAAAACGCAAAGACAGATTTGGCTTATTAAATGATCGCATCAGAAGAAAATGTAGAACTGCTTGAAAAAAGGACAGGACAACCTCAGTTGAGTCAACTAGTTTCCGATAAAAAATGGTTCAAATACTTACACCGAAACATATTTACCGTCAAAATAAAACTATTACAAATTTCGACTAATATCTTTTAGAAAACTACTTTTGTAGAAAATGCAAGAAGGTATCAGCTAAACATAATTCGCAGATGCATTCGATAGATGTAACCTAACAATCCCTGATGCACCACAAAAATCTTTATACGGTAAGAGGGCATTATTATGAAACCCCAAACATGGCGAAGTGTGCGTATCAAATGGGCGTCAGACGTCATTCCCTGTCATATGAGATCACAGTTAAATCTACGAGCACAACAAGTCTTACTAAATTATATGGGGCTGTGATTGTCAGCTAAAGGTTGTTTTCATGATAAACCAATCTTACCGCCGTGCTCAGAGACACTATAGAGACAGTTATCGCGATTTTTACAAACCTGTGTGAGAAATCCGTCAGTAAGGAAGGACTTAATCATTGTTAACAAAATGCGATAACGTTTTTCTCCCCGTAAACGTGGTCCGATTTTTTCAATTTTTGAATACGTTGTAGATATTATGAAAAACCATGCCTGTACCTTATCCTTTCCAAGAAAATATTTAAACATAACATAACATCACGCCTTCATTCCCAGAGTGGGGTAGGCAGAGCTACAGAAATACCAACAAATGTAAAAACACAGGCCAAGGAATTTACTAGTGTGTTAGTGACAGGTTGCAAGCCCAACGCCTAACAGTACTACAAGCCCTTATTCCCTTAGTCGCCTCTTACGACATCCACGGGAAGACATGGAGTGGCACTATTCTAACCCGGCAACCACACGGGGGAAAATATTTATTGGAAAGAAAAAAAAACGTTTTAACCTGGTATTTCATGAGAACTAAAATATTTTAAAAAATCGTGGAAATCGTATTAGATTTAGGGGGTAAATTTGTATGTATTATTTTTGATAGCTACGCGATTTAAGCATCGCTTCACAATCCTCTTAAGTGCGGTCGTAAATATATTTTTTCAGGATGGTACAGAATGGCACAAGGAGTTAAGTCTTAGGTGTTAAGACGGAATTCCTTATGTCATTCTCTTTCCTGTATCCTCCTTTCTTCAATACTATTTAATTCATATTATGAATGCAAAAGTTTGCGAGTGTGTATGTTTGTTTCTCCTTCACGCTGAAATGGCTGGACGGATTAGGATGAAAGGAATGGAGATAGCTTACACTCTGAATACTAAAACTAAATATTTTTCCCAAACAAAACAATGTTCCTATGAAATAATTAACGCGAACGAAGTCGCGGGCAGAAGCTAGTAATATTAAAAATACGAAAGTAAAGAACTCTGTTATTTGTTTGTTGGACCAGCTTTCACAACCATACCGCTGAATTAATCTTATGTAATTTGGTATAGACTTAACGCAAAAAAAGCTTTTGGAAATAAAGGTAAAATAATAAATAGATAAAGATCTCTCAATTCTTTCGGAATTTAGATTGTTTCTCGACTGAAAAGTTTCTTGTATAAAGCATATAAGATCAAGCTATCACCATAACAATACTCATTGAAATCGATACCGGGGAAAGTGTTCTAGATAAAGTTTCTGATTCAAAAAGTCACTAAAAAAAATAATGATGATGATGTAATGAGCCATGATCGGTTGACATTGTTTGAGTCGTTTTCATTATTTGACCTATTATTATGAATTAAATAAGGCTTCTTACACTTATGTAATTATGCATCTTTGTTACTCACTAGAGCAAAACAAAACTAATATAGTGTCATCTTCATAATTAATTGCCTATGTCCGTGTGGTTGTCGGATTAGAATAGTGCCACTTCAAGTCTTCCCGTAGATGTTGTAAGAGGCGACTATGGGAATAAGGGCTTGTAGTACTGTTAGGCGATGGGCTTGCAACCTGTTACTAATACACTGGTAAACATATTGGCCTGAAAATGCAAAATATGATTACAGAATTTTATTGTCAAGTCTTTTTAGTGTTGTTGATATTTCTGTAGCTCTGCCTACTCCACTCTGGGAATAAAGGCGTGATGTTATGTATGTATGTTATTGCCTATATTTTGTAAAGGTAATACTTATGTGGATGTGCGTATGCAATTTCCTTGTTGCCCATTAGAGCATTTGTCGTTACTTAGTATTCACGGTAATTATTTCTTATGCACTACAATAAATAAGTATATATACGCTGCTGCATTTTTAATAATTTAGCACAGCACTATGCATATTTTTTCACGGAAACAGAACCGAATCAAGAACTTCTTCGTTACTACTCGAATGAAAATACGATTCGATTTTTTAAGGTTTGCAGGAAATTAGACATCGTAAGACTCGATTCAAACGGAGATTACGAATGTTATCGAAATGTACATTTGTTTATCCTCCTTTATCCACAACCGTACGAAATTTCTAGATATTTTATGGTAGCTTGGTCAATCGTAATTCAACAGGATTATTATACGATCCGATTATAATCCGGCACCCGGGCCCTAAAATAATTTGCAAAGCAAGCGGAATGCCGAAAAAGATTGGACCGGAATGATTATGGCCACAATATCATTTTCCAACTTGTAACTCTGGGCTCACGGGACCTATATCTCCCTGAATACGACGGTAAAAAATTATTAGCTGTACATTCCCGCTGAGCAAAGGACTGCCAAATCCTACAGCAGTACTCTCGCAGTGTTGTAGGATGAAACGATTTGGCATATGGATTTTATCAAAGCAAAACAGGACTAGTGGCGGTCGCATCTGGTCTGGGACAATGTTTTCATTGAGCTATAATGTAAATCGAGACGATACATCTGGCTCCTGAAAATAAACGATGCCATTATATTGCATCTTGTGCGAAGGTCAATGTTGTTTGTTATGATTTTGACTTGATTGACTTCAACACATAAAGTCACCATATAAGGATATCCGGGTCATACACAGTCTTAAAAACAAAAGTTGTCTCTCCTGTGGTCAATAGTTCAGAGCTTGTGTGCATATAAGTTATGTTTTTATATGATAGGTCTAAAGCAGTCCTGACGGTTTTTCTGCGGGTATGGGCTTGCCAGAAAATTAGGCCTTAAAAACGTTAACTTTCGCTGTGTCCACAGGAAAGACGGTAACCTAAATCTGTGTATGACCCATCTATTAAAACGCCATAAAGTGATATACAAAAGTATTTAAAGTCTGAGAAAAAAGTAACGACTATTTTCATTTACTTTTCGTTTGTGCTGACAAAGTAAATAAATTAACAAATTTAATATCACAGGACAATTTCACACAAATTGACCTAGTCCCAAACTAAGCTCTAGGCTTGTACTATGGTTACTAGATAACGATAAACTTACTTATATAGAGAAATATATACTTAAATACATATGAAGCATCCAAAACTCAGAAACAAATACTCGTGCTCATCACACAAATATCTACCCTTACCGGGATTTGAACCCAGGAGCCCTAGCTTCGAAGGCAGGATCACTACCAACTAGGCTAGCGTGTTGTATTATAGTCCTTCTTTTAATTGTTATAATCGTTATAACGAAGCGCGTCATTTAATAAAGTACTTATTTAATTTTGCACTATTCTAATTTTGGTAGCATTAAGTGGCAATTTTAATTTATTTTGTAGAACAAAATTGTTAAATCTTCACACTCACATTGATTACTCTAGAAAATACTTGATTTTACACATTTCTTATCTGCTAATAGCCCAGAATTATTTTTCCTTTTTGGCCCCATGATTGACACTAACCATTTGATACGGGAACTATCGCTCCTAGAACTACGGGCGTACGTCAATCCACATTAACATAGATTAGACCTACTGACCTCGAAACTAACCGACACAAAATAGACCTTACTTTTGAAAAGTAAGGTTTAGAACCAATACTGGTAGTTTAGACACTTTGTTATTGGATACCCAAGTTAACACCAACGTGGATTTCGAAGGCCGATGTTATTGCAATGTATTATCTAGCCAAATGATATAACATGGCAGTTTGTTGAAGACGTTTCCTTTACTTTGTAGAAATAAGGTGGTGACAAAACTACCAATTTAGAAGGAATAATTACTTTTATTTATTTCCGGGGTACGTAAATAAAAGATTGGCACTCACAAAACGCGGCGTTAAGACTGTGGACTAACGATACATTTGTTTTTCTAATAAAATCAAAGACCACCTTTTAAGTCGGCACGGATTTTCGGTAATATGACCCTGAAACTCAGATATAATAATTATATAATATAAGCAGAGCAGTGACTGTAGAAATAAAGACAAAAAATACTTTAGTGGTATTGTGGAAGGTCCGTCCGGATCACTAACACCATACAATCCTTTAACCTTCCGACAAGCAGCAGTGTTCGGTGTCGTGTTTAATTACTAGCATAGAGGCATTCCAACTCAGACCTGAGGGTTGGCAACGCATTTTCAGATTTAAGATGGCAGTCTTAATAAATAAATACATACATACATACATAACGTCACGCCTTCATTACCAGAGTGGGGTTGGCAGAGCTAGAGAAATACCAACAACTCTAAACAGACTTGTTGATAATTCTGTAACCACATTTTGCACAATCAGGCTAAGAAGTTTACTAGTGTATTAGTGACAGGTTGCAAGCCCATCGCCTAACAATACTACAAGCCCTTATTCCCTGAGTCGCCTTTTACGACATCCACAGGAAGACATGAAGTACTAGTAGACTATTCTAACCCGGCAACCACACGGGCTAAATAAATAATAAATAATAATATCACAGGACAATGTCACACAAATTGACCGAGTCCCAAACTAAACTCTAGGCTTGTACTATGGGTACTAGACAACGATAAACATACTTATGTAGAGAAATATATACTTACTTAAATACATAGAAAACATCCAAGACTCAGGAACAAATACTCGTACTCATCACACAAACATCTGCCCTTACCGGGATTTGAACCCACGACCCCTAGCTTCGAAGGCAGGGTCACTATACCAACGAGGCTAGCGAGTCGTCAAAGATTATAAGATTCTAGTCTTGATCGAGAATGTTGCCTGTGTGCGCGTTTGCTTTCTCTATGCCATACAAAAAAGGTGTTGGTCTCCCTATGCTGATCCTGGAATGTGTCTCCATTTTTTAGTACGACCTACGGCTAGAAAAACTTGGTCTAGCGCGCCCAGACTTGGCAATTTAGTCTGCTCCATTGGTTTTAGGTTCCTATTCGGAAGTCTTTCTACTGTATACCACCTCGGTTACCAGGCGACACGAGCATATTTCGCGGCACTTTGGACCTGGGGGGTGATTCTCTCAACACAGCGCTGCGTCGATCTTATAGGTGAAGTTTCATCCGGCAAGTTTAAGAAGTCCCGTCGGAGCATACAAAACACATTTTAGCGCGTGCCTTCTTAATTAGGCAGCTTTATACGACACTGAACTCGAGACTACAGAGAATCGCAGATGCGTCGCTAGCCTTTTAAAAATATTAAGGATGTAAGTAGTCTTTTGAAGGTCCCTAAATCATTTATGTATCTATTCGCGTTTCATCGTAAAACGCTATCGCAATGCGGTAATCTATTAGACGCCACGTCACTCAACTTTTCAAGTGACTGACGTGGTGTCATCGTGACCATGTTCCACGGTGGTCCGGGAGTACAATTCCTTTACTGTAGGTACATATTGGTGAAGTTTACGTGTAACGAAAGTAATTGGCTGCACACAGCAAAACATCGATAAGATTATGCCAATATAAACTTAATGTCCCGGACAACAACTGACAATAGCCCTTTATGGAAATTTTAACCCTATGAACGTAGTAGCTGATCACTTTTTACAATAACATTCACTTGTCACTTAATGGGTTTCTCCCTTGTAAACTTACTGTAAATCAGCCATGATCTGATACATTTCTCTGATTTCTTGCTTAAGTCAAAGTAAAATAAACAGTAAAGAGTAATAAAATTCAATAAATGGAGAAGCGATACTGTTGGTATAAAGGGACGAAAACATGCAAAATAGGGCTTTGTTAAGCATTATATTTATGTAATTTGTTTCTGCAACTGTAATGTTAAATTGTATACCCATTAACTACCGTTCGAGAATGATCTAAGGGGTTCAATAATGTTGCATGTACATTATGACTGGCTCCATCATCAGGTTTTAATCAATTTATAAATCAATACAAATAATGACATCATAACATTGCTTTGTCTTACGGCTTATAAAGAAGCAAAAGCAAAAACTAACCACCACTATAAAAAATACCAATTCGTCAGTATTATTTTAAATCTCCCACAGATACTTGACGTTGAGATTGCGAACTTGGTGGAGGCCAGAAGCCGTAGTTAAAATGCGTTCGCTAACTAGCGTTTCTATTCGTTTTGTTTTTAAACCAATCGCGTCACTGGTAGATCACGTCATACGAAGTCACGTGATCTACCAGTGACGCGATTGGTTTAACAACAAAATATACGCATCTGGGCCTCAGGAATGCTTGGTTTGAGTCGAGCCCCGAAGTGGATATGCCAGTCAAGAGGCATATGTAAAGAGCATGGGATACACCACGTCTTATTTCAATTCATGCATCCCTCCTAGAATAGCCGAGAAGGTTGCGATTGCGCCTATCTCCTCGCTGTCTCAGCAACCGAATGGGTCACTGGCTCCAAGCGCTTTCATCCCGCAATATAGGCACAGTCTTGGACCGAGGATACTTGCGCGTAGAAATAAGATAGCGGCTTGGGGCTAGGATATACCTGCGCCTGCGGCAAGGAGGTGAATGAGCTGGGGCGACGTGGCCTTTCTTGTTTTAGAAGCTCCGGCCGTTTGTACCGCCATGCCACGGCACAGTTAATGACTGACATGACTGAAGACAGGGCTGTCATCTCTCTAGTGCTCCTAGAGGGGATATTATTTTTACCATAGTTCTTCTTTATCTTTTATCATTAAAGTACCTTAGTAAGTTTCGTTTAATTATTAGGTAGTTTACCTAGTTTTTTTTTTTATTTCTGTGCGATTTTATAGTCCTATTGTTTTCATATAACAATTACTACCTGTGTTCAGCAAATAAATATTTTTAGTTAATTAGAATTTTAGCCACATAAACCAACCATTTACTCATATTTATTTATCAATCAAGAGAGAGACTCTATAGTAACTAAATATATACTGTCGATCTCAGAAGTAAGTGTACAATGTAGTACCTTGCCTTAGTAACATCATCACATTCATTGGGTAAAGGATTAAATTTAGAAAGAAAATAATGAAAGAAATACATTTATTTGTGACAAACAACAAAGAACAGAGGAATACGCACAAGAAGAATGTAGTCACGAATTGGTCCCAACTCACCATAATGCTGGCATTTGTCAGCGCTGGTCATCCGTTGGAATCATCAGGTGAGACCACGGAAAGTTACACACATATTTATATATATATATATATATATATATAAAAAAAAATGTATGTCCATAGACGCCACAAGGTACTAAAATATACAGCAACTCCTTAGTTCAACCGTACGTACAATTTTAAATAGACCCCTGAAATTCTTGGTAGTAAAATTGGGTAGACAAATTTTCACCAGTTTTCAAACGATGTTTTGAGTCTCTAACTCAACGTTGAAGCTTAAAAATAAAATAATTAAAAGCAATTATTACCACGACCTTGCTATGCAGTTCAGTTTACGGCGAAAATAATTTATTCCCCTTGTTCGTATAAGCGAACTATATTTAATATGCATTTCAGGTACAGTATACTTTGTCACTTTCTCTCTTTAATGGCCACAATGGCAGATAAGCAAAGAATATTTTTGGCACTAAGAAATTTTGATTAAAATTGAAATTCAACCTTCAGTGGGAAGAATGGCGATGTATAACGGAAATTTATTCTACGCGTAAAAAGTCACCTCTTCAAAAATAAATAAAGCTATAGCATCTGTAATCATTTAAGAGAGAGTTCATGAATGACCATTGCAAACTGGCAGACGCAACAGCAATGGAAGACTCCCACCTCCCCCTCTCCGCAAGGTGGAACAGACGACCTGGAGAAGGTCACTGGAATGCGCTGGATTCAACCGGCACGGGATCTTATAGGAGTATGGCTATATTTGGAGGAGGCGTAAGTCTTGCAGAGGTCGTCTTCCGGATGATAAGATAATATTATTACAAAACTCTGTCTCTTGCAACACCAGTGTTTCCCATAATAATAGCGTTGTCCAGTTGACTACAAAGTGATTTACCTTGTTGACCTTATTGCATTGTAATAAAGTCAAAAATATGTTCAATTTCTTCATAGTCGACTATTATTTGCTAATAAGATGCAGTTAGGTACTCGAGCATCTTTATACGACAATTTGTAGATGAAAACAATAACAATCTTCTGCACTGGTACCTTTAAATAATAATGGACATTGCCTTTCATGATAAAAGGAAGTAAACCAGCGCCTTGATCTTCCACTTTAAACAATTGTGATAGTCTCAGGGGGTCAAGGTAAGAAGGACGTGATGCTTACCTGCGATTTTTGACAGTATTTTCCTTATATGACGCACACTGTGTCTTGAACATTTTTGGCAGTTCGTGGAGGCAACATGAAAGCGAGATTGGACGGGTTTTTTCCAGTGATGTAGCAAAAGGCGTTAATTACATAATCTTAATTCCACTTTTGCACCGTCACTTTAATTTAGTTCTGATTTTTTGACAATAATTATTGCTTTTAGACAAGCTTTTGTTGTAGAATGTGCTTGTTTTGTGAGTAACAACTATAAAACGAATCCCCTTTCGGTGGATCTACGTTAATAATAATAACAGCAGACATGCTGTTGCCAAACTTCCGACTCCATCATCAGATCAGTTCCTATATACCATAGGAACTGATCTGATGTCTTTTTTCTAAATTTTCGGCCATCAAGTTGATCAAAACTGACTTGCATGATTTGAACCGAAATACATACAAACACGAACGATGCAAATTAAATAAAAGCTTGTTTAGAAATACCCAACTGCAGGGTGTCATATAAACATTATCAGAACGAAAGTAACAAGCGGTTGAGAAAAGAGAAAGAAGAGATCCCTTAAAGGGATAAGTATAAATTTTTTTCTATTGTGTAGCCACGGTGGGAGGTGTTTCGTTACTTTCGGACCTTTAGATATTAAAATACGGTTGAAATGTGACGAAAGATTTCGCAACTGTTCTATAATGAAAAATACATGCATTCATTGTCCAGCAAACGAAGAAATATACCTCTACCTACTACCTAAGTAGATAGTTTCTAAAAAAGTTTACTTACATAAATAAATTAAATCCGTCTTTTATAATTATGTACCAATAGCATGACAATATTAGGCATTGTACTCATCAACTAAATATTCTTTAGCAAACTAGTAGACATTTTATAAAAGTAAAATTGTTTATCATCATCAAATACACTCAAATTGTAGTTCCCGCGCCGGCGAATTAGTCGGATTAAAGATTAATTAATGGATTTGCAGCAACATTTTATTTTTTTGTACTCTTGTGTACTCATTTCCACTTTTTACTTTTCAATTTTTTTCCATCACCCTAAGGTTACCTGAAAGAGATCCTTTAAAGGGATAGGTTCGCCTTTGTACATTCCTATTATGCAAATATGTATTTAAATTTCTGCGTTTTGTACAATAAAGTGTTTACATACATACATTTTATTCACTGTACTTAAAAAGTTGACCTAACAATTAACCTAGTTGCAGAAAAATAATTATTAATTTACATGTATTTTTTTCCTGTTATCTATGTCATGTCTCTGTGACAAGGTTCTATATTGGCACACCAATTGAAGTCGGTCAAGGTTCTAAATCCTCAGCAATTGTAAGCACCATCCTCTGATAAGTGTGCGCATGTCATGTCAATTGCCTAAGTCATTTGTTAACCTTTTTAAGTAGGTAATTGGTTAAACTTTACTGTAAACTGAAATGAAATTTTGGTATTTTACGGTCTTGTTTTCTTTGGTATTTTTATTACTAAATTGTGGAACATTCCTACCAGAAATCATCTTTGACTTCTTTATTATCATCTCAGCCGAATCTAGAAACGTCTCTCAGCTGGACACACGCTTTCCCCAAAGATCACCACGTCGGCGGCAGATTACATAGTTACTTCCTAACGACGATGATAAAGTTCGGAAAGAATATGAAACTATTATTTATCGAACACCTTGGAATATTTTTATTTTTTTAAAGGATTATTGTATTTGCTTTTGTTTTCGTTTTCGAGAATGTGGTCAGCAATTTCTTGAGATTTGCCACTTACGCCTCACTAATTTGAATTGTATCTATTGGAGTTGAAAACTTGATTAGCAGGTCGATTAGCTACCTGTAATTGAACTTACACCGACACAACAGCAGACGATAAGGTTTATTGATTTATGTCAAGTGCCTTTTTTCTTAATTGTTAGGCTCACCTTGACTTGGCTCAGTTTAACAACAATGACACTTATTCTCTGTCAAGACTACCTACTTACCGCCTTTACGTAACGACATCCTTTTGAGAATAAACGACAAGTATTTGTTTGATTATGATTAATGTATTTCTACTATTGTACTATAAATATAACAATGGGCGTAAAATACCATATTTCATATTATGTATGTCTGAGACAAAAAACAAATATACATAATTTTAAATAAACCACAGGAATTTTGCATTGTTTACAGACATACATTACGCTAACAAAATGTTAATCCGAAAAATATTTCGATGACATAACGCTTCCAGTAAACTGTGTTGCGACCTATACTGCCCGTTAATGAATCATTCACATCTGTTAATTACAGATTGTATCGAATTTCTGTACACATTTAACAATGCAGCTCAATGGATAACAGTAATATGTTATTACCTACCAGGTTGTCTTTAAACCAGACATTATTAGCAAGGTCGAAAGCGTCATCTGTGTAGGTAGAATTTTCTTTTACTACGCGACCAGCGAATCTTGATCCCCACCTCCTCCCTCAATCCAACCAATTTCAGTGTATCGCGGAACGAAGCGAAGGCATGCAGCGTCTCTTTACATTTTTGCAAAGAACATAAAATACCGCACGAGTTTTCATATTGCCATAGAACGGAGCATGCGTCGCTTGTGACAAATTCCATTACGTTAATTTTAAACGTTTTCTTTTTATTTTTGATTAATGGTGTTTTGTGTGTGATTATTGATTGGCAGTGTTTTGTGTTAATGACGTTGGAGTTTTGGACGACGGTTGGTTTTTCTTTAATTTATTTATTTGTTAGGTGTTCTGGTTAGTGAAACAATCCTTCTATGCTGGATTAGAACTTCTCCATCGGTTTAATAACCACAGGCCAGTCTAAATATTTCTTTTCTTATGTTATGATCCAAGAAATGGTTAAAAAGATGAACTTAGCCTTTTTGAATACTACCTACTTTATATTTATTTATTTTTAAATAGTGCCAGTTTGTGTAATTCCGATTAAATGATTACCGCTAAAAGAAATAAAATGAACATTACGGGGAACAGTTTATTGTTGAGAATTTAATTGCTTTGATTGATTTACTCAGGCTACGGAGTGCCTACTATACCTACTGTAGGTACAGTAGATGAGAAATCCTCTCAGTTTTAATCAAGTAGGTAATTTAGATAAATGACAATGGCAAAACCACCATTATTTAAATATAATGGAAAGGTCGTTCCTATATGACACCCTGAACCTTTTTTTGTTTTATTTAAGCTGTTGTTGTACTAATTGCATTGCACGAAACGACTTATCTGCTGTATTAACTATTGCCTGTACACATATAAGTTTTCATAACTTTATTTCTTATATTATTCCATATTTTAAACTCCTAACACATAAAGAGAAGTGTCATATATAAGCTACGTACTTATCGGTAAGTATTTCTGTAGTATCGTATCTTCCGAATGGATGGAGCGAACTCCAAACGGTTTTTTTATATTTCTTTTGATTGGGGTGTTCCTTAATTAGGTTTTATGACAATTCATTGGGGTTTAAGAGATATGCTCAGAATGAAGGGGTTGCCATTATATCGTTTGTGTATGTTTATTTTAATTTTTTATTCGGTTTCCGTTGTCGTCGACAGTTGGGAAAAATAATGTAGCATTGTAAACCTGATGGATGACAATTAAATTTTGACCGTGAGTAAAATTCGATTTTGCTGCGAGCGTGAAACAGATTTTTTATATATTTTGTACATTAAAAGTAAATGGGTGGTGGTGGGTGATACGTTGTTATTTTTATGCTCTCGGTGCTGAGGTACAAAGTTATTCGTCTCATAATCTTTAGTCTTTGAATCCTTCGCTGCACTCGGATTCTAGCCAAAAATCCTTCAGAAACAAACTTTGTTTTCTTGCTGCTGAAATAACAATTGATGATGTCTAAGAGCTCATCTGATGATGGAGCCGGAGTAGATCATAGGGATCTCTGTAGTAAGAAAACGCAAACCCGCTAAGTTAGAACTTGATATATTATTGGTTAAAATTTTGATTAATAACGATTATGTACGTATAAATCACAATGCATTGTTCCGTCTCCCTGTAAGAATTACGCAGCGTTAGGGACCTACGACCTTATCAGAACTGCGTCAAAATGGGCCTACAGATACCAAGGTTCTATATGGTTTGCACTGCTTATGGACAGGCGGTTCAAATTATGATTGTCACCTAGCTAAATGTCGAACAAGCTAATCAGAAGAATAACACCCCTGAGAGCCTAATTATAGGCCTCCTCCATTCTTGTAATCTTGAAAAAATATAAACTTATTCCGTTCATAACACTTATAACTAACCTTGCATTTAATCTGTTTTTTTTCTATGAAAATAAATGCGATTGGAAACACTCGCTAATCTGGCGTTATCGTCGCCACGCTCGAAGCAATATGCGCCAGATTCGATATGCTGAGAGGAAATGTTATGGAACAAAACTGTACTGCACTTACGCCGTTTATGACTAAAGTGAGGAGGTGTAGTTTCCTTAAGGTTTTGAGTGGCTAATGTGCCCTTTTTACAAAGATCACGGGTGCATTGCAGCTATAGTGAGAAAATCAGACCTATAACGTTATTTTATTTATCCTTTAAGATTTCCGAATAAAGTGCATTCAAAAGAGTCGGTATAGTGTGAAAAATTTAATATCTCAAGTAAATAGGTAGTTAGTTTAGACAATGGACAAGCACTGATGATGTGAGACATGGCCCCTCATACCTACTGAGTTGAAGGCGCTGCTGTTCGGAGTGAAAAATATCAATTTTTATAACTCCCGACGATTTCTTTTTAACGCGTGTAGTCATCGGTTGTTTCAGCGTGTCTCTCATGGCATCGTAGATCCTAAACACCATTGGTCGGTTTTTACATGTGAGGCCATTAAGATTCAATTCGCATTATCTTAAAGTATGAATTGAGTGATTGAAACCATTTCTTCAATGTGGTCTTAATTTTAGTATGTTTGAGTTAACGGGATCGGTTGAGGCGAGTTATGTGATTTTAGGTATTTCATACTACGATGGGATACGAGGTACTATCACTACATAGTAAAAAACGAAGTCGCTTGCCGCAGTCTGTAGGGATGTATGCTTAGATCTTCAAAACTACGCAACGGATTTTGATGCGTTTTTTTATAGTTAGAGTGATTCAAGAGGAAGGTTTATAAGGTATAATTTAAACCGGAGCTAAACGAGGGCAGGTCGCTAGTTATTTAACTATAGCAGACTGTAAGGAAGTCGATGGCCCACCAAAGGTAGTATAGGCTAGTATTAGGTAGTTGGAATATGATCGAAAGTTCGAGAAAAATGTACCTACAGCTACCGTTTATCCCCAATGGACAGAACACGCTGCGACGGGACAAGATTTTGACATAGGCTCGAGACTTTAATTCACCTATTCCATATTCCAATGTAAGAATAATGTGTTACGGTTTAAAATAAAAGTGTATTTTGTGTGATTTGAGCCCTTTTATTACTGAGCAACTTAAGGCCCGGGTGGGTGTCATTTTAATAATTTCATTATAATATTAGACACTAGTTGCCGGTTGACATATTTAACACTAGTTCCCGTGGCAGCATGTTAGGCCCACTGGCAAAAAAGGGGTGTATGTAACTTGGCATTGCAGATTCCAAACGGATAATCCGACGGATTCAGACGCGGTTTTCTGCGACAAATTACTAAAATGTTCAGGTACTAGCTACAGTTTGACTACATATTAACACAAACCAATGGCTTGAACATCTTATCGCCATTACCATTTATTACATATTTATTTGTTATTGTTTTCATTATTTGATTGTTATTTTTGTATTTGTTGATATTAGTATTTATGTTGACGATCTTTGACATATAATATAATGCAATTTATATTGTAATATTACAAGAATTAATAACGCAAGGCACACGCTCTTTAAAGCTTACTATGTCCTAAACAGATTCTTGAATCGAAAAATTGTTGAAATATACCCATCATGTTTTTGAAGGACCTATCCGCCGATACCCCACACTATGCAGTAGTAAAGAAAAAAAAATACATCCCCAAATTACGTGTAGAGGAGGTACACTATTTTTTTTTTTCAAAATTTTATTCGATCACTTTATTGGCATGATTAATGTGTATATTCCTACCAAATTACAGATTTAAGGGTCTCTGAGCTAGGCTGCGGTCGGACGGAAGGACCCTTTTAGTGGTGGTAGGACCCTATGCAGGGTCCGTCCAGATCGCTACCACCATCTTATTAATTAACCACCCGCCAAGCAACAGTGTTCGCATTGTTGTGTTCCGGTGTGGGGATAAGACAACCGGTGAAATCACTAGCATAGAGGCATTCCATCTTAGTCCTCAGGGTTGGCGACGCATTTGAGGTCTTAGGATTATAGTCTTGACAATTCAAATGTCTATGGGTCTCAGATTCCACTTACCATCAGGTGGCCTGAGTGCTCGTGTGCCTTCTCCTTAACATAAAAAAAGGACTCACGGACACGGCGAAACTATAATGGTTCCTAGTTTGACTACGGAACCCTAAAAGAGATTTTTCATTAATCGACCCCCAACGGGAAGCAATAAGGGGAGTTGAGGTACTAATTCTACGCATACGAAGTCGCGGAAAACCTCTAGTATAGGTAGGTACTATGGAAGACTAAAAGTTCTACATTTCGTGATTTCCTCATTGTTTCTCTGTTATCGTATTCTCTCACGGCACGTAATAAGAGCAAGATTGCGGACAATGATCGAACATATTTTAAAACTCGATGAAGTCGATGAGGACGATAATGATAGTTAATTAACTACGGTTGTAAAAGATAGAACTAAAGAAACTGTGGCCAGTTTAGAAAGACTAGTTTTATCGGTGACGAAGTTTCCATGTGTTAAGCTGAGGAACATGGGCCAATTTTTTTGGTTAGTAAATACAAAATGAATAGCCTTTACCTGTTAGCAGAAGGTTCCTTTAACCGTTATTTAATTCAATATTTACCTTCAACGCAGATTAAATAAGAGTCACTACTTACAGTACCTACGTACAGGTTACAGTAATTACAGTGCCTACAGTACTTACAGTCTAATACTTAAATTTGTGACCTAGCGGCACGAGCCACTCGTTTACCGGCTCCCCCGCTATTGTCAACCAAGTTTTACGTCAGTTACTGTTTTTAACTACAATAAAGTGTATCATCCTTATATTCTTATCATCAGGAAGGCACATATTATACCTTCAATATCCTACAAATATTTTAAACGCGAAAGTTTGTATGGATGGATGGATGTTTATTACTCTTTCACGCAAAAACTACTGGATGGATTTAGGTGAAATATGGAATGAAAACAGCTTATACCTTGAATTAACACATAGGCTATCTTTCATATCGCTATTCCCTCGGGAACTGATTTATACGCGTACGAAGTCGCGGGTGGAAGCTCGTTACAATATATAATCATCTGCCATCTGCACTTTACCAACCGTGTCTTATTTCTTTACTATACGATTATTGTCACCGGCAGAGCGTCTACGCCAACGAACACCGAAGACCCTTGCGCGTGCATACATCAAATTAGGCTAATCCGATTGACTTAGCCTTCGTTTGGATTTCGGAGATTCTCGTCTACCTCTCCCAGACTCCCATTCTAGTCAGACACGAGAAACAAAGTTATCTAAAACGCCACGGCAGCTAACGGATCAAACGGAAGCGGACGGAACCCAGATATTTGAATCAAAATGTAACTTTATCGCAATGCTGCAAAGCAAAGTTTCGGTTCGCTCCGTTTTGCTTTTGTCTGCTACGGCGTAAAGGATTAATTTCCCGTTATTCTGTTAGTACGGAGTTCTACAAATACTCGACGAGGTATGATAAGCATTAAGCCGTGCTGTAACCTTAGATGTAATAATGGGAAGATGTTATATTACAATGAAGGGGCACTTGTCTTTAACTAGACTACGGTAAAGAATAGTCATTTCCTACTTACTATTGTCAACCACATAATAAGAATGTATTTCCCTACATATAAGTATGTGTTCCTCTATAGTATACATAAGTACGTTTATCGTTGTCAAGTAGTATGTACCTAGAACAAGCCTAGCGCTGACATTATATATTTGAAATTTAGCGTAAAATCCATATTAAGTGGCTTAGTGTACAACTATAACTATGCAAGAGGGCTTTGCTTGTTTTTACCTCTAAATAACCAGGTCTGGATTTTTTACTGAGGAGAAAATAGATTTTGTGTTGGTTTTTATCTTAATAACAGTGTTTCATAAAAATCAGTTCGGGTAACGAAAATTATAAGATCTGAATGAGGTCGGGTTTCTATTTTTTAGGGTTCCGTAGTCAAACTAGGAACCCTTATAGTTTCGCCATGTCTGTCCGTCCGTCCGCAGCCTAGTGCAAAGACTATTAGTACTAGAAAGCTGCAATTTAGCATGAATATGCATATTAGTCACGCCAACAAAGTGGTACAACAAAAAGTAAAAAAATACTTTTTTTAGTGTAGGTACCTCTCCTACACGTAACTTGGGGTTGTATTTTTTTTCTCGTCTACCCCATAGTGTGGGGTGTCTTTGGATAGGTCTTTCAAAAATATTATGAGTTTGTGAAAACAGTCTTTTAATTATGTAATCCGTTTATGAAATATTAAGCTTTAAAGCGCTATTTTTTGTT
This sequence comes from Acleris holmiana, assembly GCA_949316455.1. Classification (NCBI taxonomy): domain Eukaryota; kingdom Metazoa; phylum Arthropoda; class Insecta; order Lepidoptera; family Tortricidae; genus Acleris; species Acleris holmiana. The sequence goes on from OX438769.1 coordinate 14,166,372, forward strand.
AGACTCAAGTGTCGTCCTGTCCCCCCGTCCCCCTACAGCCCTACAGCCAAAACTACAAATGCTAAAATTCTGAAAAAATATTAAATGAAAGAGCATAAACCAATTTTAAAGGAAAACTATCACGACTAAGTAGACATCATTGGTTCTTGAGATACAGGCGATTAAAGTGTTTATACCTACTAAAATCATCTACTACGGCACCAATTGACTTTTAATAGAAATATTCACAAAATATTCAGTCGTAGGTATATTCACTATTATTCACTTCCTAAATAAATAATTTAATGACGTGATTTTCTGCCGTTTTTTTTAAATAGGTTTTCATATATTGTCTAATGTTGTATAGATAATGGTACGGAACCCTTCGTGCGCGAGTCCGACTCGCACTTGGCCACTTTTTATAACTTCTATCATGTTGCGTTACTTATAGGTAGTAAATCAGTTGGAAGCTCTGAATCCAATCTGAATCCCTCAAAATAACAAGCAAGATTATTTCATTTCATTAAGCAAGATATACATATAGTCCCTTAGGTAGGAGGAGAAATTTACAAAGGGCTGCCTCTGTAAATATTTTCAATTAAAACTATGTATGGCAAGCATTAAAATCGCTCTAGGTCGTTTGCACAGCTTTCTTCGCCGACGAAAGCTTCGGCGTTAGTAATTTTACTCATAAAACAAATTATTTATTTATCATATCCTTCTCGTTCAACGAAGAGTTTTTGAATTGTATCGTATTGTATTTATGGTAAGATCTTTACATGTCCCAACCGGTTTTGATGTAATTTAGGTAAGGACCGTACATGAATACGAGTAGGAATAGGACTGTGTCACAGTGACGTTATAATTCAAGAGCGGCAAGAGCGTGTCGGACCATGCTCAGTGTAGGGTTCCGGAGCCGTTAAGTACTACAATCATAATAAAAATCAACAAGACTAACTGTTTGTCTATTTAAAGTCAATTGGTACTGTCTTAGATGATTTTAGTAGGTATAAGCAATTTAATCGCCTGTATCCCAAGAACCAATGATGTCTACTTAGTCGTGATAGTTTTCCTTTAAAATTCGTTATAGTTCTTTCATTAAAGATTTTTTTCTGATTTTTAAGTATTTGTAGTTTTGGCTGTAGGGGGCGGAGACACTTGACTCTAACAAAAATTAGCGCTTTAAAGCTTTAGTACCAATTTCATATAGTAAACCACTTAACAGACGATTAGGGCGTTAACAGTTGGTTGTCAAACTGTATGACCTAACAGTCGATTAACATTGATTAAATTTAACATCGTATGGTAAAATTGGTACTAATACATATTTCATAAACGGATCATTTAATCGAAAAATTGTTTTCACAAACCCGTATTTTTGAACGACCCACCTACCGATACCCTACATTATGGGGTAGACGAGAAAAATAAAAGCATCCCCACGGTACGTGTAGGGAGGTACACTTAAAAAAAAAATTTCAATATTAAATTTACCACTTTGATGGCGTGATTAATATGTATATTCGTGTCAAATTACAGCTTTCTAGTACTGAAAGTCTCTGAGCTAGGCTGCGGACGGACGGACGGACATGGCAAAACTATAAGGGTTCCTAGTTTGACTTCGGAACCCTAAAAAATGTGCTGAAACCGGTTAACTTAATCGGGTTCAAAGCAGCTAACACCCCCCCACTCTTTATGCCGCTGGTTAAATTGTGCCATATTTCTGATTTCCAGAATGATTTGACGCCATGAGCTTGTCAAACAGTCGTCACCAGTTTCTGGCCTTCGAGTCGCAAAATCCCGAGAACATTCAATATGAAAGAAAAGGAGGAGTATTTGTAACTACCTGCGTTTGCGTCTCATATATCATCTGCGCTGTTATCGTCGCTGCCCTTGTCGGCACAATAGTGTATTTCATCACGTACTTTAAGGTAATACTAATAATACTGACCAACTAATAATAATAATCAACAAGTTATCTATTGAGAGTAAGTATAAATGTTATCTTAGTCGTTTCAATTCCGTGCCAAAGTGGTGTAAAAAAGTCATTATCACAGCTGAGAACTTGAAAAAAATGTAAACAAAATCTGTTTCATTGAGAATTATTCCGGCAGTCTGACCTTTTCGCTGGCACTTCACAGTCGGAAGTTTTAAACCGCGCCGCCGAGCTCTGCTTGAGCTTTAAAAAATCAAAACGTCATAATGACAGTACGGTGAATCTATGTCATGCGCGGAATTTCCGTAATTATTTAAAGATTATTTGTAATTTAATTACTATTGATTATATAGTATGAATATGATATGAGTAAGATCTGAATATTTACAAATACTCTTGTCATATTGACGTGCATTTAATATCTGTGATATCGTTATAACTATTAAGAAATAATGAATTTAATGTGTGCTACTTTAGTTTTAATAAATGCAGTGTTTATCAATGGAAATGAAACTGTAAGTTGTTTTAAAATAGTCTATGATTTATAGTTAAATAGAACACACGTGGTGTATTGTAAGGTTTCTTACAAAACACCAAAACAACTGAAGAAAAACTTTTGTTACGTGTCTACACATTTTCAGTATTCTTTATTACTGAATATAAATAAATATTACTGAATGTGTTAATGTTACTGAAAACATAAAGTGAATAAAAAATGATAATTACATATGGAATTATTTATGTAAACTAACTATAAGTAACATTAAAAATAATATATATTTACAGCTATCATCTCAATCACCAAGTACCCCATTCTGGGATGAAACCGAACCCTTCGGCCGCAACGGGCAACAATCTCCAGATCTCCGCCTGCCCTCTGATGTGGTGCCAAGTTTCTACCGTCTCAAATTAAGAACAGACCTTGATAATGCAGTTTTCAAAGGAGAAGTCTATATAACAATTAAAGCTAAGAAGAATGTCAAGAAAATAATACTACATTCAAAAGGACTTAGTATTAAAAATGATGCTATACTTACGGAGCAAATATTTGAAGAGACTTTACATAAGAGTAAACGAGAAGCACCAGATAATCCACCACCAACAAATATCACTCAGTCGGAAGAAAGTACTACTGTGGCGTCGGAAAATGTTACGGTAGCAACTACGGTTTCTGCTGAACCGACTAACACAGTAACTGCAAGCAATGAAACTATAACAACTACGGAACCTACACTAAATTTTGCACCAGTAACAAATGCATCTGAAATATTAACATCAGAACCTCCCGTTGTGACCAACAATGAATATACTGTTACTACAGGGGACACTCAAGTTACGCACACTGCTGTGAGGAATATAAAAATACTATCAATTGAGCAAGCGACTGGAGATAGGTTAATAATAAGTTTAGCTTCAGCACTTAAGCCTGATGCGGATTATACACTGGAGTTGTCATTTGAAGGAAAGATCTTGGATGCCATGATGGGTTTCTACAAGAGTACATACAGTACTAGCGACCAGAAGGTCAGGTGAGTGGAGTAATTTGATTTATTTAGTTAATGTAACAATATCATAATTCTTATTCTCATGAAAGCAAATTAAACATCATTACGCTTAGGTACATAGGTTGATTCACAAGAGCTGGCACTTTTGATGTTATATTTAAATTTTCACCATGATCAAAAAAATTGATAATTTTGTACACTGTATTTGAGTGGTCACAAGACAGGATTGTCTTAAACCATTAACTCATTCAATCCATTTGTGGCAGCTCTTGTAAATGAACCTAACTCAATACAAATATGTTTTTTTACCAAGAACTTTCTCATAAATGTATAAAACTAATTTTTACTGACTTTTTAATTAGAGGCCTCCTCTTTCTCATTTTTGTTGTAATTTACATAAAAGTCATCTTATCACAATATTCACAATGTATATTTATACTGCTATGGTTAAGTTATTGTACTGTTCAAATTCTTCTATCTTAACTCATAAGTAATGCCATAAGCCATTACTGATTCACTATCAGTCTTAAGATTGCAAGCATCAGTTTGCTGTCTTGAAATTGCAAATGCCTAATATAACATCTGTGGGCTTAACCACTTACCATCAGGTAGCCTGTGTATTTGTTTGCCATCTCCATGCCTTAACCTCGTAAGGTCTGATGTACATAATCAAGACAGTATAATTTAAACTGCATTACAATCGGGATAAAGTTGTAGATTTTTCGTTGTTAAAAATATTAAAACGGCATTATAGAGCGAATGTATTTGAACTTTGTTTCCTTGCAGCTAGATATAAAATTCCATTCGCAAAAACCTTCCTGCTTATAGTAGTGGGCCGAACGAATCTAGCCTCTGAATATTTAACCACAACATTATATTCACCTTACAGGAGTCTGGGCGTGACGCAGTTCGAGCCGACGTCGGCGCGCGCCGCGTTCCCATGCTTCGACGAGCCAGCTTTTAAAGCTATGTTTGAGATCAGCATTGCTCACCAGTCGAATCTCACAGCGCTGTCTAACATGAAGGTTTCCTCGCAGGAGGACATGTAAGTTGAATAAATTAGACTTAATTTTTTAAAAAACCGGGCCGTCAATTACTACATACATAAAAATCAACAAGTAATAACTAATTTTCTATTAAAAGTCATTTGGTGCCGTCTTAGCAGGTATAAACACTTTAATCCCCTGTATCTAAAGAACCAATGATGTCTACTTAGTCGTAATAGTTTTCCTTTAAAATTCGTTATATACTCGAAAAATTGTCTCTGAGGAACGACTTAATCGTCATGAACTGACTGAGTGCGGCCGTAAGGCGCTAACTAAGGTTTTTAACCCTTCAATCTACTGTGACGGCTTGAAGCCATAACTAATGTAATTTTGCGGGTGGTAGGACCTTGTGCAGGGTCCGTCCGGAACGCTACCACCATCTTATCCATTAAACTACCGCCAAACAGCAGTGTTCGCATTGTTGTGTTCCGGTTTGGGGATAAGACAGCCGGTGAAATAACTAGCATAGAGGCATTTCATATTAGTCCTCAGGGTTGGCAACGCATTTGCAGTCTTCGGATTGCAGTCTTGTGAATGCGAATGTTTATGGGTCACAGTTTCCACTTTACATCAGGTGGCCTGTGTGCTAGTTTGCCTTCACAATGCCAAAAAAGAAAAAACCTTGCTCTAAGACACTTAGGTCTATTTTCCGCTATCAACCAAGATGGCTACAGCCGTCACTGGTTCCACAAAATCTGGCCTTGTGACTTATTTTATTTCATACTACGTAAGCGATAAGCGTCGTCTGCTCATTTTACAAAGTCGTCTAAAAGATCTTAACAACAGTTTTGACGTATAAATCGATAAAAATACTCTCTTGGGTGCAAACTGCGCACTTCGGTGTGTTTTATTATAAGCCAATTGATATCGAATTTAACTGCTGCGCTGGCGAGCATTTCAATATAGCTGAATACGAAAAAGGTGTGCTTTTTTCCCCTCTCAATGGCGTAAGAAACCGGGCAAGAGCATGTCGGACCATGCTCAGTGTAGGGTTCCGAAGCCGTTAAGTACTACAAACATAAAAATTAACAAGTATTAACAAATTTTATAATTAAAGTCAATTGGTGCCGTCTTAGATGATTTTAGTAGGTTTAAACACTTTAGTCGCTTGTATCTCAAGAACCAATGATGTCTACTTAGCCGTGATAGTTTTCTTTTTAAATTCGTTTTATGCTCTTTCTTTTAAGATTTTTATTATTTGTAGTTATGGCTGTGGGGGGGGACACTTGAGTCTAACAAAAATGAGGGCTTTAAAGCCTACTATTTCATAAACGGATTACTTAATCGAAAAACTGTTCTCACAAACACATAATATTTTTGAAAAGCCTATCCAACGACACCCCACATGATAGGGTAGGCGAGAAAAAAAATACATCCCCACGTTAAGTGTAGGGGAGGTACCACTTTTTTGGCGTGACTAATATGCATATTCATGCCAAATTACAGATTTCTAGTACTAAGAGTCTCTGCGCTAGGCTGTGGACGGACGGACGGACGGACATGGCGAAACTATAAGGGTTTCTAGTTTGACTACGGAACCCAAAAAATAAACCAGACGTAGAATTAAGAACTCCACATAAGCATGTTTCAGAGCTGAAGTCATGATCCTCTGATTAAATCCTCTAATCTGGAAGACAACCTTGGAATGAATTCAAACATTCTTCAACTTCCTTTACATTAATTAATTGATTTCTTACCTGAACTTTAATCTTGTTCCTTTGCAGGATAGTAATAAATAAATAATTCAAAGACGTCAGGAGGGACCATTGATATTATATTAATTTAAGTACATAAGTTTGCTCCATTAACATCCGTAGATTGCGAAACGAGCTTTTCACCTCATAAATTTATTTTAGCCGTGAAAAGGAATAAACTAACAACGGAAAAAATATAAAAAATACTGCTTATTTGCTTTAATAAACCTACACAATAAAAAGTCTGTGTATCGTTTATTTATTAATTATTACTACTTTGCAAAGGATTAATATTTTTTTTAGGGTAAGTAATCAATTAATGTAATTTAATTTGTTTAATTAAAATCTATGGAGCCATGTCCACACTATTGCGAGTAATGACGCCCATTTATCCGATCTCTGGTAATAATAAACACTAATATTTTCACTGAAGTCCATAAATGCTAGTAAACACATTCAGGGCCTCTATTCTACAGAGTAAAACCATATTGCCTTTGTAATCGTATTGTTTTTAACTCGGCTGCCTCTACTATCAAGTAAATAAGAGTAATCAAAACGCTGATAATACGTTAACACGTCAATGGCCATATGGTTTTTACCCAGTAGAATGCAGGCCCAGGATGCATTTGTAATAACCTCCATTAAGAGGACTGTGAAGCAAAAAAAATCCATACAAAATGCGATAACTTTTATCTCCCCTTAAACGTTGTCCGATTTTTACGATGTTTGTACATGTTGTAGATATTATGTAAATCTAGGTCTGTAAGTTATCCTTTCCAAGAAAATATTTATTGAAAAGAAAATAAAATAAAAAACAATAGCGGAAACGTACAGACCAAGATTTTCAGAATTCCTACAACATATTGAAAAATCGTGGAAATCCGATCAAATCACCCGGAGCTAAATTTGTATGGATTATTTTTGACAGCTACGCTGTTTTAGCATCGTTTCACAATCCGCTGTTATGCGTAGATCCATAGAACAACTGGGGCAACATACCCGCTCTGTCTGTAACAATTTTCAACACAGTAGATATCATTTTTTAACTGCCACCTTGACCCGATGACTGGCAGTTGTCACTATCAGCTACTTATGTTAATTTAGGTTGCCAGTTCGAATCTGCTTAAACTTGCGTTTTGGTAAAACGGACATTAGGTTCAAATTCATTTGTCAGTTCTTCGACAAAATATAACTATGAATATTGACTAAGTGTCGAATTAATATTGTTAGGGTTGTTGCCATTTGGCTACAGTAACAAAAAATAACCATTACATATTTCGGCAACTGATAATGCTATTAGACGACCCGTTAGACTAGTTGGTAGTGTCCCTGCCTATGAAGCTAGTGGTCCAGGGTTTTATTCCCGGTATGAGCAAATATTTGTTTGATGAGCGCCAGGAGTCTTGGATGTTTTCAATTTAATTAGGTACGTATTTCTTTACACAAATATGTTTATCGCTGTCTAGTACCCATAGTACAAGCCTAGAGCTTAGTTTGGGACTATGTCAATCTGTGTGAGACTATCCCCTGACTGAATTTTAGATAGGTCATTCCTATTCGATTTGAGATGTTATATTCCGTATGGTTTCCAGTCCTGACTCGCCCGGTTGGAAATGGACCCACTTCGACCGTTCGGTCAACATGTCGACCTACCTCGTGGCCTACGTCGTCTCCGACTTCCAATCGGTGTCGACCAACTACACCGGCAAAGACAACGTCACCAAACCGATCCGCGTCTGGGCGAGACCTGAGCTGATCAATAAGGTATACTATTATAAGTTGTGCATGCTTTATTCATGTACGGGGTAGAAAAAAACAAACGCTACACGGACGGGAAATACCTTAAATATTAGAAATAGAAAAATCTACGCAGACGCTGGCCTTTGCTTTTCAAAACAATAAATACTGCATTTTTGGATTTTATTAAATTTTTCTGCCCTAACCGAACGGTCGAATATACCACGTTATGACGTCACAAACCCTCACTCCAGAATTATAATGCGAGTTATTACTGTCAATTTAGATTAATTTGATAAAGCTAAAATACGTGTTCATTATTTTTTGTTAACCTTTCTGACAGACAAATGAGAATTTTATTTTTTTACCCATGTCGCATGCGAATTATAAGTATTTTATATTAAAAAAAATCGACAAAAACTACAACCACCACCACTAGTTGTGTGTATGGGAGTTTTTCATGATCCTATCGATTTTATACGTAAAGGTTGTTGGTGGCGGTGAACCGCATTTTCAGTGTCGACAATTATCACACTGTTTTAAAAAAGTTAGATTCTTACTTCATTGGGCCTTGGCACTTAGGGAAAGTGGAAATCGACAGCATTCGACAGCCCAAAGAAAAAGATTAAAATTAATTAATAAAATAATGTTTAATGTTCAAGACTGACTACGCGTTGTCGATCACGCCGAAACTGCTGGAGTTCTACGAAGAGCTGTTCGGAGTACCTTATGTGCTGGATAAGCTGGACCTCGTGGCCATACCGGACTTCTCGAGCGGCGCTATGGAGAATTGGGGATTAATAACGTTCAGGTATGTTGTAAGGAGGCGTTGAGTAAACTTACTTATGATTTTTAGTGCATCAAATTCAACCAAGATTAGCTTAGATGATAGTGACCCTGCCTGCGAAGCTAGCGTTCCCGGGTTCGAAACACGGTAAAGCTAAGTATGAGTTCCTGAGTCTTAGATAATTTTTATGTATCTAGGTATGTATTTCTCTATATAAATATAATTTATTGTTGTCTAGTACAAGCCTAGAGCTTATTTGGGATTAGGTCAATGTGTGTAAGATTGATCCCTGACATTTATTTATTTACTTGTGATGTCTAGTTCAACACATTAAACCGTTCGAGTTCGAGTATTTGTTCCTGATTTTTGAATGTTTTCTATGTACTTAAGTATGAAAAGTATGTCTAACGTTGTTTACTATATAGCTTCTTACGCTTTGAACTGCCACAGAACAAGAGTGTTCGCATTTTTCTGTGCTGGTGTGGGAGTAAGACAATCGGTGAAATTACTAGCATAGAGGTATTCACTAAGTCCTCAGGGCTGGCGACGCAAAATGCAAATGGCCACGAGTTTCAAGGTCCACTTACCATCAGATGGCATGTGTGCTGGTTCCCCTTCTTCATGGCATAACCTCCTGAGTCACCAGGTTCTCGCTTGCGACCATAATGCCACCCTGGACCCTATAATTCATTCGACAAGGTTGCAATTGCAATGTTACTAAAAGATACATGCATACATACATTAAAACACTCCTGTTTCCCAGAGGGGTAGGCAGAGACCACTTCTTTCCACCTGCTACGATCCTGACAAATCTCTTTCGCTTCTAAAAGATAAAAAGACAAAAGTTGTTTATTCAGTAAGTAGGCCGCACGGGCACTTTTACACGTCAAAATTCTACCGGCGCTTCCCAAGAGAAGACCACTGCTGAGAAGAAACGCTGCAAGAAACACTGAAGAAATTTTAAAATAAATATTGCTTTAACCATGATAGAACTTAACCTAGCATTATATAAAACAATGAACATAATATAACATAAAAATATCATGCGTAGTTTAGCAGAAAAACGTGTCGAAACTTCTAATAATCACGAGAGCAAAAAAAAAACTTATCCATGACGGATCAAGACGTTCTCCTGCCAAAACCGTGTCACGTTCAACCGCTATAACGTTATTTAGGTATCTGGTGTAGGTCAAGCATTTTTGTCTGTTAGATAATTCTCGACCCTGTAGTAAGCTTTAGACATCAACGACTTTTTCAAGTAATTTTTAAGTATAAAACAGTTATTGAATCTTACCAGGTTAAAAAAAACTTTAACTTGATTATTATAAACGACCGATTACAGAGAAACCGCATTGCTCTTCGACCCGCAAGACACGCCGCGCGACAAACAGAACGTCGCCATCGACGTCGCCCACGAGCTGGCGCACCAGTGGTTCGGGAACCTCGTCACCATGCGCTGGTGGACCGACCTGTGGCTCAACGAGGGGTTCGCCACCTACGTCGAGTACGTCGGCGTCGACCATGTGAGTGCTACATCCCTTCTAATAGATACAGATACAATACAACAATACAATACAAAACACTTTATTGTCCACCAAACAAAAACATTACAAAGAATTTGCACAATTTAGAAGACCCAGGTAAACAACAGGCGGTCAGATAAGGACGGAGATGGGTCAGACTCAGCAACAGATCAAATATTAGGTGGGAAGACCTTATTTAGGATCCGTCCGGATCATTACCACCATCTTGACACGTTGGGGCCCGGATTCAAAACCCGTTAAGGGCAGATATTTGTGCGATGAGTACGAGTATTTGTTCCTGAGTCTTGATGTTGTCTATGTCTTTAAATATGTGTAGAGCTTAGTGTAGGACTAGGTCAATTTGTGTGACGTTGTCATTTATTATTATTATACCCGTGTCTTCTCGTGGATGTCGTAAGAGGCGACTAATGGAATAAGGGCAATGGACTTGCAACCTGTTACTAATACACTAGTATACTTCTTGGCCTGATTGTGCAAACTATGGTTACAGAATTATGAACAAGTCTTTAGAGATGTTGGTATGTCTACCCCACTCTGGGAATGAAAGTATGATGTTATGTATTATTATTATTATATTACCGTTAAGAAGCAGTATCGTGGTGCTCCCACACCGGAGCACCAATATCGTGGTGCTCCGGTGTGGGAATAAGACAACCGGTGCAATTACTAGCATAGAGGCATTCCATCTTTATCCTCAAGCATTTGCAGTCTTAACATTAAAGTTATAAGTTATTAAGTAAAGCCTGACAAGATTCTATTTGGCCCTATTTCCATATAAATTTGTATTGAAATAGGGCCAAATAGAATCTTGTCAGGCTTTACATTGATTTATTACTAAGTTGTTTTTAAATGTATAGTTACTTATTAAATAAAAGCAAATTTATGCGTTAAAAAATAGTATTTATAGGTTTCATAAAGAGTTGATAAGGTAAGTAGGTACTTACTTGTAAGTGTTATTTAGTAAGATAAATTAACCGCATAGATAGTAGTCCGATAGTATCGATAAAAGCTATCTCTCTCCCTACAAGTTGTCAGACGCGCCCAGCAAAAATCCGACCCCTACTAATGTGCAGACATAGAAGTTTATGTGGCACGAATAAAATTGTCCTAGGGACTTCTGAACGATATTAATTTATCGATAAATGCTACTTTCTTATGACAGTTATGAATATGAGATAAAGTATAATGTAACGATAAAAATAAATGATTATCTACCTATATTATTTTTAATTTTCGCTTCTCTTCCATAATGTTTTCCGAAAACTTATTAGGTATACTATTATGCTACACAATGTCATACAACTTAGGTACCTAAATAAACCTCTGCTGCAAGGCACTCTTGGTTTCAGTTTACTATGAATGAAAATCGACTGAATTTATAGAAATATGTATTTACCATGTTTATTTGAATTTTAAAATCCCTAAAAAGTATGCATATGAATTACTTTAATTAAATATTACCTATCATTATATAACATCGATCGGTAGTGATCAGCATTTAAATTCATTTCTATTTGATCCGGTGAACTTAATACCTATATACTATGAAATAGTACTTTGAAATAATTATTGGAAACAGTTATCGATAAATTTAATATCGGGAGGAAGTCTCTAGTTAACTGACGTTTTTGCCACAACTTCTATGTCTGCTAATGTGTCTCTAACGTGCTCTTTGTAACGCGAGGCCAACCTGCAGATCGCGATTTGTCCACGGTTTAACTGACATATTGTCTTTTCAGATCGAACCCGAGTGGAAAATGTTTGAGTCGTTTTCCATGGACAAGATGGATCTCCTCCGCTCTGATGCCCTGAAGAACACCTCGCCCGTGTCTCGCAAGGTGACCGACGCGTCGGAGATATCGCAGAAGTTCGACGAGATATCCTACACGAAGGGGGCCAACCTCATCCGTATGCTGAACCACACACTTTCGGAGGAAATGTTCCATCAGGGGCTCCTTAAATACTTAAATGATTGGTAAGGTTCATCTTTAACCCCCGACGCAAAAAGAGCCCCCGATTTAACGGCGACATCTACTTTCAGAGCTGTTATCTCTAAAACGGCCCAACCAATTTTCATTTAATTTTGCTAAGAACCATCCTGATTAATTTAGCTTTGTTTTAAAAAAAAACCTTCGTCCAAATCCATTCATCCGTTTGAAGGTTACGTTGCCACAAACAGACACTCAGATGGAGAAGTTTAAAAAGCGTGATATAAAATAAAAAGTTAGAAATTTAAAAAAACTCCGACTCAAAATAGTCTGTAAAAAAAACGTCTAAAATGTAAAAAATAATAAGTAGTGGCCCTATAATTTTACTTATAAGTAGGTATTAATATTTTGATGCAAGCGTCGTCGCGTAGGAGTAAGGGCTGATTGTTTGATAAATAGGTAGTTAACGGAACACTGACACTAACTAAACTGACACGGCGGGGGACCGCTAAGTACATGAAATAATATAAAATCCTCGTACCCCAGCTACTTACCGGTCCCCGATACATTTTGCATTGGCATGATTGACTTCTGGGGCATGTGCCTCAATAACTTAACATTATTATATATTTGCTAGCTGATTTTCGGGTGGGTTAAAAAGTAATGGCCGTTTTCTAAAGCCCCATGCAAGTTAGTGCCATTGTCGTATCCTCAGGAAATACGCGAACGCCGAGGAGAACGACTTGTGGGCGGCGATGTCGAAGGCGGCGCAGTCGGACCCCAACCTGGGGGAGCTCTCCGTCGTCGAGTTCATGAACTCCTGGACGCGCCAGGCCGGGTACCCCGTGGTCAACGTCAAACGTAATTACGACAGTGGGGATGTTATTTTTGAACAGGTAAGAACTATTTGCACAATTCATTTAATTATTAAGATATCAAAAAAAAAACACCGCCAATATTTTATTTTTGAGACAAGCATTATTGCCTACTGTACTTTTTTTTTCCAAAGTCGTTTACTGTTTATCTAGACCAACCTAATAAGTCCAAACACGGTGGGTCTACTTTAAGTATAGCGGAGATCCTATCACCACTTTCCGACTATCATCAGACCAGCTCGATTAATGTATTGCCATCGATGTTACGTAGGTATACCAAATTTTAGCCCTATCGGTCCCTGGGAAGTGGTTATTAAAGTCTTCTTTGACCCGAACTTTCATACATACAAAGCAGGGATTGTAAAACCGGTTTAATTCAATACCTGTATTTAAATTGACAAATCGTTACTGCTAAAAAAATAATACCTATATTCGAATTAGAGGTATTATTGTCATTCCGCTTTTGTTTTTATCGCTTTCTATACACTATTTACAGTATTAAATACCTGTATTCAATAGCGCTATTCATTGTACCTGATAAGTAACATGTCAATTAGATTAATTGTAATTTCAAACTTGTCTAAGGCGTGTCTGAGTTTTTTGTAATAACACCGAAAACATTTACAGAAACAAATAAACGAGTATATTGACACTGACAGGTTTACTGGTTTTTAGGGGTAAAGTATCAAAAAGAGGTATTGTTCTCAATTGGCTAAACCGATAATATACTTGAATACCGGTATTGATCATGCAATTATAACCGGTTATACCTCATTTGAAACCGGTAGTCAGAATACCGGTAACGATCCCTGATACAAACATTGCAAGTTAATAAAAAGCTTGTAATGACTAATGAACTATTGCGAATTTACTTATTTAAAAAAAAAACAAATTTTTGTGCTTCCAAAACAGTTTGATTTACCGGAAGTATCAAAGCTAGGATTTTATTTAGACAAACAATGTATTAAGACTATTAAACAATGGACAAATATTGGTGAGATATGATCGCTATATTTTAGTTCCTGCTTTTGTTTTTCTCTTTACGTCTTATGCTGTCGTTATCTAATGCCCATAGTAAGAGCATTATTGAGCTTAGTTTAGGAATAGATTAATTTGTGTGAGATTGTCCCCTGTTTACATTGTAGAACGAGAGGATAAAAATATCTCTCTCCAGGCGGGTGTTATGCCTGGGGACCGAAGGCCGTTGGGATGAAGATGGAAGTGGGTATACAGCGTGTCTCATTTAAATCGGTCAGTATGGAAAATCCTGAAACTATAAGACATGCAAAGATCTATTCTTAGGAACCATGTCATCGATTTTAATAAGAAAAACAGCATTCATACTTTTTAAAAAATCTGTACTCAGCTCGGAAATCAAACCCGGTTGTATTAAAAAAATAAATTTACACTATTTCTATTTAGATATCGATTGTGTAGGTCTTAAGCAGTAAATGGCTCTATGAAATATGATGTCTAAATTAATAAAATGTATTGTTTTCACATACTTTAGTTTAATTTATTTTAGTAGGTATTTTTTTTAGTAGAATCACTTTTACTTGCCTGAACTTGTTGAATATTGTAACGGTGGTCACTTCGAATAAAATGAATTATGTTAAAACAATGTATTAATTTATTCCATACTGACCAATTTAAATGAGACACCCGTATAGTTGAACTGACTAGGGAAACTTCGTTAGCGCGATGGATTCGCTAATGGTGCTGTCGAGTTTATCTTTACAAGTTGTCGCTAGGTCACCACAATATCAATAACCATAATTTACCGAAGCATTTGTTTTCAGAAACTCTTAAGCAGCGCAAAGAACCCTTACAAAAACATGGTAGACCAGCTATGGCATATCCCCATCAGCTACACTGCCGTGGACGCACCAGTGACAACATGGTCAGCGAAACCTAAGCTCTGGCTTAAAGATCGCTCCACTATAGCCCACTTGCCAGTCAATGGCACGCAAGCACTGTACGTCAATGTGGGTGCCATCGGTGAGTGTATTAATGATATGAAACAAACGATCAAGTTAGAGTTGAAAATCTGATTACTTTTGAGAGCTTAGGTTCGCATCGTACCGACTGCGCCAGTTATAATATATCGGGAAATCAAGTAAAATGTGTCCTGGTTTCTTAGGAGTTTTATAGACTACTCTAAATAAAACTTTAACTTTCAATTCAACCAAGTGAACACTTATTTGTACTAAATAATTTACTTTATTTACAGGCTATTACCGGGTTAATTACGATGAGAAAAACTGGGAGCTGCTTAGCACAGCCCTGAAATCTGGCTACTTTAAATCACCAATCACGAAAGCGCAACTGATCGACGACGCCTTCAACTTAGCCAAATCTAACCTATTGAACTACAGCAAATCGCTAGGGTTGACAACGTGCGTTATTAACGGAGAAGATTCTAAGATTGTGTGGGATTTGTTGTTGAACAATATGGGATTCCTGAAGCATAATATTAGGAAGGCGTCGGGATATGTGTATTTTCAAGTAATTTTTCTTTTATTTACAGAAGGTTTATCAATTTCACCCCCACTCTTTCCGACAACTCACTGGTGTTACTTCATAATTAAAATTCTAGAAATAATCAACAGAGTAACATAAAAATTGCATTTTCCTTTGTGTTTAAACTTGAAATACGTTAATTTCTCATTAGGATTACATGAAAATAATACTACAAAAGCAGCTAGAGCGGCTAAACTTTGGACTCAGTACGCCGAAAGACGACAACGAGGCGTTCCTGGCGGAGAGCCTCGTCATGTGGGAGTGCGAGGTGGAGGCGCCGCGCTGCCTGCGGTGGGCGCGCGACCAGTTCGAGCTGTGGGCCGCGCAGCCCGACAAGAACAACAACACGTATGTCATTTTTAAGATTGACCACGGACTGATGGTTAGGTACGATGAAGTTGAGGGTGGAATTCGCTTGTTCAGTAAAAATCTATTCACTCTGAAAACACCCAATTTTTAACTCTCTGGTGATACAGATGAAGAAAACTATAGATACTTACAGCAATGTTCGCATTTTTGTAAGACAACCATTAAAATAACTAGCAAAGCGGCATTGCGTTAAAGTTAGTAAAATCAAAAGAAAAATAAAATAATAACATGAAACAAGGATTAATATTATCCAAAATTGATCCAGCATCATTGACAATAATTTCATTAACCTTATTCCTTTCATTACATAAGAGTTCCAACAGTTTAGGCACAAGTTCGATAGATAGCATCTAATCCAATTCTACACTGCGTGTACCATTATGGTTTACGATTAAACATGTGTTTTAATTGTGCTTTTCATTTTTTTCTCACAGTATTCCAAGTTACCTCCGCTCTTTAGTATACAACATGGCGCTCAAACATGGCGGGCGGCGCGAGTTCGACATACTGTGGAGCTTGTTCCAGAACGCTACCGACCCTAACCTTAAGAACCTGATCATTACCAACCTGCCTTCAATTAGACAAGAGGCTTTGATTACACTGTAAGTTGTAGTATTAAAGTTTTTTTTAGTATTTCAAACACTACTGGGATTTAATCTCCATTAAATAAAATGCATGTTGTATTTCGTCTTTGTGTAGCTAAAGAATGATGAATTAGGGTGTTTGTAGACAGAACATAATGCTCTTATTTCAAAATAATGGTCTTTACACAATTACACAATCAAACGCTTTAGAAAGGTTACAAGATATTTTTACAAGCTATGTTAAATATGTTCGTTAAACTTGATGTGGAATTAAATACCCTTAAATACCCGTGTATTTAAGGGTATTTAATTCCACAACTACGCTAATTTTCCCTAGATTGACTCAATCATACATCGCCGCAGAGTCCTAGATTTAAAAAAAAAGATGTATTTAGCTTGTAGAAATATTTTGTGACTTTTGCAAAGCGTTTGATCGTGTAGATTATACATACCATACATACATAACATCACGCTTTCATTCCAAGAGTGGGGTAGGCAGAGCTACAGAAGTACCAAGAACTCTAAAAAGATTTGTTGGTAAATCTATAACCACATTTTGCACAATCAGGCTGAGATGTTTTCTAGTGTACTATAATAGATTATACATATTTTTATTATTATTCACTGTATTGTTTCGGCTTTCCTTTTGTACAATAGTGTTTAAATACATATATACATTCATTATCAGGACAGTTATTTTGAAATTAGAATATTATGGTCTGTCTATTAAGATGCAGTCAAACTGTCAAACTAAGAGTGCCTCAGGGCTCTATTCTAGGTCCTTTCCTCTTTTTGGTTTACATACACTACCACTTAACATGCATGCATGTTTATTTTGTGATAAAGTAGGATTAAAGTAAAAATAGCAGCACTATTGAGATTATTTTTCTAAATGTCAAGTGTTTGTAAATGACAAAAAAACTTTTCTGAGTACAGCAACATACAACGATGTCTCCAGTATAGTATGTCGCTATCGCATTCTCTTTTGACAGAATTTGACGGCATAATTGTCATTCATGTTTCTTCGTCAAACTAAAAGAAAATTGATAACTATTGATGAGGTAGACTCTACTTAATTTGGTATTGTTCCTCCGCAGCCTCCTAGAGAAGAGTCTGAACGATCTGCCCAACCAGTACGCCGCGGCGGTGTGGAGCGTGGAGCCGACGGTGGGCGCGCGCGTGGCGCAGGACTTCCTGCTGAGCAACTTCGACGCCGTCTACGACAAGTTCACCAACATGGACGAGTTCACCTTCCCCAGCGTGCTCAACGGCGCCTTCGGGTTTATTACTACTACCGAAGAGCTAGACAAGGTAACTTTGCCATAGTAACCTACATTCACCTCGCTCGGGCCGAGCGGGGAGATTTCTGTAAGCGGGAATTTGAATCTAATAGTAAGGTAATAAAGTTCAATTATCTTTGCTCCTTAATGGTTTTTTTCATTTTGAAACAAATTAATATGAACGTTATACTCATTGAAATAAAGTTAAAACTAAATTGCCTTGATTATGTACTTCCTATGGAACAGCAGGTCTCACGAGGGTACTATTAATTTTATAGTGACGGGTGGGTCACTCCGGTTTTAATCGTTTTTTTTAATGTTAATGAGAAGGCACTCGAGCGCTCAGGCCAGCTGATGGTTAGTGGAACCTGAGACCCATAGACATTTGAATTCTCAAGATACTAGGTCCAGACATTACCCCCAACATACCAATAAACAAAGACACTATTTTACCCTGTTGGAATATGGTAATCGTACTAATCCTACTAATATTATAAATTATAAGTTTGGATGGATGGATGTTTTCTACTCAATCACGAATAAACCGCTGAACCGATTTAGATGAAATTTGCTATGGAGATAGTTTGAATCCCGGAACAGGACATTGGGTACTTTTTATCCCGAAAAATTGGACGGTTCCTGTGGGAATAGCGATAAATGTAACTAAGTATAATACATACATACATAACATCATGCCTGCAATCCCAGAGTGGGGTAGGCAGAGCTACAGAAATACCAACTCTAAAAAGTAGTAAGTGGTAGTTCTGTAACCACTTTTTGCACATTCAGATCAAGATGTTTACCGGTGTAAACATACTACGTATAATATTTATCACTACCTATGTATTTATTTTGTCTTGTCCACAGTTTAAAGCGTTTGCACTGCAGCATAAAGAAAAGTTAGTCCCCATGTCCCAAACACTACAGAAAATTGTGGACACCGGGGCTCTCCGTATCGAGTGGGTGCGTCGCCATGCCTCCACCGTAACCGCCTGGTTTGAGGACTATGTCACCAGTAAGTACTAGTAAATAAAAATAAATATCAGGGGACAACCTCACACCTAGTTCCTAACTAAGCTCTAGGCTTGTATCGGTACTATAGGTATCACCTTATTATAAAAATACTACCCTATGGTAGTACTAACAATAGACTGTTAATTGTTGCGTACTAGACAACAATATTCGTAAACATATTTTTATAGAGAAATAAATAGGTGGGTAATACACAGGTTTAGGTTAGCGTCTGTCCTGTGGACACGCCGGAGTTTAACGTTTTTAAGGCCTAATTATCTGGCTAAACCCATTCCCGCATAAACGGCGTCTGGACTGCTTTAGACTATCATATAAAAACAAAACTTATATGCATACAAGCTTTTAACTATTGACCACAGGAAAGACAACATTTGTTTTTAACAGTGTGTATAACCCAGGTACTCCCTTAGCCAGGCAGAGGTCACATAGTGACCACGTCATGGTACATAGTAATAAAAAAACAAAAAACTTTTTTATGACATTTTGATGGCTTTGATTTACGAAAATCCATAATCAATAGAATAAAAATGCTAGGCCTGGCTAAGGGATAAACGCATAGAAAACATCCGAAACTCTGAGGAAATACTCTCGCTTATCCCACAAATATTTGTTAATATCGGGATTCGAACCCGGAACTGATAGTTTAGTTAGGACATTTTTTTAAATTGGTGGTTGAAAATGGTGATTTACTTTCATAGGGGCGCAAAGTTCATCATCAAAGCGTTATGGTTTGTGACCCAGGATTTTAAACAGAGAATGTATTTTTTGTCATAAATGTAGGTTATTTTTTACAAACACGAAAACCCTCGTTTTTTTCCTAGAATTAAAATAAACCTATGAAAATATGTTTAGGTCCGCTGTTTTTTTTATACAAATTCAGACAAAACCGAAAGGACCATTAAGAATTTTGCTTCATTTATCTCCTACTATCTGTGTACCATCAATTTCTGATTGTTGCAAATGCATATTTAATGGCATTCGCTTAAGATAATTATTATAACTAATGACCGTAGCGTCCATGCATAGGTTAGGATGTAGGTACTGTATTCTTGTTATGTTGTGTTTTTTTATTGATGGATGTTTAATTATCAGCGTTGGCACGAAACTTACATCCTCATAATTATTATGAAATGAAATGAATTTATTTATTGTGTATGGATTTATTGCATTACCTTATATTATTAAATTTGCAACTATTTTTTGTGTTAATTTGAGTGTTTTATTAACCAAAAAAAACAGTTTAAAACATTTTTTTACAGAGGCCAAACAACAAATAACGCCAACAATGGAAACCGGTAACGCAACCGTAACTCAACCTGAGAACGTAACGCAGACTGACAACGCCCCGCTACCCGGTAACGTAACGGAAACAGGTAACGAAACGACAAACAATACTGTGGTTCCTGAAGTAAGTAACGGTGCAAACAATTCCACTAGTCCATAGGTTTAGGTATAACTAGATAATTATTTTAACAACATACTGAGCATTTTGTAAATTATAATTATATATGGCAGCGTTAGTATAAAAATGTAATGTTTCAGTCTTATAAAATCTTTAAATATTTTCTTCAGGGTTAGATGGGTAAATTATTTTAAAGACCCCTAGTAAGTTAAAGTTGTCCATAGAGTAACGCAAGTTAATTACAGAATGACAACCAAATTAATATTTCACGATGGAACTATTAAATTGTTAAGTGACATATATAATGAGGTAGGTACATTTTTTTAATCCACCAATAAATTTATGTACAAAGTTAAGCATTACTGTATTTAAGTAGATAATTTAAGCAACAATATTAATTTAAAATAAAGGGAAAGCTTTTAATTTTAACCCATAACTTTTATAATATGGTGATGGTAAAAACCAAAGAATCCTTTTCATTTCATAAAACACGTTCATAGGGTATGAATAAGACTTAAATACCAACGCACAAAATCAAACCTAACTCTGCAAAAAATTCAATAACTTTGCAAAAAACTATTTAATTGCCAAAAACTTTATAATAAAAATGAATCCCTGAATGTGTTGGTAAGCGCGAATCTCGAGAGCAGCTGAACCGATTTCGCTAATTCTTTTTTTATTGGGTTTGTTACTGTCAGGAGAAGGTTTTTATGATAGAAAAAACAGAAAAATCCACCGAAAAAGTCAGAAATTTGTAGCGGGGCGAAGCCGCTGGCGGGCAAAAGTTATTAATAAAAAATGTGTTCTTCTTACAACCCAGTTACTAACTTTAAAACTCGCTCGTCCCAATAAACGAATGTTTAAAAACTGTGTTTGTCCCTATCGTTTTTGTATTTTTAAGCATATGTTTTGAGGCTAAAGTACCTTTATTTGTTTAAATGTAAGTATGTTATATTTAATGAATGCAATGTAATCGATGTATTTAAGAACAACAATGATTATGCGATATCGCGTTATTACGTCTTATAGGCAGTTGTCCCGCATATAGCTTAACGATTAAGCGAGTTATCGCTTAGCATAAGAAATAGTATAGCAAGCCCTCGCCCGTAGTGTAACTAACCAGAGATCAGCTGTGTATGTATCTCTTTCCTTTGCGATAACATTATATTTGCTGTCTCTTCGAGCGAGAACTACATCGCCCGTAGGGCTCTCGCAGTATGTGGGACAATTGCTATAACAATAAGTTGAATACCATTGATCTTTCCAGAAGTTTCCGCGCGAACACAATAACTTTGATACTAATAATCTTTCACTGTACTACCCTAAAAAACACGATAAAATAAATTACTAACTGTGGATCAGAAATAATTTTTCCAAATTAGGTTAATTTGTCAGCCTTATAGCCGTACTGCTTCAACGGCAGTTATAAACTGGCGCCGCCATCTTGTTTTACCTATCAAATTCTCATTCTGTCCGCAAGTGCTTAGCTAAATAAGCGGGACAGTATGTCTGATATTTGATACGAGTAAAGCGCGTGGAAAACGTTAGACATTTTAAGAAAATGTTATCTAATTGTTTTCAGCATAGTTGTATTAAAATACAGCATATCCCGTCGAGTGGCAAGGAGCCAGATATGGACTAATAAAAAACATAATAATTGGTGACAATCACTCAAAATCTCTGAACTATTCTAACGTCTTGACACTCCAGGGGGTATGTTACAATAGCAAGGATAATTACAAGAGATTATTTCATAAAATATACTGTAAAAACAATGTTTACGTTACAAGAAGGCGTTTTGACTTGTCAACTTTGTCACGTAATTATAAACATTGTGGACGCTCTAACATCTCGATATAAGACACCGCTGTACTCAAAGACATTTAAGATAATTAAATTCTTCCATTTTAAAACTTGTGTATGAAAAATCGTAACTAAGGAATGAGTTAATCGTCATTAGATGACTTTGACTGCGGCCGATAGTGACGTACTGATTTTTCGTGTTTGAGCACGTATATTGACGCTGCAGGTGACTATTTTATTTATTGTTTAGAATGGATATTATGATCATGTTCGTACAAAAGCATGTTTATTAGTTTATTACCTACGTGATGAAGGTGACAGAGACCAGTGGAACGCTATGATAATATTGATTAATTAGCCTAAGGTTTGTTTTACCCGTCGCCGTAGAACGCACTATTTAGGGGTATTCTTGTTTTAAATTCGCCATACATATGTTTTCAAGCCACGTAGTCGTGTTCCATTTGTTAATTTTACGAACCTACATTAACGCAACTGAGTTACATCGATTTACGTGGCGGCGAGCACCGTCGTGGATTGAAGATACCATCTATTAGCGAAAGTATAGTATTTTTTTTGGTAGTAGTCAGACTTATTAAAAGGTCCTCAAGATAAAAATATTCTTAATTAACAAAAACGCACGTTGACATGAAATGCATAATAAAGTATAGACCGAAATGTATTGATTCAAAGTACTTTTTGTCACTGAATGGTACCAAATTAATATAAGTATCACCTGTATTCTTTTTTAATACTATTGGTAAGTACTTATTTAGTTATATATATTATCAAAGTGTTAGCTCTCTATCTCTACGAGTTACTCAAATTTCGAGTGCGGAAGCGCGAGCGGACATCGCAGTAGGTACAAACCCCTTTTTTAGGGTTCCGAAGTCAAACTAGGAACCCTTATATAGCCATGTCTGTCCGTCCGCAGCCTAGCGCAGAGACTCTTAGTACTAGAAAGCTGTAATTTGGCATGAATATGCATATTAGTCACGCTAACAAAGAGGTACAATAAAAAGTAAAAAAAAAAAATTTTTTTTAGTGTACCTTTCCTACTCGTAACATGGGGATGTATTTTTTTTTCTCGTCTACCCTATAATATGGAGTGTTGTTGGATAGGTCTTTCAAAAATATTACGGGTTTGTGAAAACAGTTTTTCGATTAATTAATCCGTTTATGAAATATTAAGCTTTAAAGCGCTAATTTTTGTTACACTCAAGTGTCGTCGTCGTCCCCCTATAGCCAAAACTACAAATACAAAAAAATCTGAAAAAAATCTTTAATGAAAGAGCATATACCGAATTTTACAGGAAAACTATCACGACTAAGTAGACTTCATTGGTTCTTGAGATAAAGGCGATTAAAGTGTTTATACCTACTAAAATCATCTAAGACGACACCAATTGAATTTAAATAGAAAATTAGTTATTACTTGTTGATTTTTATGTTTGTAGTACTTAACGGCTTCGGAACCCTATACTGAGCGTGGTCCGACATGCTCTTGTCCGGTTTTTTTTAGTTTTGGTTTAGGAGTTCCATAATAAATGGAACCCTTATTAAATGACTTTGCTCTCCGTCGGTCTGTAAAGACCCCTTTTCTTGAAATTGGTAAAATCAATCTAGCGTGAAATTTGGATAAGGTGTCTCCGCTCAAAGCTCCATCATTGGGATTTTGAAATTTAGGCAGCTAATAAAATTGAGCCATCAAAGGAATGGTTTTGTCTATCATAAGAGGCATTATTTTAAAGCTCTCAAGTTATATTATTTATAAGGTATAGTCATATTTTAGATGTTTAAAATCGATGACTATCGAGATATTTCGGTAATTAGCCGTAGAAGGCTGTGGTAAATATGTCCTGTCCAATGAGTCCTATGCGTCACAAATCAAAAAGAAAAAGACCAGAACTTTATTGGGTTTCTAATATTTCATACAAATAAGACATAGATAGATGCGGAACCCTCGGTGATCGAGTTTGACTCGCACTTGACCTTTTTGTTTTACTAATAGCTCACCCAACTCATAATTGTAAAATAATGCTACTGGACAATCATTTTATGATTATTTTTTTAATGGGATATGAAACACATGGCCACATTGGTCGTGTCTGTAAAAATATATTTATTATTAGCAAAATTCATAAAAAAGTAATGATAGATATGACTTAGTCTTTAAATGATTTATATTTTAAGAATGTTTTATAATAAATAATAAATAAAGCTTAAATTTAATTCATTTCTTAATAAATCTAAGCACAATTTTAAAATATTTTAAAAGTAGTAATTGTGACGCTAGTTCCTATTTATTAAGTCTCGCATATGCAGCTATTTAATGTTGTTTTAAGTTATATTTATGTTTCAATAGTAAAATCAAAATCGATGTTTGCATGTGTAAAAAGTATATTGTATGTTTTAATAAAGAATATCCAAGTTATGTTGTTTTCTTATTTTTCATTTCTATAAGGTTAAGTTAACTCACCTAATTTTCGATTATTATAATTATAAGCAACAGTTAAACACCGCAATAGATCGTTATTCGACTTGAATGTACTATACAACAACATTAATAATTTAAATATTTAATTTAATTTAAATGAATAATAATATTTTTTTTCCTTTTTTAATTTTTGGTGTTCAATAAAGAGTATTTGTATTGTATTGTATTGTTATACTAAACCTAAGCCGCCGTCTGTCAGTCCACCGTCAGTCTGACCACCATTAGCCCAGGGCTTCTACACGGTAATAACGATATCTTATGTCATTTACAATAATGGCGATGGAGTCATAAACGATTCTAAAACACGTCAAACGCGATATCGTTATAACGCTTTAGAATAGAGGCCCAGGGCCTAAACAAAAACTGAACCGATAATTGATTTAATTTATTAGAGTTATGCTATGCAACTAATTTCAAAACATTTTTTTTCCGAGTCCGTGTGGTTGCCGGGTTAGAATAGTGCCACTCCATGTCTTCCCGTGGATGTCGTAAAAGGCGACTAAGGGAATAAAGGCTTGTAGTACTGTTAGGCGATGGGCTTGCAACCCGTAAACTTCTTGGCCTGATTGTGCAAAATGTGGTTACAGAATTCATACAAGTCTTTTTGGGGTTGTTGGTATTTCTGTAGCTCTGTCTACCCCACTCTGGGAATGAAGGCGTGTTTTTTTTTTTGTGACGCTGGAATAAAAGTTATTGGATTTTAAATGTACCTACACGAAAGAAAATGAGTTAATATAGATATTTCCAATGTAAATAATACTTATTGCATTTCTATTTTGTTCATTAATTTTCAGTTTTTTTTACTGCCGCGGCCATTTTAGGTGGATTAATACAGAATATGGTTATTTAATGCCAAACAATTTTTTGACTTGATAAAATAACTGTTATAGATATATTGTTGAGTCTCCATACAAAGAAATCGTAACTTTCCTGGGGAACAGGTTTTTCAAGGTATGCGTGACAAAAAATGCTATAATAAGTCAGTGTTTCTGTGTTTGTCTATGGCATCGAAACCCCCACATCGATACACCGACAGGGCCGTGTTTTTTTAAATAAAGCGACATTATTTAAAAGAATTTAGCTAAGTTTCGCGACAATTAGCTGGGCCCAAAAGCTTTGAAATTAGGGATCGCCGTTATAGCGGGGGGTTTTATTGAAATATTTGCAGTCCTAAACGTTATAATCAAAAAAAGGAGATTTTTTTCTGTCTTCATTATGGTGTTCAAAAATCTCCACTAATTTATACCCCCCCCCCCCCATCGTTTGTACATAATCTCATTGATATGAAACGGCTTCATCCTCTTAGTTATCTTATTCATTAGTCCCATACGAGTCTCAAGGTCTCAATAGAACCGAATTCATGGTGCGCTCCTTATTCCAGAGCTACACAATCTGTGCCAGGAAAGTAACAAGGATTTCTCTCTATAGAGTCAACAATATACCCATATCAATATATTTTAAACGACACAAATTTGTTCGGCATGTTTATAATTAATGTAATAACAATAGAAAAATATGCGATAAGAGAAATCCACTACGGAAAATATGCGAGCGAGTAAAATCACGAATGGTAAAAACGCGACTGGAAAAATTGCATCGTGAAATTATTGAGTTTGGGAAACAGATATATAGATAAATTAAATCAATACATAGACGTGGTATATAATCAATTATGAACAATTATTTTTTCCATTTTAAAAAGAAAAGGATGACGTGGTGAGACAAAAGTTCAATGTGTTAAAATGACGACCGTCACGTTGAGCAGCTACCTACGTTCGGTCTAATTGATAATGTTGCCAATAAACAACAGCTCCCTTTATACTGTAACCATTCTGAAATAGCAGCGATCCGTAACTTGCTCTGTAAACGCCAGGAATAAAAAATGGCGTTAAATTAAAACAATATAAGGGTATGGTTTTTTGAAGAACATAATTATATATAGATTCTAATTTAAGGATTTATGACTTGAGAAATTAAACATGGCGACTCCTCCACTCAAAAACCCTTAATTTCAAAATCTTATTCATTTTTCACACCTATTTTACTTAACTCAACATAACGCTTCGATAACTCAGAACGAGTTCCCAACCCCTCGGCAATGGCGGCAGCACTAAAAATCAATACTGCGCTTGTAAACATCGTTTACATGACATGTGGAGCGTATTTTGTTATTAACCCCTTTTTACTACGCCATCCATGTTCTGTGTAATTATTTCTATATAGTAAACTATTATAATTGTTTATTCATACTATAAATAAGCTAAAATGGATACTGCGAACGTTGGTTACTCGTACCACTTGCCTTCCGGTGGTTGGAACTATAAGATTCGCAATACTTTGTCGCAATTTAGCGATTTGTTCAGTGAGTTTAATAAATATATAGCCCCGGCGTACCACCATGACCGATGTGAAAGGTATGTGGTTTTATAAATACCTACTTTTTGCATGCTTTTTGACATTTCAGTCATTATGGTATATTATGTATATTCATATATTGTTCACGTCACATGAAATTCGACTTTGATTATACTGGCGCAATAAAATGAGTACTCGCAAAATTGGGAACGATCTTGTCGCTATATACCTAATTAAGAATGTAATTCATCAATAATAGTAAAGTCTTAAGTGGTAAGTAAATATTCTTATGACGTACGAGATGAAATATGTTATTTTCTTCAGGGGGGTAATTTTTGAAGCTCGTCGACGAAAAATGACTAACGTTAAAATCAATTTGTGCGGCGATCTTACGAGCGGGCCCGACTTTTGGGCAGTATGAAAATAAAGTGTACCCTAGTTAAGGAAATTTAAGAAACATTAACTTTTTCAGTTTTGTGACGATCTTTTGCCATACATTTATATGGCTAATTTAGTCACAAAACTGGCAAAAGTTAACGTTTCTTCTTCAAAAATCCAAAAGGTGGGCCGGCTCGTAGATTAAATCGCTGCACAAATTGATTTTACATTTAGTCATTTTTCGTCGATGAGCTTCAAAAATTGCCCTACTGATCGTAGATATAACTCTAAATTTGTTTTCCAGATATATTTTTTAACAAACTCGATTCGAATGTTTCATAAACAAAAAAAACTGATTTCTAACAAGGTTTTGAATAACTTGGGCCCACTTGCAGTAAAAAGATAATTTTACCTTTTGGCTCAAGGGCCAATAGCAGTAAAAATAATAATCTAAAGCTTACTTTATTGCATCACAATGTATGGAATAGGTCAATCTTAAATACAGATTTAAGACTTAAACAACATTTATATTTTTACTGCAAATAGACCTTAAAGTCATACACCATTTTGGACAAAATTATTTTAGATATTTGAGGACATCTACTAGGTTAGTTACTTAAAATCATTACGGGCAACCGCACCTAGTTCATACCCTGTAGAAACTACCCAATGCTTTAATAATTTTCACTGTACATTAGAATTTCCCAATCTTTACACACTTACCAATTTGGTAACGCAGCATGTTACCCTGATTTTAACTTAAAAGTCTCATTTCTGCTTAATTTTACGTGCTTATGGTAATTAAAATGTTACAATTTTGCTCTGTGTAACAAAAATATACCACATAAAATCAACTCTGCTACTAATTTTCGGTACACAGTGAAACATTTTAACTCGTTCCATTAGTGCATTATTTTTTAAATTTACTTATTTATGTTAAATAGTTCTTTCATTTTGCGGTACAACTCCCATCAAATGTTATTTTTGTTGCAGATCGGTCCAAATGCGTATTTACTCGATGCACAAAGGAGAGTTCGTGATGGTTATCATAGCGTTTTTCGCTTGTTTTGGTCTCGGTGTATTCATAGGATTAGCAGGTAACTGTCACTTAAAACCAGGCCTATTTTCTACACGGTAAAACAACATTGCTTTTGACGTGTTATGGTATTGTAAGGCCTGCTTGCACTTAAATGTTAACCCTAAGTTAACAGGTTAATTGGTTAAAATAGTTAGTTTTTATATGAATCTGACATTCTTGAATAATTTAACCTGGCGTTAACCTAGTGTTAAATTTACGTGCAAGCGGGCCTAACGTGTTAAACTCGGACGCTATTACTGTCAAGTAAATAAGAGCTATCAAAACGTTGGCAATACGATAGCATGTCAAAGGCGATTGGTTTTGCCGTGTTCAAGTATTTTTATGTTTGGAAATCGTATTGTACTTAAGACCAATCAACTTGTTCAAGGTACCTATATTCACCGTATGAAAAGGTACTTCACTATTGTACCTTAAAATCATTGAAATAGAGTTGATAAACGACGAACGGTGATTTATTGTACCTAATATCAATTACCCGTTCTAAGGCTCTAGTGTACATGGTTACCACCTAATATTTTAGGAAAGAATAGTTAAATTAAATGGAGGATTCGATCAAATGCGTCGACCTTCGTCACACAGTCGGTACGAAAATTTACGCTACACTTCTGATGCTTTCGGGTCATCAACCTCTATGGCACTCTTATTTCGCGTTAAAAAGTGAGGTTTATGATTTATGATTGTTGAAATTTAGTTTAGGGAGATACTAATATCAATATCGCTTGTAAATTTTACTCATAAAATATCATTAATTACTTACTGCAAGATATTACGCAGAAGTAAAAAGATTTTTAGTCTTAAGTATTTATTAAATTCCAGAACTAGGCAGAAAGATTTTTATTTTCGAAAAAAATATTACTTTATGAGATACTAGCTATTGCGTGCGACAGTCGCGTGGAAGTCTTTTATCGTTCGGGAATTTTAAAATTTTCGGGAGAAAAAGTAGGTATCATAATCTCTGTGCCAAATTCCATCCAGATCGGTTCAGCCGTTCTGGCGTAGTAAAATTTAAATCCACGCTTCGATATATATTCTCTCGTTACACGCTGGCCGGCTTTACGCCGAAGGAAAACAAATTTACAATCAATAATGCAATGCAGATCCTGATCCTGTGTGACAATCATTGTTCTTGGCACTGAATATGTCAAGTTTTATCAGTTGCCCTTAGTAGGTATCTGTTAGGCCAACATAATCCTTAAATGGCAGCAACTGCATGACATGTGGCATTCCCTTTTAAGTTACACCACGACTTGACTCACAATGAGTACCCGATGTCTAGAGTACAGTCTACCTATACTTTTGTACTTATATAAAAAAATATGTGTGTGTGGGTGCTGACGTACCTAATACAAAAGTAGGTGGCTTGCTGCAATGTACATAGTAGTCGAAGCATTATACTCTCTATGGTAACAACATTTGAACTAAAGACTTCAAAAAAGGAGAAGGTTCTCAATTCGACTGTATGTTTTTTTGTGTGTAGGTTACGCGGGTACTCCATCAATTGTAAATCGATTTTGTAAATATATTTTTTTGGCTTGATTCGGTGTACTTCCGAGGTCGTCCCATTGTAACCAAGTTGGTATCTGATGAGGGGATCCGTGAGGAATTGAGAGAACTCCTCAAATATTATAGACATACATATAGCGATTGGGATACGAGTATTTTCAGTAATAAGTCAAGCATTTGCAAGCAGAAAATTATTTGGTGAAGTGAAACTGATCATGAAGACCACTATCGGCCACCGGAACTCCTCAATGGTACCTATTTCAAAGGTGGTGATAAAATATCCCGATATTTATTTATTATATTATATGCGCTATGACTTTCACGCGGCTTTTCTTGAGGCGAGCGTGAAAAATCCTGTATTTTTGTTCAGTGGGATTATGATCACTAAAAAGTATCCGCCTTCAATAACCCAAAAAAATAACTTTAACCAAAAGCCCGCTTCAGTTTGACTGACCCATTACCATTTGAAAAGAAGTTTTTTTTTCTATTAAAATGTTTACACTTACCATGCAGTAAGCCGTCTCTCTGGTATCACTGCATTACCTATATGCGTATGTTCCCTATGGACTCTAAAGCGGCTGGACCTATTTTGATGAGTTTTCAGGCAATCTCCCGATTAGCCCAGTGGGTGGAGTGAAGTTTGGTAGCCATCGCATTAACAGTTTTTGGACTACCCTTGCGAGCGTGGGTCGCTAGTATAATATGAACTTTAACTGTTGAGAATAAAACCCCAATAATAATACAGAACTTAGAATTACTAGACCTAAATCACTTGAAGAGGCTCAGTAGACTCAGAAATTGATGTCCGTAACCGTACCGTAGTACAGTCGGCATTCTAAGTAGAAGAAAGAAAGAAATAAAGAAATACATTTATTCACTAGCCATAAGACACATACGTAAAAAAAAGAAATTAAACATTTAAAAAAAAAGGCAACCAGATAAGTGTGTCGTCACGGCAGTGAAACGGACTCTGGCTCAGCAAAATGCTGAGGTGTCAGACACCCACAGCGCTGATTTTCAGCCAGG
This sequence comes from Acleris holmiana, assembly GCA_949316455.1. NCBI lineage: Eukaryota > Metazoa > Arthropoda > Insecta > Lepidoptera > Tortricidae > Acleris > Acleris holmiana. Next base: position 14,197,248 of record OX438769.1, read on the forward strand.
ACTGACAGTGACTCACGGAACGCTGTACAAACATACAATTATAATACATGTAAACTACTTATAGTATAATTTTAGCGGTAAACATATATTAACAAATAAAATAATAAAACTCATACATACTGATATACAGCCTTGATAAAATAAAAAATATAACCGGCCAAGTGCATGTCGGACCACGCACAGTGAAGGGTTCCGTAGCTGGGATGAACGTTCATGGCTGAAATTCATATATTTTTTTTTATTAAAATCGCAAAACACTACACAGCGTATCGTGTTCAAAACAATTTTGGTTGGAAGTATTTCGTATGTTCTACTACTGTAATTTTTATTAGAATGTTCTATTTAACAGTTCAAAAGCTACCCACCCGGCCAGAATTTTTACGACTTTAGAAGCGTATATCTCGCCAACTGTTCACTTATGTAAAAAGTCACTTAAAAACCGCCGTATCATTTTGGAAGCCCTATCTAAAAATACCCCACACGCTGATGTAACTCAAAAAAAAAATTTTCGTCCCCTAGTTACACGTATGGAGTGCCAACCCTAAATATATTTTTTTTTTCAATTTTACTACATCATTGTATAGCGGTTCATAGAATACATCTATCCTCCAAATTTCATTTATATAGTGCCAATAGGCTCTGAGTAAAATGGCTGTGACATACAGACGGACGGACGGACGGACAGACGGACAGACGGACAGACGGACAGACGGACATGACGAAATTATAAGGGTTCCGTTTTTGTCATTCGGCTCCGGAACCCTAATAAAAGGGTAATTTTGAAAGCAACAGGTTGATAAATTATCGTGTGTAAGTGCTGGATGAGGGTTAGAATTTCTGGAGCGTCAACAAATAGCCCTTAAGCTTGCGCAAAGTAGCTGCACCTTGTACCTTGCCGCTTTACCACCTTTGACACATTATGCAGAAGTTCCAATGAAGTGTGCAGCTACTTATAAGCCGACCGTACTACTGTTGCTCGAGCAAACTTATCAAACTTACCATGACGTTTTCGAATTGTTTTTAACGTTCGATAACGTGTCCTGAATCTACTCGTAGCACGAACCCCTAAAACAGAGTCACGTTTTCATATCCTCGTTAGGCCCACCGTACTACAAACAAGGATATTTTATCAGGTGCATTTGAATCTAACAGCAAGGAAATAAAGTTGAATTACCTTTGCTCTTGAATGATATTTTCAACTTTGAAACAAAGGAAAATGAACTTTATGTTCATTGGACTATAAACTAAATTGCCTTGATTTATGTACCTCCCATAGCACACCGTGGTTCACGAGGGTATATTATTTTATTACTTGATCACTTAACGAAAGTCTACGTAATTTTAGTTCTAAATACGGACACGGGGCGCTGATACCAATTAGCGCCAACCTACTTACACATTCTCTCGTTGACGATATACGCTAACGATACTTATTCGATAGAAAGGAGAACTCCCTCGGGGTACTGTAAAGATCATAAACACCTATTCACTTTAGGACCTTGTCGCTTTCACCCTTTTAACCAATTGTACTATGATTTATAATAATACCCATTTGTTGCAATTTGTTACAATTTCCTTTTTACAATTTTATATTGCCCGACTCGGCTGAGTATATATTGGGAAGCTATGTATACCAATTTTAAGATCTGTATTACTTACCATATGTTCTTGTGAATAAACGATTCATTCATTCATTCATAATACACAACGTATTGATGAGGAAAATTGTAGTAAACTTTGCCTTATTGGTAGGGGCATAGTCTTGTATTTAACCGACTTCAAAAAAAAGAGGAGGTTATACCTTCCATAGTACTTCTTTTTTATGTATGTTCGCCGATTACTCCGTCAATTGTGGACGGATTTTGAAATATTTTTTTTAGTTTGATAGATTATACTTCCGAAGCGGTCCCATTGTCACCAAATTTGAATCTGATGAGGGGATCAGTGAGGAATTGAGGGAACTTCTCAAATATTGTAGGCAAACGTATAGCGATTTTAATATTTTTAGTAAAAAGTCTAGCATTTGCATTCAGTAAGTATCATTTGGGGAAGTGGAACTGATGATGAAGACCACAGATAGCCATCGGAACTCCTCAACGGTACCCATTTCAAGGGTAGCGTTAACATATCTCGATTAAGATACTTGAGCGACTACAACGAAAAATATTTACATACATACATACATAACATCACACCTTCATTCCCAGAGTGGGATAGGCAGAGCTACAGAAATACCAACAACTCTAAAGACTTACTGATATTTCTGTAACCACATTTTGCACTAACAGGCTAAGAGGTTTACTAGTGTATTAGTGACAGGTTGCAAGCCCATCGCCTAACAGTACTACAAGCCCTTATTCCCTTAGTCGCCTCTTACGACATCCACGGGAAGACATGGAGTGGCACTATTCTAACCCAGCAACCACACGGGGCTATTTACTTACGAAGAATATTTACTTGTTGAAATATGACTATGACTTTCCCGCGGCGTTGCTTGCGGTGCGCTTGAAACTTAGTTTCACATAAACTAATAAGTGGGAGTACGGAACAGCGTATTTATGATCACTAAATAGTTTAAAATAAAATAAATATTAAAAAAAAAAAACAAAAAACCGCCTTCAAAAACCGATTTTGAACTTTTATTTACCAGTAGAATGCTATAGTATCACTGAGTGACATAAAATATGGCTGTTTGATTTTTCAACACGGGCGGAGTCAAGGGCATTAGCTAGCATACCTGTCAAGATTTTCTGGAAGAGATCGCTATTTAGCGGTAAGACCGCCTGTTGTTTACCTATGATTTAAAAATGTACTGTTCCGTGATCTGTTTTTTTTTTTGGTGTTCAATAAAGAGTATTTGTCTTGTATTGTACAGAGAGAAAACTTTGTATATAAAACATCCGAGACTCAGGAACAAATATACCTACGCGCTCGTCAGACAAATATAACGGGAATCGAACCACCGGGGAATGGTATAGCTTCGTAGGCAGAATCACTACCAACTAGGATAATTATGTCGTCAAAACAAACGAAAACATTAAATGCCACATCAATAGAACAGACATGGCACTTGAAAGGGTTTTTATCACTCAAGTGTTGCTCATATCATGTTACGAGTAGGTTAGGTTGGGTAGGTAGATTATAAATGATGTGAGCCAAGGACGTCGCTATTGTAAACGGGGTCAATCGAGTTCAAGGCCAAGACCGTCGCTATTGTAATACAAGGCCGCAATGTGTAGTAACTAGAACCTTCCAATAACGAACTCTCTCGAACGTCCTCAGCGGTTCGAGAAGGCATTCTGGAACATTCGGGGATTGAGAGTATATAAAAGGCGAAGCGCTCGCGGCTGAATAATGCCACATGGACAGCGAGCAGTGCGAACAAGAGCGAACGCGGGATATCATCTAAGTATTCGAAGTTTATTGTGCGATAATTGTTTGTTACGGTTAACCTTTTTAACGCCACAGTCGGCTGCAACTTTACGTGTCCTAGACCCCAACGACGTCACATGCCGCAACAGCGCCGATAGAAAATGTATAGAGTGTACTGAGCGCTCGGCGTCCCTGGCACGAAAATCCGATGACGTGATAGCCCTTAGTTATCGGTTTATTTGTACACTTCTATCAGTTACCAACCTACCACCACGTACGTAATATAAATATGCATATGACTTCCGGATGTTACCATAAGGGAATCATGGGGATGAAAATAATTTATATTTTTTTGCTGTGACCCTTCCTTGTGATCCCCAGGGCCATCACCAACTTCGACCACTTCGATCTCAGCGTCCAGCGTACTCGCGAACTCGAGTACCATCTACCAGGGTCCATTTCATCTGCACAGCCCTGCCCTTGGTACCAAAGTGCAGCAACTATGGCTACTAGCTGAGATCTTGACTAACAATAATGACGGTAAGGCATAGATGGACTAACCAGGAAAATGTGGCATAGTAGACTAAATGTATAGTTAGATGTCACCTGACTCTCGCGCAGCTAAATCTGCCGCAGTACCTACTCGGTTACAAAAGTGTTTATGTAAAAAACGCAGTAGTTACTTCTTACAACATTTTTTAAACCAATCATTTTGTTTAGCTAGAGAGAAGACATGATTTTTAAGTTATTATTTTTATTTCTATGAACGAATTCTTTTCCACAAACCAAACATGTTTAAAAGGTTTTATGACGTCATTAATTTGGTCGAAACTTTATCAAGGCTGACTAGATAGATTAGATAGATCGATTTAATCAATAAAAAAGGCTTCACTTGCTAAGTGTTGACAGGCATCATGCCCGAGATTAAATTCGTTAAATTTGAGATGTTGTTAATTGCTCTTTCGACTAACATCTGTTCTATTTGCAGAAGAGATCTTCGACAAGAGTTTTCAAGTTAGTATATCGGTGGACGGCGTACTGAGCGACCACTCGACAATCAACTTGATTCCCGAGAGTGAACTAACTAATAGGTAATTACTTAATTATTAATAACACAATTATAATACAACTAGCTGTTACCCGCGACTCCGTCAGCTTAGAAGCCAAAATTTCAAAATGGCGTCAGACACGATGACAGGCGGCTGCGTTTATCATAATTCACCATTATTAACAAACGAAGAAGAAATCGCCTCGGTGGTGGAACGGCTCAGCAACTTTATCAAATTTGTACACGCCTCGCCCACAAACAGGTTAGAACTTGTCGTTCTGCCCGCGGCACGCTCTTATATACGTCCAAATTAGGCGAGGCCGCACACAGAGGCGCCTTTGAGCACGGTCAAAACACCGACTCCTGGTGGAGCTGCACGCACACAGCGCGTGAGCGCGTACGAATTTGAGCAAAATAGGTGAGCTGTGCGTGTCTCAACCCGAGGCTGCTCTAATTTGTACCCACCTTTAGAACACCGCAACTATAGTAGGTAACTCAGTTCTTCCGTTGTTCCAGAACACAGCACCTAAAGTGCATAAAGCAGGTGTGTGAGGAAGTTATGGTTCTGCACCTGGGCTCGCTCGAGTACACACACTACATGCTTAACATACACTTCTACGGGCTGAAGGAGTTCCATAAAAGATACTTTATCAAGGAGATCATGTTCTACGTGAGTATTCATTAAAGCTCCGCACTCCGCACACAGAAGACGGTGGTGGCGAGGAGGCGGGCATGACTGTGAGAAAGCGTTTCGGAGAATGCGTTACGTTACGAGCATTGCATCGGCAATACGCCCGCCTCTGCGCCACCTCTGCCTTCTGTGCGCCAAAATAAACTTAACTGGAGGCTATTTTTCAATAACAAACCAACCCACTCAACCCACAGTGAATACTTAGTTATAAACAGTCGAGCATTTTATTGGAAAATAACTGTATTCTCTATTATATTTCCTTTTTACGTATCAACGTAAGATAATGTAGAAATAAGGAACCCTAAAAACTACTACTTCAGCGAGTCGGACTCATGCACAGAGGTTTTCGTACATTCCGTTCAGTTCACTCTATTAGTAGTTCTTATAGCACTTATTTCTGCGTAATTAGATCTATTTTGACTAGAAAAAATTGTAATGCTTATTGGTTCTTGAATTACAGTTGACTTCAGTATATACTTAAGATCATCTAAGATAACTTTGTATAAAAAAATAGCTAATACTTACTTACGAATTTTGGAGATAGGTTTTGAGTTTGTAGTTACAGCAGCGGTGCCCTACATTGAGCATGATCTGACACGCCCTTGCCCAGTTTTTGACACATTACTAATCCGTCTAATAATATAAATGTGAAAGATTGTAAGGATGTTTGTCTTTTATCCGAATCCCCACAGCGGTTTATCTGGCGCGATTCGGATAAAATTAATTAATTCCTATATTAGCACATAGTTCCTGACGACCTGAATATGTTTTAATAATGATAAACGGACGAAGTTGCGGGCTACGCTAGTCAATAACTATAGTTTTTAGCGTTAATAATTATTCTTTTTTTCAGTTCAAAACATATAACCCGGCTTTTACGCAGATGGAGACGTGGTTCCGATTCATATTTCTATTGTCGACGTTCACGATTGCTGTAAGTTAAAGCGTATTTTTATTAATTTTCATTTACATTTTATTAGCCAGCAAAAATTACTTCCTTGGTAAAGTCCAGCATACAATAACAATTCTATAACGGATTTATTTTTCTAATTAGGTCATTAGTCATTCAGGACTTTAGGTTTGGCTACGAAAGATAGTGGTTATACGAACACACACAACATCACGCCTTCATTCCCACAACTCTAAAAAGACTTATTGATAATTCTGTAACCCTGTTTTGCACAAGAAGGATAAGATGTTAACCAGTGACAGGTTGCAAGCCCATCGCCTGATAATTAAATTATAAGAAATATAAATTAAGAAATAGAAATATAAATACTGCCAAGTACAGTCAACAACAGAAGTAGATACACATGTAGGACATGTCGCTTTTTAGCCACGTAAGCAAAGTTAAACCAGATTGTCAGGTGTGTTACAAACGTAACTACCTACCTATCTAATTTGGGCGTTGACTATACAAGCAATTGCCCTTTTATGAAATAAAATAACTAAAATAAAATATTTCAGTGCTGGTTCGCGCATGCCCTGCGCAAGTACTCGACGCACGACTGGTCAATCGAGCAGAAATGGACGTCTTTATTATTGCCACTGCTTTTGCTTTATAACGGTAAGTGACTATAGCTTTTTGGGGAGACAATTTGCGCTAAGAAGAGCCTACTGGGGGCTTATTATCGGGTTTAAGAATATTTATTTCTCAATAAGAAGATATATAAACTTCACTTACATTGAGAATCTTAAATTACTTAATGTAATAAGTAGGTAGGTAGCATATTAACAGTGCCTCGCCTCGCCCAGCAACTCGTCCTTTTAGCGTTAGCGGGTAGATGCGCGCTATCTCACATTCTAGCGCACGGCGCACGGCTCTGTCGAGTGACGTAGAGGTTAAGCACTGTCAATAACGAGCTCTTAATTCTACACTTTTTATAAATTAAACATGCATGTTCCAAAACACTCTTCTAACAGAAAGAAGCAAAACCTCAAAACAAAAAATACAAGAATATTTCGATAATACTAATTAAAGTAGTTGAACACCGTTAATTAACTATGTTAGCATAGGTATAAACTCTGTAATTTACTTATTTATTAGGGCTCATTCGTAGTACATGTTTAAAAGACTACAATATTTTCATTTTTAAACGTTATGTTTAACAATAAATGCAACAAAGTAAAAAGTGTGTAGTAATCATTTTATAATTTGTGTTCCTTGTTTGTTTTTATTTTTTAATCGACCGGATATTTTTGTAATATATGTAATTTCAGGTTTTTCTTGAATATATTTAATGTTTTTGCATTTCGAACAGTTATTGGTAAACTATTATATAATTTTACTCCTTCGTAGGTAATGCTCTTTTTACCATAATTCGTTCTCGTTTTGGGTAAGGATACATTATTAGCACTTCGCGTTTTTCTTTGTCTGATTTCATTATTTGTTACGAAAGATAATTGTGAGTGAACCTGTTTGTTTCTGATTTTCTGTATTAAAGTGCAAGTGTTATAAATATACGTTTGTCTTATATTAAGTATTTTTGTTTCTCTATATACTTTGGATGTGGGTGTTAAAAAGTCGTAATTAAATAAGACTTTTATTATTTTGTTTTGCGATCTCTGTAATTCTACCAAGTTAGTTTTTGCTGCACTGCCCCAGACCTCTACTAGATAATCCAGATGTGGCTTAACAAGGCTGTTATAAATAAGAAAACGGATGGGATTATGACCTTTTTTATCGTCAAGTATTACGAACATCTTCGAGTTCAGGCGAGCAGAAAGCATTACCACCTCTTTTAAGTTGTGACGTAAAATAAAATTACGTAATTGGCCTACTTTGAAACAGGAATTCAAACGAGTGCCGTGCCTCTTTTGTTAAATTAAACTTAGTGAAAAAAAAAAAAAAAACATAAGACAATTCCTCTTACAGACCCAATATTCCCCCTGCGGCTAGTATCTAGCAGCTGCTTCGCGCCGCTGATGGACTCAGTGTTCCAGACCACCTTCCTCGCCTGCGTACTACTGTCCTGGCTCGCGCTCTATCACGGACTCAGACAGGTAACCTCCTCTAATCTAATCAAAAATTCGGCTCAAAGGACCAAGATGGATAAAATTCGGGTCGGAGGACCCAATAATTATCAGAGGATAATCTTGCTCAAATTTACCAAGTGCCAATCGTATCCAAAGTAAACTCTAGGCTTGTATAGTCCACCGAGATAGTCCTTTACCACTTGGTTGACTGTATAAAAAGACTAATTAATGCGAGTTGAAGTATCGATAAATACGGTTCGAAGGACCAAAATGTCTTCCAGTAATTATGAATTCTGGTCGAAGGCTCAATGCATCTGCGTTTGAAGAAAATTCAAAAAAATCTTTTTATGAACGTACATTATTATCCATGCTACTTGAATTGGATAAAAAACTAACATTTGTGGTAATAAGGTAATTACGTTGTGGTTACTGTGTCGCATTTATGTTTTCAATTTAATGTTTGGTACATCTGTGGAATCAACAATCTTAAAAGGAGCGGAAGGGAAATTGGCGGAAAATAGTTAAATGCCAATAGCACATGACCGTTCGTCGAGGAAAAGGGAAGGCTTGGTCCAGCAGTGAACGTGTTTTGCCTTATATGATGATAATGATGATAATATTGTATTTTCGGGTCAGACTCGTGGTCACACCAGTGTGATGACGAGTAATTTATTTTCCTCATAGCCACACTGTTTGCTGTGACCAATAGTAAGTTACCAAAACTTGGGACTTGTGGTCACACTACTAGTGCGGGAAAACATCTATAATATAAACACCGTCTAACTTCAAATCAATAAGTGACGACGGAGCTTCTGTTTCTGGGCGGTTTGGCCCTCCGGGCCTGCTGCTCAGCTATCATAACCTAAATCTACCTGCATATTATGGCTTAATATTAAGTGGAAAATTGTAATTAAAATTATCATTGCCGTTAAGTGCTTTAAAACAGTAAAGTGCGATCTTGTTTAAAGTGGTGTGGCTACGAGGAAAATAAATTACTCGTCATAACACTGGTGTAAAAATGGTGTCACCACGAGTCTGAAGGTGTATTTTTTGCTAACATTACATTCATGACATTTTTGAAATGACTTACAATTTTATTTTAGAACGAACGAGGTTTCCTCTCATTCTACCTGTTCAAGCTAATCGTGGTGGGGTCAATATGGACGCCAGCTATGGTCATCACCGTGTGGCAGAAATACTACGCGTACTACGACCCCACATACAACTACACTATGAATCCAAACTACTCTGTAAGTTCAGAAATATAGAAGTCACAGAATAACAATTAAGTACAGTCGAGTTCTTAAATATGTATAGGTACACTTCTGCACCTCATTTCATTGGGGTAAAGTCCAAAAGTGTATCTGAGAACTCGACTGTGCCTTTATTGTTTCGATCTTCGAAGGAAGTTGCTAAGGCAGAAATTGTAACGGATTCCGGGATTTCGACTGACGTCTGTTTATATTTGCGCGCAGTAGTTTTCCTTGTTTTCGTTTCGTTGTTATTTTTAGTAAATGAGTTATGTAACTTAAACGCATTTTCTCAGATTTGCCAATACAATTTACTTCATCGAATAGAAACCATAAATCACTTCTAGTTTAGTAGTACTGCATTTTTTAATGAACGTAGGTATAAGGTGTTGAGAGCAAAGATGATGTCAACCTTAGAGAGAGTACACATAAGGAGTTTTGAAACGCGCGCTTTGGTAACGCGCGATTTAAAAACTATAAGGTCAGTCGAAGGAGCACCTCAGTAAGCGCGCGCGTCTAACGCGCGCTGTCTGATTTCGGTCTGATTTGAACGCGCCTTGCGCGAGCGTCAGCGCGCGCTCTTAAACACATGCGCCGCCATTTTGTCGTACATTTGATTGCGTTTTCGTGTTTTGTGGACGAATATGTCCCCAAAATGGAGATTGATCACTTCCGAACTGAGCCAGCATGGACACGCTTGTAACGCCTGTCGAACGCCGCGCTAAGAGCGCTGTATGTAGGGTTGCCAACGACGGATGTGTAAGGGCCTTTTACACTTTTAAGTACCGAGCGTATTTTGTATGAAGGCGATCACGCAGCGAGTTCGCTGCGACTGATATTTGTTTGTTGATTGTTAATTAAACGTACTAGCAACTCGCAAATGTGATAAGCCCTAAAACTTTAGAAAAATGGGAGAAATTATTACATCACGGGAGGTCGGGAGGTTAAACATTATCACCGGAGTCTCCCGGGCAATCCGGGAGGGTTGGAAACCCTAGCTGAATGTAAGCGTCCAACGCGCGCCGAATGCAACGCCGAGCGCCTAATGCATACTAGCTCCTAATTTATTAATTTCTACTGGTTAACTGGCACCATCTGTACATTTATTTTGTTTAATGAAAATGGTGTAATAAGTACCACTCCCAGCTACTTAATAGCACTCGGCCGACTATTGCTATCACACTTGCACTAGTTACTGATAGTGTATCTATCACTCGTGTTTCGCCTTTATAAGCCAGTTAGGCATTATCTCAAATTCAAAGCCAACGCAGATTCAAACCTTTGTCGTTAGTAATAAGGTTGCAATTGCTACAGGAGTTTTTTTCTGAGATACTGCCATTTGTTTTACGAGGGGGTTGTTAAAAAACTGGTCGCACTGACATTTAACCCCTTAGTTGTGGAGAGGTAAAGGTAAACAATAACAATCATTTAAAAATAACAATAATTATAAAATTGTCAACCATCCACAGGTATTTAGCAGGATAGGTACTTAATGATTTTTCACGTCTAAAAAATCCATCCTACTAGAGCTGTGTGAGGTAGCGTAACCTCTATTCGATATTCACCCTAAAGGTCTTATATTTAGGACAAAATATTCAACGTTATAGACGTGAATATAGCAACAAATATTACCAATTACATTGATTACGACCCTGAGTTTAGGAGCGAGAGCAATACAATTATTGCAAGGACGTTTTACTCCTACGTATAAACGTAGGTAGCCTAATGCAATGAATATGGTGCATTAGTTTACTGAGAAAACAAAGAATTTTATTCCAGTTTGTGCCGAGTACTACGGTGAATGGACCCATTTCCAAGAAAAATGCTTTACGTCGTCAATGTCATTAGAGATTCCATGTCATTTGTAACTTACAGCAAACTCAACCTTATTGCTGTAGAATGCCAGATTGAGTTTGGACCTAAGATTAGAGTTATGACCCTACAATGCATCCGGTGACACATTTGCAGCTACATCTATTATATTTATATAGTTCATTTCTGCTGAAATATTGCCTACTCGTACAATACTTTTATAATTTCTCTAAGTAAAAAATAACTAAATAACATAATAACCACACCATGTTTTTATACGTATAAAAAATGACATGCGTAGAAGGGATAAAATATATAGTACGTTTAAGGAATTATAAATCGGGCTCGAAGGACCAATTAATCCGGTTCGAAGGACTATTGAGGAAAATTCTGCTTGAAAGCCGGTGACGGGTAGTGAAGAATTTATCGTACTAACGAGTAACATTTTTTTATTTTTTGTATCGCCATTGCGTTACATTAACTTTACACTTTGGGTCTTTTATTTAGGGACTTGCCTTAGTCCTTTCCTTACGGGAAGCAAATGTAAAAATTACATCTTTATCCACCTGGATCCATTTGCCTCAACTACCTAAGTTGCAGACATACGTAGCGCATAGACGTATGTAATTTATAAATAAATAATTGGGCGTACGATCGATAACTATAGTCGGGGAAATCTCTATTATTTTCTCTAATCAAAGTTAAGTGTGAATAATCACTTAGGTATTTGTAAATGGGTGTAAATTTTCAAAAGTGCTATATAGTGTATTGAAATTATACTTAAGACCATTAGTAACGCATTTTATTATTCCAGGCGGTAAAGATTATGTTCTTCAGCGCAATTGTCGTTTACTTCCTGTACCTACTGATGCTCATCATCAAGGCGTATAGCGATCTCAGGAGTATGCCGTTCTTTGGTAAGTAAATCTGTATTTCTGTCACCCAAAGTACGGATTGCAAACCTCTGGTGGAATACCTACGAACAGATATTCGGTTAATCTCTAAAATAATAAGATGTAAATGGCTATATAATGGAATAAGACAATTTGGGAAACACTGCATAGCATTTTATTTTTTATTTCATTCGAGTGTCTCTCGCCATTACATTTGATGTTATCTGTGTTGATGGCAAATTGTTTTCTTTATTTAATCTTATTTTAGACGTGCGACTCCGCTGCATATCGATAGTGGCAGCCACAGCGTCCGCGATTACGGCAGTGCTAGCTGCCCACGGGTGGGGCCCGGCCGCGCTGCAGGACCACTGGGCCTCGCAGCCGAGGGTCCACTACGACACCTCGGCGCCTTTCATGGCTCTCTACGGACTGTTCAACTTCAAGATGTATATATTAGCCTATTTATTCTCGCCGGGAGGCGGTTCGCCACACGGTGAGACATGATATTAACAAGCTTTTATTTAAGTTCCCAGAACGATGGGTTGGTCATAAGATGAGTACACATTTTTTGGCCCTCAAGTTCACCTGACTTACAGCGAATACAATTTTGAGATATACGTGTACATTTTTTTATGTTTTTCAGTATCCAAACTAACGTAAATCATTGTACGAGCAAATAGACCCTGCTACGGTTTACTCACGTTTAAATTTAAGAAATCATGTTGGAGCATATCATACTCGTAATATTGTACCAATACAGTAAGCCATAACATTGTTTCTTTAATGTTCATCAGAATGTTTAGTTCAAATCTTGCTAATTATTGTAATTAGCTACATTTTAGATACCAAGGGGGTTATTATGACATAGCTATGCAGTTCAGTTTACGCTGAGAGAAAAGGCCAGAGCTACCTATATAACTCTGCCCTTTACGCTGGCCGTAAATTGAATTGCATAGCTATGTCATATAACCCCCTGGTCTAAGTATATCGTCACATCCATGCCAAAGTCGCGAATCTGCACTTCGATTCAAAATAAGAATAGCAGATTCGCTAGATTTCTCCCTTAATCTAAATTGTTCTGTAAAGTCCCCTTGGAATCCGAGCCTGATGGTTTTTTTTATTTTCAGAAACGGCCATCACAAAAGACAACCCTGCATTCTCTATGATCAACGATTCCGACGAGGATGTTATCTATGGCTCCGACGAAGAAAGCCGCCGGCCCCTCAACTCCCACCATCGGATGAACGAGGATATATGATTGAACCTATAGACAAATTATATGTATTTTTTTCCATGTTATAAAGTTATATCGAGGAGTATTTTTGCTTTATTATTTTCTCGTTCACAATGTTAAAGTTAATAGCGACAAAATTCCCCGTTTTATATAGACATCAGAAATTATACTCATTTATAGCCTGAAAGGTTGTATCAGGACTTGTACCTTGGGAAAGTGTCGCTAAAGCTTAATTATATTGTATAGCAATTAAATTCACTAGGCATAAGTATATCAGTTCCTGCCATATCAACAACTACTACTTTATACATACCTAAATATACGACAGGGTGTACGAATACAGCGTCATAAACGCTACTAACGCCGCGTCATTGACGCTTTAAAAACAAATTTGTACAACAAACAAACTCTGTAACATGGCAAGGTTTTTTATGTATTTTGTCAAGCTGTAGTGCTGCAACTTACCTAGACACTTACTGACTAACATCTTCACATCTTAAAACAACTTTAACATCATGAACGCCGCCTCATAGGGGTCACTTTTTGATTTGTGCCATGAAAAATCGTGGTTGTGGTATTTTGGGTACCCTGGACCTAATTCTGGATCCGCCCTTGCTGTCAGGATGCTGACTATAGAAATGAACTACCTACCTTGTAAAATCACGTTTACACTGGACGGGAATGAAAAATTTACGCTTGGCCTGTTTACACCTTGATCAGGGATTAGTGCTAATGAGCAGCACTTTATATTGGAACCGCAACTGATCTTCCTTCCCTCCTTTGCAACATAGGTGTAACTACTACTAAACAGATTCTGACCGGGGGTCTTTGACCGGACGCTACCATATTTAATTGATTTAGATACTAAACGGATCAGCTAAACAATATTGACACTACATGCACTACACCAGTGCACTAATCAGTAATCATATGCACTTGCAGTAATCAAAGTGTAAACGGGCCTTTACGTTAGACTTCGCGTATAGAGTTTTACAAGAGACCGAGGCCTAAAAAAGATATTCCTCACACCGTTGCACAATACCCTACCTACCCTACCCAACCCCCTATCCTACATTGCAAGGAGCAAATGACTAACCTTTAACTAAGAATTGGAACAGACGACACGACATTTAACTAAAGCTTAGCAAAAGAGTTAAACGTGGTAACAGGTGGAAGACTACAAATTCTCAAATGGCCCAAATGGGTATTTTTCAAAGAAATTGTACCTAATTAAGGACTGAAATTAATGATGAATTACATGCGAGTAACGAAAATTAGTCGTCCATTTATATAAGTACTTGGTTAATTTTCGTTACTCACATGTAGAAAGTTACCATAACTTAATTTCAGTCCTTAATTAGGTACAATTTCTTTGAAAATACTCAAATAGAACCGTTCCTTATTTGTTTCTAATACTTCACCAAGCAATACCTACCACTTATCAAAATATCTTACTTATACCCAGGAATAACGTCAATGTCATTAGATGGTTGCACCTAGTAGAAAGTAAATTACTATTGCACTGATTGGTGTGGGCTCTAAAAGCATGACTGCAGTAGGTACTAATATTTTTCCTAACGCTAGTTTTAATGAAGAGAATTGAAATCATTTATTGAATGGTTTAATTTTACATACCTATGCTCAAGAAATCCAATTAAAATTAAAGTATAAAATTGATCTTATTTTCAAAACTGGCATACCAAAACCGTAGGATATTTGTCCCAATACTGACATACTAAAGGAAACCCAAGGCGTGTAGGTACATTCTTCTCTTTGCTGTGCGATTTAAGAAAAAAAACAAACGGTACCCAATGGAGATTGTATGAAACTTTATTGCTATAGAACAAATAAGTTAGAACATAGGTAAGCGTACCAGTGAATGAACAGTGCTAGTGAATGAACTTTTTTTCGAAAAACAAGGATTCTTTAAACTTCTACAATACAAAGTATTTTTTTTAGATTGGCAACATTACTAGTAACATCATGGTAACATTAACTTCAACTAAGGTGCTTTAGTTGCAACACGGCGGACATCTAAAACGGACGTGTCGCAGACGTGTTTTTCCTGTATGGGGCGGTATTAAGGAGTCTGGTTTTGACCGGAGAGGAGGAGACATTGTGTTTTATGTGATACTGTACTCGTACCAAGCAACTACGATTAAGTATGTGTTTATGTTTTAAGTCTAAAGGATACATTTTTTCTATTTAAATATCATATTATGTGCCTTTCTTTCAAAATACCGATTTTAAGCAAATGTTTTATAACTAGATTACTGAAACCGCTAAAACCAATGAATGATTTTTTGATTGAAATTCATTAACTAGAACCGAGTGAATTTTTGATTTTGCAATATAGTGCGATTTAACTATGGTATCAAAGTTTATTTTGAGTAACATAGACGTTAATTGATTGTCCGTCATGTGGCCAGTATTCGAACAAAATCTTAAATGGGAGTTCATTCGCTGGTTTTTAATACAATCTATGAGCCAGTTAATGAACGATCATTATTTTATGAATACTCAGTAGTAAAATGTCACGTTTTAACCGACTTCAGATAAAAGGACATTCTCTGTTTGACCGGTATATATCAAAAACTACTGCACCGATTTACAAAATTATTTCTGGAATATACCTACCTAATCATTGTACCTACTTTTGTAGTGGTTTTTAAATAACAACCACTATAATTTTCACATGGCCTTGCTTTTGGCAAGGTCAAACCGTCCTAAGACTGACTATTTTTGCTATAAATAACTTTATTAGAATATAAGGATGAGAATTATACCTAATTAAGAATAGTATTCAAAGGCTGACTACCTATTTTATTACTTGAATTATTTATTTTCTAATAATTAAATTTATAACTCAAATACCTGAAGGTCTTAATTTGAGGTCAGCATAATATTTAATCATGTTAACTCATATGAATAAGAAAAAACTGTTAAACCCATTTTAATAAAACTAAATCAATAAACAATAAAACATTGTTCATTCACTGGTTTCATTTGTTCATTCACTAGGAAATTGTGTTCATTCACTGGTGTTTTGGGGTGTCTTCGGCTTAAAATTACTATAACTTTAAATTACGCTATACCATTGTAAAACAAATGTCATAAATTCAAACAAGAATCCCAAGGTCCCTTTCTCTATTTAAGTACCTACAATGATTTTTTAAAGTTGAAAATCTCCTTAAGGGTTCATTCACTGGTACGCTTACCCTATTTAGTGAAATAATTGCGTAATTAGAAGAAAATATTAAGTAAGTACCTACTCGTACGTATCCAACTTTCGAAAATGAAACTCGAGCATCATTTCATCGTAGCATTTGAACACCTCGTGCATAACGATGAATTTACGATCGCGTAACTTGATGTTGAAAACAAGCAAATCATATACCTATCTCTTGCTAATCATAAATACCTATGTATGTCCTTCTGTCTCGCTCGCGAAATTCGTGTACTGTCCGACAAAATGGCTGCGATCAATAACAGCGCAAGATTTTAGTAGGGAAAGAAAGTAAGTAGCTACACTGTTTAGCTAAGAGGAAGTCAACTCCGCAGATACATTGAGGACACATAATACATAGCACATAAGTATACCCAAGAATCATAGATAAATCACGTGAAGGGCCTATTCGCAAGCGAACCTAACTGAATTAAGATGAAAAGATAAAATTTACGATAACAAATAATAATGTGCACTTCAGCAAATTCATACAACATTAGCATTACAAATTACAGCAGCGTATAGAATGTGGTGGTAAAATTATAAAAATACAATGGAGGGCAGCCGCCAGCATCGTTATGTTATGATGTAACGGGAGGTATACTGTGACGTTATAACCTTGAAAGCAAATGCTAATCGGTTTGCCCTTTGAGCATTTGTCGACGAGACGAAAGTCAAGAAAGGACGGAACACGGCTGACATTTTTTGCTATTTCGCTTGATAAGTAAAGCAGTTCTGACTGTAAATATACATGTTAAAAGTTTACGAAATGCATCCTCGCGGCACGTTTCTAAAGAGCCACCTTGTACCCATTTCCAAAAAAAAATGTCACACATACATACATACATACATACATAACATCACGCCTTCATTCCGAGAGTGGGGTAGGCTTAGCTACAGAAATGCCAACAAATCTAAAAATACTTCTTTATAATTATTAATTATTTATTTTTACAGTGCCCGCATTTTTACATACTCTTTTTATATCCACATTTTGGAAGACATGGAGGGGCACTATTCTAACCCGGCAACCACACGGGGGCCAAAAATTGCCATCCATCATAAAATGTCACAACATGAAATAACTGAACATTTGAGGATTGAAAATTCAAAAATTACCGCCGCCGCTTCATTTAAATATTAAATGTAGGTATTCGAACTTAATCGAGTTCACTTACTACTTAGACAAGGAAAACTCAGCACCACCTGTAAACTGTAGATTATTGAGGAGTTCCATTAGGCCTGTATGCAGCAGCACAGTCGCCATTGACGGTTACCTAACGGCTGCTTTATAGGGTACAACACACCTTATTACTCCGGCATCCAAAATACCAGTTATTACCAACAACAGAGCAATTTCCCCTTCATTCCGTATTCCATTTTACAATATTTGAGGATTTAGTTTTCTTTTGGATCCTATCATCAGATTTTTAATGCCCAACTCCTACGGCATACCTAAATAAGATGAAAACCATCTAAATAACATAAAGTCGAAGTAAGCCATTTCTACTTACATTATGTACCTACCCCATTTCTACTTATATTATTTAAGAAGAGTGTCTCTGTCACAGTACGTGTCGTCAGTAAACGCAGACTGCGCTCCTCGCCAAATATAGCTAGCTATAAGTTTGTCGTGGTGACAACGTGGTTGTTAATTGAGAATACGTATTATCGTAACTTCACCTGACTTACAATATTCTCAACTAGCAACTACCACATCAAGCAGCAATTTTTGTTTAAAAATGGGTACATTACATGTAACCAATTTAACTCGAAACAGTGCCCGCATTTTTACATACTCTTTTTTTTGCCAACCTACGATATACGGCTCAAACAAAAGTCAGCCGGCGGCAGGCAGTGCGCACATTATCTTCCAGTCTAATGTGAAGTGTGAACGCAACCTAAATGAAATAACAAAATGGCCGCAAGGGTAGTGCGAAGCGAAATACGCGAGCGCACCGCGCACTTCTATTCATAGATAACCTCCCATTTGATTCCTAACGCGGGGCGCCACTTGGGCGCCTGCGCCTTTGTATATGGTCTCAAGTTTTTGTCCTATTTGTCATAAAAATACGCAAAACCCACCCCCCTTTTAAGGGTGTGAAGCTGTTAAAAACACAGATTTTCAAGGAAGAAAATAGTATAAACCTTGTTTCCTTGTGCTACCCTGTCTAAAGCAGACTTCAAATAAGTGTTCTATTCATTGAATTAAATTTAACTAAAAACTTATATCAAATAAGAAAATACTGAGAAGAGTAGTTGGAATTTATTTTCGAGTATCCAATGACACCCGTCTTGCATCCGGCTCACATGTTATCTATTCTGTGGTGAATAATATGCGTGCTAGAGGGACTTTAAATAACGAAACTACAGCATGAGTAGGAAGAACCGATATTAAAATGAAATTGGTATTATCTAGTAAGTTAATACACAATTAGGTCAACCCAACAAGCGAAACAAAGTATACGTCACTTATGATATTATGTGATGGTCCATTAAAATTAAAGACACCATTTGTGTTTTGTCGTTGCTGGGCGCCATTTTGTCGAACATTTCGGCTAGAGTTTTCAATATAGGTTTTGAATTTTTCCTTCCTTCTACATTACCTTAGTGTCAAGATAAATTATAAAAGATTAGTTTAAAGGATACTAAGAATACAATTTTACTGATGGAAACACCACACAGTCCCTAGAGATTGCACCTTTGTGTCCGCCATTTTGTTCACAGCTAGACCATTGTCATAAAGTTGCAGGTCTATCAGGTCTTTGAGATATTAATATTGAAAGGCCTTCTGAAATTAAACATACCAGTTGATCATTATTATTTTAATTAAGAAGAAATAAATAATTAGCAATTATACCTACTATGAGAATACATGTTCAATCAATGGAGATAGTCTGTATGTTGTTAAGAGTATGAGCGATGAGGATTACAGGGTGGGGATGGGCTGAGTGCGACTGTAGGATGGCAGGAAGCTGCAGCGGGCGCTGTCTAGCTCCACAGGGCTCCGACGGCAGCATTAGCGGCGTGGCGGCCGTGCGCCGTAGCACCGCACCACCGCGCACTACACATGCTACTCCAGCTCTTGGGTCACAGTTCTCATTCAGCGACTCATCGTCCGAACACAAATCAATCACCTCACACACCTCTGCACGTTTTAAAGGATCCCGATTGTCTACATCCATAGCTTGGTCACACTCTGTGTCCACAAACACAATATCTTTTTCTCTTCTTTCCTCTGCTTCCTTCTTGAGTCTATCGATGTACTCATGCATGCTGTTCATCGACATTCTCTGCACATCTACACTAATTGGCTTGCACTTTAGCAGTAGCAGTTGGGCTTTCAGATCCAATACATTTTTGTGCCTCTGATTTGGGAAGATGTGTCTCCGATGCCAGTAGTCTATGGGTCTTCTATACCTCACTGGAAACTGCTGGTTTTTACTTTTCATACCAGATGGTTTATTGTTAATTGGAGTTGTTGTGCAACAGTATCTTTCAACCCTTTCTCTAGAATAGCTTGTGTCACGGGTAACATTAGTTTTAGCATTTTTCAAGTATGCAAGAGAGGAAAATGGATATGGAGGTCCTCTGTCAATGTTAGCAGCTGATCGTGAATTTCTCTGGCGTGTCTCTCCATTTAAATTCTTAGCTGTAGTGTCCAGTTTCTCACCTATAGGATTAAGCTTGAGAGCAGAGAGAAATTCTGGCAGCCTCCCATTCGGAGAGGATCCAGATGGAACCTCAGTGCTGTTACACAGCCTTTCGTGTGCCTGCAGAGTATCCACATTGTCAAAATGACTGTCACAGTTATCACAGAGATATATATCGGACTTGAGCTGGGGTTCCTGAGTTTCAGTGGGCTTGGAGCAGTCATAGAGTTTGTTCTCGTTACGAAAGGTGACAAGCAAGCGGCCACTGGGCCGGTAGTACAGGCTGGTAGTGCTGTCGCGGTTGTCAACGTAGCGCAGCCGGCGGCGGGGGTACCGCGCCAGCTGCGCCGAGAAGACAAGCAGGAACGCGCTCTTGTGAAACTCGTAGCATCGCTTCACGAGCCTCTTCAGGCGGCTCGCCCAGTCCTCGGGTACCACGGCCGGCCGCACAAACGGGTGCGAGAAGGCGACGTCCGCCGGCCACCACGGCGGCTGCCGAATGTCCCGCGCTGTGTCGCGGCCCCACGAACATGCCACCATGAACGAGATGAACCGCTCCAGCTCTGCGGCAGTCACCGTCGACAACCCCGTGGGGTTCCCGTTCGCGAACAGCAGCGGCAGGTTCGCGATCATAGCGCTCGAGGTCGGCGACGGTCATCGGAATTGCGAGGGAGGCGCTTGCGATGTCGCAGACCACGGTACCATCGTAACGGTTAATTCGCCCCTGTCCTTCGTTGATATGATATCTGGAACCACGACATCAGTCCAACATTGATAACATGTCACTAAGCCCTAAACAAAAACGCCAGGAAGAAACAGAATCTCGGCAGCATATATCACAAAATTCTGTGAAGCGCGTTCGTTAACTACTAAATACGTACAGAGAGAAAGAGATCCATAGCCATAGATCTTTGTTACGTAGGTTTGGACGCCGTACGAACGAAACGCTGCGACTCGATTCGAAGTTACGATTTTTTATACCGATTATCGATCCAGAAGGCCAGATTTCTATATTAACCATTGTGTTCACGCCACATATAATTTACAAGTACTTATTTACTTAATATTATCACTTTAATTATTTTATAATACCTTTTTAAACGTTAATAATTAATATTGAAAAGGCATAAAGCCACTCGATCATTTATATATGCGTTTCGTTTATCAATTATAATGTACAAATAGAGTTGTCTTACTTTGGGTGGGGACGCCATGGTTAAATTCGATATTACTTTTTTTTCATGTTTTTTGTTTTTTTAGCAATGTAAAAGATAGATGCCTATTGGTTGTGCTTTATGCTTCATAGTTTATGTAATTTATACAATTTTAGTCAAATAGTGAGGTTCATTAATCCAAATTCTTTTTCCCAAGCTACCTACCTAACAAATTCCTTTAACAGCTACCTAAGAAAGATAATCCTTATATTGCGAAAACCAACACCTTCAAAATTATATAACTTTACTTAAAGTGTACTCCCTAAAAAAGAAATTTAAATTTTATTTAGCCCCGTCTCTTCTCGCAATCCAGTAATTTTGTCGATGGCAAAAAGAACAACGTTCACTTAGGCATGACTCAGGTTCAGCTAGAATAACCTTCGAGAACTGCTAACATAAACTTGTTTAAAAAAGTAACAAACATTACGCGACTCCTTAGTCACCATGGAATTTACAGAAAAAGTTTCGCAATATTTTCGCGAAGCTCTTACCTATACTACACTGATTAAAAGGCAAAGCTATGTTGGTCGCTATGTCTGAAGAATAAAAAATATCTAAGGTCGTGGTATAGCCACCAGGAATTATACCAATGTCATAATTTAACCTCTTCGGTTAGCTTAAACTTAGAGGCTAATTAAACTTAGTTCTATTATAAGTCTTGTAATGTTCCAATTATTGTGGAGGGCACAATAGTACAATTATATGAACATTTATGCACAGTGCATATTAGGATAGGTATAAGCTTCATGAGCAGTAGGTACAGTAGTAGCAGGCTATTGTGCCCTCCACAATAATTGGAACATTACAAGACTTATAATAGAACTAAGCAGCTGTCTCTTTGTTATAAGAGTGAGGTAGATATGGCTCCTTCAACGATTTTGTTAGCTTGGTAAAAAGTAACTTCGTAAAAGTGACAAAGATGCTCTCTAGTGGCCACGACTCCATTAAGCAGCAATTTAGGAATAATTAAAAACTGGATAATGTTGCAGTTTCACTCCAGATTCAATTAAATTTTCATATACAGTGTGTTACCGGCATGAGGGCTTTAAATGTAGGTATCGATTCTACTCCTCAAATGCTACATCTTTTGTTCTACGACTTAGAAAATAACTTAATTTACAGTAAGTTATAGGTGATCAAACTTTCAAAGTTTACTAATAAAATCAGTGAATTAATTTATTTTGTATGAAAAATAAAAAATAAAAATTACCTCATTTTTTAAAGTCGTAGAACAAAAGGAGTTCCATTTGAGGAGTAGAATCGATACCTACATTTAAAGTCCTCATGCGGGTAACACACTGTATATGGCTACTGTCCACTGGGTCAATTCTGCTAGTCACTCCAGATTCTAGTGCGAATATTTTTTCAATACTCGTTTCTGTCAAGTTTCATTACTTTACGCTGCGGCCACATCTGGAGGGCTAGCACAGGTTGTCCGCAACTTCTTTGTCGCTCCGTACTCCCTTTCTATCTAGTCCGTAACGATAGAGACGCACTGAGCGACGAGTGAGAAAATACAACTTGTGCTACCCGTATTAAGGGAATAGACGAATAATTGTGTTAAAGTCTCTTTCTTTCTTAATAATAACGTAAGAGATACTAACACAAATATTTGTCCAAACCTGTAGATGTTAGCTACAGCGATTTTGAATGTAAGTGGGGAATAATCGTCAACTTTTTACCTATCGATGAAATTGTATTGTAGAAAAGGTAATCACCATCACTAGCTGTCAGACTGTCAGTAAATGTCAGCCAAGTGCAGTTAAATCAAGTCAGGTCATATGCTTTGAAGAAAAACAAATCTTATTTACGAAAGATCCAAATGAAACCAGAATTAGCAAAGCTGACTGACAACCTTGGCACATGCTTGCAGCCCGATTTCCTTATCAATTACAATCTCTTATCTGTGAAAATGCTTTAATTTTCGGACTTAAAATGGTAAGGTTGAATCTATTACAAATTATGAATTTTAATTATTATTGTTGACCATTTAAACCGCACGTTTATTTGAAAACAGGATATGAATAACGGTAATGCTTCTCCATCGAAGGATACGCCTGCGATTTTGGATTACGAGTAAGTTTATGTTATCTATTTATCAGTTGTTATTCTTTGTTTGAATTGTTTTTGTCATATAGATATTTATTCTTTTCAAAACTAAACTAGAAGATCGTATTTTAGAGCGTGTTTAAGTGACTTGTCGATATTGATAAGTTGAACAGATTAGGATATTATCTATTCAATTTTTACTTGCAAAGTAAATGTGTTTACAACTTTATCCTGCATGCATGTTTGTAAAATGACGCTAAAGTACCACTTGCATTTTACTCATCGTTTTAGTAAGAATTAATAACCAACCATGTGTATCTGTTATCTAGTACAGATATTTGATACCACTCTAAAAATTGTTTGTTCACTTTGTCTTAGAAAAACACCATTTAATTAAAACATCTATACTAATATTATAAACAGGTAAAGTTTGTGAGTTTGTAGGGGTAATCTCTGGATCGAATGAACCAATTTTGTTTTTTTTTTACCAATAGAAAGCCACATTCTTCGTGAATGTTATAGGCTATGTTTTTTTTTCTATGCAGACACAGTCGCGAGTAACAGCTAGTAACTTATAAACTCGTGTTTAGTTCTCTTACAAAAATATTTATTAACAAAACAATGATTTATTTGTTTTCTCAACCTACCTTCATTCATTATTTGTCAAAATATTTATAATAACGACATGGAATGTGCATTAGGTGCAATACTTTTCTTAGTAAAGCAGGTGACCACAGGGGAGGCCCCCAATGAGTACTTACTAGGGAATACAAACTGGTAATTCTTAGTATAGAAATTACCGTGGTAATTCCCATACAAACAAAAACTGGTGTGCATTCCCTAATACTTGCCCCTTATATGTGTGAACACTAATCATTGCTAAAGTTATAAATGTCTTTTCATATTTCTTATACTTAACATCTTTTGCTTTGGAATGTAGCGCAATAAAAAAAACTATTGCTTAAACTGGTTTGTTTGCAGTTTACAATTACCAGCTTGGAGCTCGGAATGTTTGAAGGCAACAGCTGTTCAGCTGCGGCTGCCACGCCCGCGCAGCCTCGCGTGGGCTGTGCTGCTCAATGCACTACCACCACCCAATGCAGACATTGTAAACAGGTGTGTACAGGCAAACTTTTGAAATGATTACTTTCCAAACATATGGCTACAATATGGTATAAAAATCTGGTAAAGTGCTGGTCTAACATTACCACTGAGGTTTCCGTACTGGTCTTTTTTGGTTTCATATCCTTTAGAAGTCTCACCACATAAGGACAGCTTTACATCAACTGCTCTAAGAAATAAAAACTGAACCCCAACAACATTTCGTTGGTGAAACTACAGTAACGCGTAAGTAACAAATTGAAGAAGTTGCAAAATACTCCTTAACACGTAAGTCAATGAGGCACATATTGCAATTTATTGAATGTGTTAGTTACGCGGTATTGTAGTTTCATCGACAATTTACAAGTTAGTGTATTTGCATTGTTTGAATATCTTACATTAATCATCTACACGGAAAACTTTTAATTTTGACTTTTCCAATTTTGGTTCAGTTTGAGAACTCGCAGAAACTTCTACAACGACCTGAAGGCTAAGCTGTCGATGGACCCACGCACCGTCGTCGGCGACGATCCGCTGTCGCAGAATGATGAGGTTTACAGTAATTTTAGATATAATTACGCTTTTTTGTCTTGTAGCGATTTATAGCATGCAGGGCAATTTAATTTGGCATAAAAATAAAAAACCTAATACTTCAATGGAGACTAGCATAACTTTATAATTCTTATATTTATACTTCTTTACCTTACGCGACTTGAACCTCTGCAAATCATATGTTTCAAAAGTTCAGGAGCTACAGCGGAGTAGGAGTTTATATTCACACACTATACATACATACATAATATCACGCCTTCATACCAGACACTATTAAACTCAATACCCCCCTCCCCCCCCCACTACGTGGGGTCCTGTAACAAATGGTTAAGATACTGTTAGCTCTCGTAACTTTGCCTATCTGCTTTCTCTTTGATTTGGCCTAATTTATGAACACAAGCGCCCACTACACGCCTGTCTTGAACAAATTGCATACAATCTTTAGTATTTACCAGTGAATGTTAATTTTTACGCCTATTCAGTTATGTAAATGATTGATATATGTTTTCAGAGTGCTTGGAATCAGCATTTCTGCGACAATGAGCTGAAAGCATTGATTCTCCAGGACGTGGTCAGGACTTTTCCTGATGAGCTGTATTTTAGGGATAAGGACGTCCAAGATATGATGGTAAATAAGTTTTAGCTAAACATGTTGAGCCGGGAAACTGCCACCTTTTTGTTCTTTGGTGATGTCAATGAGCCTCTTTGAAATTACCTTAAAGAGGCTTAGAGCGCTAGGATCCACGGCCCAGGGTCCCGATGCCGAATGGAATAAAATTATAGTCTGGGTGAGACTAGTATATTTGCCTACTTAAATGTAAAGACTGTCAGGACAGGATCTAATAGGGTAGGGTATGATGTAATTTCGTGCAGCGTGTCTTGAGGAGCGGCAAGCACTTCTCTGGCGAGAAAATCCTTTGTGTCCTAGCTGATCGACATCATTTTCGCGGGGGCACCGATGTGGAGCGCAGACCGGGACCCCGAGGCGAAGACAAACAAGTACCAGGGATTGGCGGGAGATGCGCTTGAAGCCAGTATCCGGCCTCCATTAGTTAGGTTAGGTTGGAAGGCTATGCCGCCTAAGACAGGTTATTCCTTTTCACATCCCTTGAATACCTAGCAAGCAAGATTTTCCAATTAACCATTATGCGAAACAAAAATTCGATCACATGACTATTATTCTTAATAATATTCTGCGAAAACAACATTCTGCCTTCGAAAATTATGCTAAATGAATGTATTACAAACGAAATTATGCGAAATTAAATTATGCAACATGATATTTCGGCCAAAAGTTAGTATGCGATACGAAATTATGACCACGATCTGCGAGACAACGGTGAACCACCTTAACCATATTCTGTAAATTCCTGCAGGTGCTGGTGCTGTTCTACTGGGCGCGGACGCACGCGCACATCGGCTACCGGCAGGGCATGCACGAAGTGCTCGCGCCTTTGCTACACGAGTTATACCTCGACAGGAAATACAAACCCAAGAACCTTAGGTAACTTCAGAACTACTCAAATAGAAACAATAAATTAAAAAAAATACTTTTCAACTCGTTTCAGAATTGATAAGATAACTCGATTTAATTATATTTTTAACCTTTTGAAAATCATTGACTATAGCCGTCATGGTTGACAGCGTAAAATAGACCTAAGTGTCTTTGAGGAAGGTTGACATTAGCTACGGTTTCAAGCAGCCAATGGCTTTCAAAAGGTTAAACTTAGATGTTGTCATATAAAAACCGCATTGAAATCGGTTCACCCTTAAGGCCGCCATATACGGAACAATCCGTCGTTACCATCAATCTGAAACGATATTGTGACGATCCATATTTCTATGGAAATTTGGATGCGGATATTGCCACCCGTACAATCCATCGTTCGATTTTAACATCGCAACGAAACAGATCGTTAAGATAACTGCCCCGTGCATGGCGGCCTTTACGTGCCTCACGGCAACAGACAAAGGCTTCAGATACATATCCCCCAGCCCTATTGGTTTGGATCAGAGATTAAAAAACCCTCCTTGGTTAAGGTTCAAAAATAAACTTACCGATGCGCCTGTCGGCGGTATCAACGGCCTTATAGCTAGGGTCGTCATATCTTCAAATGTCATTATAGTCGAGTTATATTCGAGCGCGATCTTGGTGGGGACGCAGCATCTGCACTCTAATTGTTAAGGTAATTATCTAAATTTAAACAAAAAACCACGTGATTCGCTCGTCAGCCATTAGAATCAAAACACTGACAATTTAAAGCATCACAAAATATTTGTGGCTGTTTGGCGGAGCCACGTGATTGGGTTATATTTAGTGATTTACCTAAAGGTGGGTCCACATATGTTTTTTTGCCCGTACTGTAGCTCGAGGGTGTTTGAACGCGATGCCGCTATCACGTCCGGTGCGGATCCGATCGTATATTATACCTGTATCAGTATCGAGACGCCGTACCACCACACCGTACTGAACGGTGTCCAAACTAGCGGTTTCTGATCGCGAAGCTAATACGAAACGGAGATACGGAAAGGGAGAACAGTGCCACTTGGTTCTCTATATTTACTGCGGTTACATGAATATTTTTTTTAGGTGTATGCACCGATATGTTGATCCATCTTAACCTTTTTCAAGGCAGAGGCACGTAGGTTAAGTTACAATTTCAACCTTAGTACCTTAGTTTAGGGTTCAAATCTGATTGAATATTTGCGAAAAGTTACTTGCTCTGAAATGTATTCCCAATGTGTAAAAAAATTGGATATGTATTGCATTCTATGTAAGTTAAACCATCTAGATTGGTGTGGAAAAAGGTTAAACCAATGAAGTGTAGCAACGTCTATCACTCGCTGGGCAGTCGCGCTCAAACCTGTTCTAAATCTCTGTGAAAAATTTAAATATGTTAGAGCTTATACCAAGCTCCTGTACAGGAAGTGTCCTCTTGTCCGAAGTATAATATTTCTATCGCCACCGCAAGTATTCCATTTGAGATGAAATATCTCTAACCGCAAACAGGTTTAACTGCGCAAAGACACACAGTACTGAATAACAGATTGAACTTACAGCGATAGATAGCCGAGTACTATTAATACTGTTTTCACAGTGCTCGGAAATAAACACTTTTGGTTTTGTTTGGGGTCACATAACGTCACATCAACGACGGGCCATTTTCAAAATATTCTTGGCCTATATCATACTACTTACGTAGATATATAAATAAAAAGAATATCCCTTTACTATCTTAACCTCTTATCGTAATTAATTGATTATTAGAAAAAGCACTCATGTTCCGAGTATGATAAAGACTACCTTTCTATCAAACTATTCGATCAGATAAGAGGTTGAGAAAGTAAAGAGACGATATTTCCCTTCAGTACTTAAGAAAATTTATAATAAAATTTATATGTCTGCCTCGGTAGAAAGTGCAATGTATGGACTCGTATTTCCTACCCTCGGCAAAAATGTACTAACTATTACTCTAAATAGTTAAAGGGTCGTTTTCAATAAAAAAATACGTATTTAAAGGCTTAATGAAAACAAAAATCACGATCGCGTCCTTTGTGTAACGAAAGTTAGTCATACAAACTATATGGGTAACTCGTTACACAACGGAATCAATTAAATTTTGTTTTATTTAAAACCCGTGTAGTCCCTTAATCGATTAAAGAAATCTTGAGCCAAACATCATATTTATTTTCGAAGATCACGATTTTTTCTGACGAGGAGAAAATGTAGACTAGTCATTAAATGTAACGTAATGTGACACGTTATTTTTACTTCCCTATGAAGTGGTTGAGGCTCCTTTTATACATACATGCATTAAATCACGCCTGTTTCCCAGAGGGGTAGGCAGAGACCACCTCTTTCCACCTGCTACAATCCTGCCAAATCTCTTTCTCTACTTTTATTTAATTTACTTACATTGTAATCTGTTTTTCTGTTACAGTAATATATTAAAATACGTACTGGATGAAGAATACTTGGAACATGATAGCTAGTAAGTACAATTTGGTTGTTTCGCTTACCTACGTCCCTTTAAAAATAAACTGTGGTATAATGGACAAAGAGAAGGAAAGAAACCGGACCATCAAATGTCATATGAAACCTGTATACACAAAACCAAAGACAAGGCACGTTCGAACTACCTAAGAAATTATTTGTTAGAAGTGGTGCGTTCTGGGCCTGTATTCGACTGTTTAAAACTATATTGCCTTTTATTTGCTCTCGTATTATCAACGTTACGACAGCTTTTATTTACTTGATATCGATGGCGGCCGAGTTAAAAACATTGCGATAACATTTAAGATAACGCGGGCTCTAGTATACATTTAAAACTAAATAATAATTTACGTGCGATTTGTTCGTTTTGCGTGTTAATGTAAGTTAATTTTAACTAGTAGGTAACTAAGTTTAGCCAGATTTAATTAATATGTTAGCAGAAAAGAATATGTAATAATTTTTATAAACTAAAACATCATATATAAATGGTCTTTAAAAATGATGTAATAAGTGTTAATTCTTCTTATTTCATTTTATTTATGTTTAAAAGAGATTAACTCATGACGCGTATACTAGTCGTGGGCATGGCGGAAGCGTTCGACCATGACGCATATGTCTCGTCATGGGCCTGGAATGGGTCGACACAAACTTCTCCGTGGCTATTTAATGTAATATTAAATGGTGTTTAAGATAAATTAATGGAAAAAGATAAGGTCAATGGCAATATAGTTTTAACCAGTTGAACAGTGGCCCAGGGCCTCTATTTAACTCGGTTAAATATTGCCTTTGACGTGTTATGGTATTGTTTCTAACTCGGCCGCCATTACTGCCAACTAAATAAGAGCTATCAAAACGTAGGCAACACGTCGAAAACAATAGTTACTTACTTTATTCTTTTACTATTTTTTCTTTTACATTTTTAAGGGTCATTCGTTGCCATGGTGTTGTCTCTTGGGTAACTCTTTAAAACCATAATTATAAGTGTATAAATCTACCAAACATCAGTTTTTGTGGTAATTACAAGCCCATGTTTTTATGGGTTTTCTTTTCTTAACATTTTTCTAAGAAACTATCACTGGTGTCTCCTGGGTTACGGGACCGAGACAACAACAAAAAGTTGATCCACCCTTTTTTTTTTTTATCCGGCCTTGCAAGTGCGTACGGCCGAACCTCCACAAATGCTATATTTATAACAAGAAAAACCTTTAGGAATAAAATAATTATTTAAAAATACATAAGATACCTAGACCTACCACCCAGACCCATTATTCCCACCCACTAGACCCTTTATTTCGCATTGTTGAGTACGGTAAACATATTTTAAAATTCCTTTTTAATACTTTTTTACAATATTTTTTTGGACTCTATCAAAATCAAAAGAGTATTTTATACACCGCTAGTGCCTAATTAGATGTAGGGTGGACAGAATACCCATGAACACCCCGGTATCATATGGGTTCAGATTGGCTGCCGCCAACAGAGGCTCCCTTTCAGGGCGATTCCACTCTTTAACTATTACAAATCGACTATACAGCCATCATCCTCTCTGTATATCCTGTGACGTGGCTATAGTGAGTGTGGTGGCTGTTGCAGCATGCTGTTTAGCTCGACGATGCGCGGCCTGGAGAAGTTCTACTCGACGGGCGACGTCGTGCCGTCTTCGTGCGGCCGCCTGCCCGTCTCCACCGTCGTGCATGTACGTTCTACAATAAAACAAGTGCAGCAAAAGGCTAATTCAAATTCAAATTATTTATTTCATGGGTGTATTGCAAAAATATTTACACAGTTAAGGCCCTAATTGATGGCAATGTTTAATTGAAACAAACTATTTTTCCTTTGTGTAACGAAGATTAACCATACAATTGTAAGACTAATTTTCGTTACACAAAGGAAAAATATTTTGTTTCAATTAAACTTTGACATCAATTAGGTCCTGTGTACAATATTTTTGCAATTCACCCTCATAGTCATAACACATTACAATTTGATACTTTTTAATGTTAATGTAAACCTTGAAAAGTAAAATCAAATTAAAGTTTCAGACTAATGATAGAATGCCTTGACCGTAACCCATGTTGCCAACCCTGACGACTAAGATGGAATGCCTCTATGCTAGCAATTTCACCGGTTGTCTTATTCCCACACCGGAACACAACAACGTGAACACTGTTGCTTGGCGGGTGGTTAATGGATAATATGGTGGTAGCGATCCGGTCGGACCCTGCACAGGGTCCTACCACCACTAAAGACACTAGTTCCAGTCATTACCCCCAACATACAAATAAACCAAGACACAATTTTACCCTGTTGCAATATGGTAATCGTACTAATCCTACTAATATTATAAATATAAAAGTTTGGATGGATGGATGCTTCCTACTCAATCACGGATAAACTGCTGAACCGATTTAGATGAAATTTGCTATGGAGATAGTTTGATGATTTGATCGTCTATGTAAATTGAATACCCATGCTGTATATTTTTGCATCGCCATATTCATAATTTGTTTAAATGAAAATATCCAGTGACACTCTCTCTCTCTGGAATCGGGGCATCCGTTCAGCCACTACGAGGGAACAATGAATTCCGGAAGTAAGGCGTTATTTCTTTCTCCTCGGGTTGACAATTTGCAGTCTTAGGATTCCTGGACATTTCTGTTCAAACTTGGACTGAGGGAGGAAGGAAAAGTTTTAGGTCATAATTACCGCAAATCATAACGTATTTTAATTAAGAAACGGTTATTTGTTCAGGATTTTTAATAATCAAGCATAATTTCACCTAGCCTAATCTACACGTTTGATATATAAGATATTCTTCAAAGTCCCTTATGAGTCCGTCGAAATAAAAATGGTGACTATCAATAAATATACAAACAAAGTCAATACGACCAAAAAAAATGGCTAACAACGGGCTCCCTTCGTAAAAAGTTAGTGATCGAGAATCCCCTTTGTAAAAAGTTAGTGATCGTCAATCTCGGGATAGTTAAGTAACTAAACTAGAATTACCAATTACGGGAGTTTCCCGGATTTCCCGGCCATCCGGTAACCTTATCACCATCAGCGTGACTCGTGTGCTTGTTTGCATTCTTTATGCCATTTTTTATAATTATTTACAGAACCCAAACGAAGTAGTGCGATACCTGGACAAGGTGCGTGAAGAGTGCCTCGCGCCGCTCGACCCCGAGCTCTCGGCCCATCTCGTTCAGTGCAACATATCCATGGAGCTATTCGGGATGTGAGTACAATTATTGAAACCGTTATAGGTCTAGCAATAATTATACAGGGTGGCTCATTTATGTATGTATGTATGTATGTATGTAAACTCTTTATTGCACAAAAATATAAATATTACAATTATAATACAAAATTAATGTACAAAGGCGAACTTATCCCTAAATGGGATCTCTTCCAGCTAACCCTGAAGCAAATGAGTAAGGACAATGCATGGGGTTGGACACATACAAGTTTGCACAAAAAGTAAAAAGAAATGATAATACTTATAAATAAATTAATTAATTTTATACAAATTAGCAAGTACACAAACTAATATAAACGTACATGTATAATACACACATATATACATATATACATATATACATATATACATACATATACATATATACCTACATAAATATATAAATAAGAACTCTAATCATTATAGGAACCTGACTTCACGACTCATTCAGCCACAAAGTTTTTAAATTCCTCTTTAGAGAGACTACAGAAGGGGACTGCCTTAAGGACAACGGAAGTTCATTCCACAGTTGGACACCACGGACTGTGAAGGATTTGGCATAGAAACGTGTTTTATTACACGGAACCGCAAGGGAAAGATTGGCGCTGGAACGCAGGCGATGACCGCTGCCGCAGGCCAAATAGTTGAATCTTTCAGAAAGATAGGGAGGGGAAGAAGGAAGGAAGAGGACATTGAAAAGGAGTGAAAGTACATGTAAATCTCTACGGCGGCGGATAGGAAGCCATTTCAGCTGCGTACGAAACATCGACACGTGATCGAACTTTCTCAGCCCAAAAACGTACCGGATACAAACGTTCTGCAGACGCTCTAGTCTGTCAAGTAACTCCTCTTTTAAGTCCAAGAACGCTATATCGCCGTAATCTAGAAGCGGGAGTAATAAGGAACGCGCAAGTGTCAGTTTTGTCGGGAAAGGCAGGAAATTCTGCAGGCGCCTCAGGGAGTGGAGTGACGCAAAGAGTTTGCGACTTATTGTACCGATGTGAGCTGACCAGGACAAAGTCTGGTCCATAGTAACACCTAAGTTTTTGACTGTCGAGGAGAAGGGGATTGGAATCCCATCATAGCGAACATTAGGTACCACGGTCTCAGACAGTCTAGTAATAAAGTGGGGGCTACCAAGAACAATAGCCTGCGATTTCTTGGCATTCACTTGTAGACCGAATCTCTCAGCCCAGCATCGTATCGATTCAAGATCGCTGTTAATTTGCTCCACCAAGGAAGGGAAATCATCAAAACCGGCAGAAGAATATATTTGCAAATCATCCGCATACAAATGGTAGGAAGAACGAAGTGACTGGGAGATACTGTTAATAAATATTGAAAAAAGAAGAGGAGAAAGCACCCCGCCCTGAGGAACACCAGCGGAGAGTTCGCACCACTCAGAATACTTATCATCAACTCTGACACGCTGGTGCCTCCCAGATAGGTAAGACCGAAACCATGAAAGAGAAGAAGGAGAAAAGTTAAGAGTATTAAGAATTCCAAGAAGAATATCGAAGTCAACGGTGTTAAAAGCGCTGCTGAAATCCAGTAGGACAAGAACTGTGAGCTTTTTATTTTCGATATTTAAATCGGTTAGTATGGTAAAGTCTGAAACTATAAGACATACGAAGATCTGTTCTTAGGAACCATGTTGACGACACGTTGGCCTAGTTGGGAGTGACCCTGCCTCCGAAGCCGGTGGTCCCGGGTTCAAATCCCGGTAAGGGCAGATATTTGTGTGATGAGCACGAGTATTTGTTCCTGAGTCTTGGATGTTTTCTATGTATTTAAGTATTTGTTTCTCTATCAACGTATGTTTATCGTTGTCTAGTACCCATAGTACAAGCCTAGAGCTTAGTTTGGGACTAGGTCAATTTGTGTGGGATTGTCCTGTGATATTTATTTTATTTATGTCATCGATTTTAGTGACAAAAATAAACTACATTCATAGATTTATAAAAAAACAAGTACTCCGGACGGGAATCGAATTTGAAAAATAAAACGTACATTATTAACATTACATTACAGTACATTATAATGTTACTATGAAACATGATATCTAAAATAAATAATATGCATTCTAACTAATGCGTTTAGGATTGGCATTAAAAATGAGAAAGCAGCATTTGTGATTTTACACACAAAACGAGTTCAATGTTATATTGGAATAAAATGGTCATCATTTCGAACACCTACTTATTTTAATTAAAGGATATGAAAAACAATGCACTTTATTCATTTTAGATAACATGTTTCATAGTAACATTTACTACTTAAGATCTACACAATCGATACCTAAATGGAATAGTATTTTTTTCTATGTCGTATAGTTTCAGACTTTCCCATGCTGAACGATCTAAATGAGCCATCCTGTATAATGTAGGAGCTCTACAATTTTCTAGTATTGCTCCTATTGCATAAAGGAACAACCCATAAGGTTAATTGTAATGAATGATTTGTAATGTTTAAAACAATAAAGCACAAATTCTAACCACGACATAGGGTGCCGAACGGCACCGCTAGGCTATAATGGGTAGACGTCACTTACAAGTTAATAGGTTTATTAAGTAAATTAATTACAGAACAGTAGCTAGGTCGAGTGACTATAAGTTAATATAATGTATTATGTTTCATAATGTAGATGTTTTCCTAACTCATAAAACTAGAAAGCGAAATTAGCGACAATGTGTGTTAGGAATTATCCCTGACTGTTCAGACGGTTTAGAAGTATAACCAACTGACAGTCCCATAAGTATCTAAATTACTTCCGCTACAATACTAAGTTTTAGTGTTGGACCTTGTGCAGGGTCTGTCCGTCGCTACCACCATCTGGTCCTTTAACCCAACGCCAAGTTCGCATTGTTGTGAAATTACTAGCATAGAGGCATTCCGTCTTAGTCCCTACGAGTAGTAGTAACTTCGGCACTTCTCAAAACCTCGAGTCTTGGATGTTTTCTATGTATTTAAGTATATTATTTCTCTTCATAAGTAAGTTTATCGTTGTCTAGTACCCTTAGTATAAGCCTAGAGTTTAGTTTGGGACTAGGTCAATTTGTGTGACATTGTCCTGTGATATATTTTTTTATTTACTTTTAGTCGGTGGCTCCGTGTGGTTGCCGGGTTAGAATAGTGCCACTCCATGTCTTCCCGTGGATGTCGTAATAGGCGACTAGGGGAATAAAGGCTAGGCGATGGGCTTGCAACCTGTCACTAATACACTAGTAAACTTCTTGGCCTGATTGTGCAAAATGTGGTTACAGAATTCATACAAGTCTTTTTGGGGTTGTTGGTATTTCTGTAGCTCTACCTACCCCGCTCTGGGAATGAAGGCGTGATTTTATGTATGTATGTAGTCGGTGGCTCCGGCTGCTGTTCGGGCGCGAGTTTCTCCGCGCGGAGCTGCCCGCGCTGTGGGGCTTCCTGTTCGCCGACGGGCCCGCGCTGCCGCACGTGCACTACGTCGCGGTGGCCATGCTCGTCGCTATGAAGTCCACGCGTAAGTCAGCTGCTTTTGTGTTGTACAGTCGAATTCTTAAATATGTCTACTCGAATTAATAGAGATGTCGACAGGCAGGTTTAATCAGCTCATTTTTATAGTGTCATAATGAATAATAGTTTCTATGGAAATTATAAAGTTACTGCCTTAACAATTCTATTGAACACACAGGTTAGCGATATATAGTTCCCGCAACTCCGTCAGCGTAAAAGTTGTTTATCGCTATTCTCTCTGGAACCGTCAAATTTTTCGTGATAAAAAGTACTCTATGTCCTTTCAGGAGACTCAAACTATCTCCATACCAAGATTCATCTAAATTGGTTCAGCGGTTTATCCGTGAAAGCGTAACAAACAGACATATTTTATTTTACATGTAGAATATTAGTATAGACTAGTATAGATATAGATTGCAGTACGGTTAGCATAAGATGTATTTTCTTGCCGTCAATCTGCCCCCTATTTCACCATCCTGACATTGATAGGTGACAGGTGACCATTCGGTATACATTGCAAAGGTAACAAGATTTCACGTCACTGGAATTCATATATAAGCTGCGCCATGAAACCTGAAATGTCACCTGTCACCTGTCATTGTCAGGATGGTGAAATAGGCGGCTGGTCGTCAATTCACTAAGATATGTGTTAATAAATACTTGTTATCTGTCTCCACCTGCATGCTGTTGCTATCTCATTACTAAGCCAGATAGGCATATTCAGCTTTCGATTATCTTAATTCTCACCATGTCCGCAGTGGCGGTACTCCCATACAAACCCAAAAGCCGGGCTTGCCTTACAAAAATAACTATCGATCAAAAATCAGAGAGCACGAACTATTAATACTTTGATTTGATTTGTTATTTCAAACTTCGCGCTCTGATAACATTTTTCAAATTACGTGCAATTCAACAGCGTAGTACTAAATTCGACCGCGCACCGCGGCAAGCAGCACTAAAGCGCGCTGCGACGAGCCGAACTCGCTTTTGACACGGCTAGTCATCTCGCTCGCACGCGTTGGCTTCTATGCCGGCCGAATATTCTCTTTCTTACCCATCAAAACTGCCTAATTATAAATAAGATATAACTATTCGTAGGTTCATATAGCAAATAGTATGAAAGTTTAAGCCCTGATTGCGTATGAAGTTCGCGCGTGTGTGAGTGAAGAGAGCCGTGTTGACGGCTGACTTCACTTCTGTTTATTCGCAATTATTTACCTATTAGTCGTGTCGTTGAATTGTTTTGTTCGACGTTGTGTCAGTGATGGCGGAGGACGCGGGCGCGGCGCTGGCGGCGCTGATGCGGCCGGCGCGGCTGCCGGCGCAGTTCGTGTGCGCGCTCGCGCTGCACCTGCGCGCGCCGCACGCGCACCCGCGCCCCGCCGCCCCGCCCGACAACCAGCACCAGGAGGAGTGAGTGCTACCATACTAGCTCGTGTGCGCGCTCGCGCTGCACCTGCGCGCGCCGCACGCGCACCCGCGCCCCGCCGCCCCGCCCGACAACCAGACACCAGGAGGAGTGAGTGCTACCATACTAGCTCGTGTGCGCGCTCGCGCTGCACCTGCGCGCGCCGCACGCGCACCCGCGCCCCGCCGCCCCGCCCGACAACCAGCACCAGGAGGAGTGAGTGCTACCATACTAGCTCGTGTGCGCGCTCGCGCTGCACCTGCGCGCGCCGCACGCGCACCCGCGCCCCGCCGCCCCGCCCGACAACCAGCACCAGGAGGAGTGAGTGCTACCATACTAGCTCGTGTGCGCGCTCGCGCTGCACCTGCGCGCGCCGCACGCGCACCCGCGCCCCGCCGCCCCGCCGACAACCAGCACCAGGAGGAGTGAGTGCTACCATACTAGCTCGTGTGCGCGCTCGCGCTGCACCTGCGCGCGCCGCACGCGCACCCGCGCCCCGCCGCCCCGCCCGACAACCAGCACCAGGAGAGTGAGTGCTACCATACTAGCTCGTGTGCGCGCTCGCGCTGCACCTGCGCGCGCCGCACGCGCACCCGCGCCCCGCCGCCCCGCCCGACAACCAGCACCAGGAGGAGTGAGTGCTACCATACTAGCTCGTGTGCGCGCTCGCGCTGCACCTGCGCGCGCCGCACGCGCACCCGCGCCCCGCCGCCCCGCCCGACAACCAGCACCAGGAGGAGTGAGTGCTACCATACTAGCTCGTGTGCGCGCTCAGCGCTGCACCTGCGCGCGCCGCACGCGCACCCGCGCCCCGCCGCCCCGCCCGACAACCAGCACCAGGAGGAGTGAGTGCTACCATACTAGCTCGTGTGCGCGCTCGCGCTGCACCTGCGCGCGCCGCACGCGCACACCGCGCCCCGCCGCCCCCGCCCGACAACCAGCACCAGGAGGATGAGTGCTACATACTAGCTCGTGTGCGCGCTCGCGCTGCACCTGCGCGCGCCGCACGCGCACACCGCGCCCGCCGCCCCGCCCGACAACCAGCACCAGGAGGAGTGAGTGCTACCATACTAGCTCGTGTGCGCGCTCGCGCTGCACCTGCGCGCGCCGCACGCGCACCCGCGCCCCGCCGCCCCGCCCGACAACCAGCACCAGGAGGGAGTGAGTGCTACCATACTAGCTCGTGTGCGCGCTCGCGCTGCACCTGCGCGCGCCGCACGCGCACCCGCGCCCCGCCGCCCCGCCCGACAACCAGCACCAGGAGGAGTGAGTGCTACCATACTAGCTCGTGTGCGCGCTCGCGCTGCACCTGCGCGCGCCGCACGCGCACCCGCGCCCCGCCGCCCCGCCCGACAACCAGCACCAGGAGGAGTCGAGTGCTACCATACTAGCTCGTGTGCGCGCTCGCGCTGCACCTGCGCGCGCCGCACGCGCACCCGCGCCCCGCCGCCCCGCCCGACAACCAGCACCAGGAGGAGTGAGTGCTACCATACTAGCTCGTGTGCGCGCTCGCGCTGCACCTGCGCGCGCCGCACGCGCACCCGCGCCCCGCCGCCCCGCCCGACAACCAGCACCAGGAGGAGTGAGTGCTACCATAACTAGCTCGTGTGCGCGCTCGCGCTGCACCTGCGCGCGCCGCACGCGCACCCGCGCCCCGCCGCCCCGCCGACAACCAGCACCAGGAGGAGTGAGTGCTACCATACTAGCTCGTGTGCGCGCTCGCGCTGCACCTGCGCGCGCCGCACGCGCACCCGCGCCCCGCCGCCCCGCCCGACAACCAGCACCAGGAGGAGTGAGTGCTACCATAACTAGCTCGTGTGCGCGCTCGCGCTGCACCTGCGCGCGCCGCACGCGCACCCGCGCCCCGCCGCCCCGCCCGACAACCAGCACCAGGAGGAGTGAGTGCTACCATACTAGCTCGTGTGCGCGCTCGCGCTGCACCTGCGCGCGCCGCACGCGCACCCGCGCCCCGCCGCCCCGCCCGACAACCAGCACCAGGAGGAGTGAGTGCTACCATACTAGCTCGTGTGCGCGCTCGCGCTGCACCTGCGCGCGCCGCACGCGCACCCGCGCCCCGCCGACCCGCCCGACAACCAGCACCAGGAGGAGTGAGTGCTACCATACTAGCTCGTGTGCGCGCTCGCGCTGCACCTGCGCGCGCCGCACGCGCACCCCGCGCCCCGCCGCCCCGCCCGACAACCAGCACCAGGAGGAGTGAGTGCTACCATACTAGCTCGTGTGCGCGCTCGCGCTGCACCTGCGTTTAGTTTAAGAAATAAATGCAAATTTCTTTATGCGGTCCTTATATTTTAAAAATGGACAACAGCTGTGACGTCATTCCTGTCGTCGATTTTGTATGGTGTTTTTGCAGGGGGTCTGAACTATGACTTTTTAAAGCTTTATATGCTATGAAAAAATTACACGAAAATTATTTCGCGTATACAGTTACTCCTCTCTTTCATAGCACTTTCCAGAGAGCGTAAGAAAAAAATATATGCATGTTCCCTATTCGAGCGAACCCCGTTTCCGTAGAGAGTGGACGCTGGAGCAGCGCGGCTACGCGGCGGCGGGCTCGGAGTCGGGGTCGGAGGGCGTGGCCGAGGGCGCCGACGTGGCGCGCTCGCTGGCGGCGCTGGGCCTGCTGCGCGCGCAGCTGCCGCCCGCCGCCGCGCAGCTGGCGCGCGAGCTGCCCTCGCCGCCGCCCCGCATCGCCGGCCCGCTCAAAACTATTCTGAAGGTTACTACACCAATCTACTTTAATACCTCTCAATCTATCGCCGTTTTCAAAATAAACTATCAATATCAAACTATTCAATGGCCCTTAATAAGGCCCCGTTAAAGTCAAAAAACTAGACCAAAATGAAATACAACTTTTCGCAGCACTCTTTATAATTTTATTTACTTGTAACGTATTAGATTTAAAGAAAATCCTGCAACACAATGTGTAAACTTATAAAATTTAAGCGAAATAAATATTTTCAATTTCTATTTCTATTTCAAATACTTACAGTTATGGAATCGCAAGACTCTAAAGAGTAATAATAGATGATGTTATATTTTAGGAAAATACAATTAAAACTGTATCGTAAAATGTAAGTAGTAAAGTTCAATTTCAGCTTATAGTAATGTGGTAAATATAATAGCCTCTGCCTTATAAAGGGTTAAACAAGCAAAGAACGTGTTCGTATTTATTTTTTTATAGAAAGCCAATCGTGGCGATGCCAAGACTGGATTGTACCGCCCCAGAACAAAACATTAAAAAGGCAACATCCTGGTCACTATGGCACCAACTGTAACATACCAAAGGGGTAACGTCTTAAAGTAACTGACTGATTCTACGACCCAAAATTTGTTTTGGTCGAGACAATTTAAGAGCACGCCATTTTTTGCTTTCCTGTTCTTCCAAACACCAAGTGTTACCCTATCAAAGTCCGCCTCAACAGCATCCTTCCAGCAATACTTGAAACATTAAAAGTTGAATAACTTTATTATTTATTTATCTTAGTGGTTTTTGACTGATAAATATAACAATAAAACCAACATTGACTTGCAAAATAAAAAAAGCACGGTTTCTACAAAAGCAATCGCAAACACTATGAACCGAAAAAAACAGCTACGAAAAACCCTCCATTTTATACATAAATAAAAAAGCCACTGTTTTGTTCACAATTCCAGCTGGCAGCTCTCCTCGAGTGCCGCAACCACGCGCTGGTCGACGTGGAGACGGCGCTCGAAGCCGCCGAGGGCGCCAGCATAGAGCGCGTGGGGCGCCGAACCTTAATGCCCGTCATCATCAACCCGAAACCGACCGCTAAGCCGGCCGGGAAAGTGAAAGAAGTGCAGCTCAAACTATTCCACAAGACTGAGTGTTACAACAGTGACCTGCCTTGCCTAGACCCACTGAGACTGAGGACAGAATGATTAAGGAAGATTTAGTGGTGTATCGTGATATGTGACAAGTGATATGAGACAACAAGTTAAAAGTGTATGTGATGTGTAGTCGGATGTGTAGTGATAAGTGGGTCGTTTTCATAAAAATTGTACATAGTTAATGAATTAATGAAAACAAAATCATGATCGCGTCCTTTGGGTAACGAAAGTTAGTCTTACAAACTATATGGGTAACATTCATTACGGTAACTCATCACTTCATCGAATTTCACTGTATCGAATGTATAATTTCATCGAACGCTATTTTCTGCCGAAACCATAATGTTTTCAGGATATCTTGTACATCAATTACGTAGCTTAGGTAAGATTTTTTATTTTTATTTTATTTTCTTTATTGAGGAAAACAAACAGCATACAATAGTACATAAAATATTATGTCAAAAATGGGTAGCTCACAAGCCAATAAAGTTTTCACTAATTTATTTATTTATTTATTTATTTATTAATAGGAAAACCAACGGCTAATACAGTACATTAAGACATATACATAGGATACATAAAGCCAATTATAGGTTTTCACAAATAGAAATAGAATACGTAAGGAAAACAGAGAAATACTTCCTAA
This sequence comes from Acleris holmiana, assembly GCA_949316455.1. Taxonomy (NCBI): domain Eukaryota; kingdom Metazoa; phylum Arthropoda; class Insecta; order Lepidoptera; family Tortricidae; genus Acleris; species Acleris holmiana. The sequence goes on from OX438769.1 coordinate 14,238,964, forward strand.
AAGAATTTTGCATTACATGCGAGATACCATTCTAGTGGAAATAACAATGAAAAAATTAAATTAAATACAAAATTAAAAATTAAAAATTAAAACAGCAGCAGGAATGGGAAAAAATAACAAAATTAATCTAAACTGCAGATTTAAGGGTTTGTCACGGTCAATTATTTATCTTTATTAAAATAATCACAAGTCATTTTCTGTCTTACACAAGGAATTTTGCTATTAAAGATGTCAAGATGCATGTTTTTAGACAATTTGTTCAAATTAATACTTGCACGCCTGAGAAAAGTGTTACGTCTGTATTTGCGTGGACAGTAAGGAACAGAAATCGGAGGAAAATGCCTTTTGCTCTTGTGAGGAACAGTGAAGGATAGGTTAGAGAGGAGCTCACCGCAGTCAACATCGCCATTAGTAATGTTGAGGATATAAGTTATGTCCGCAATTTCCCGACGTTTAAATAGTGGAAGGAGGTGATGCGCCCTACACATGTTGACATAGTCAGACGAATTATAAGGGATACTTAACTTAAAACATAGAAACCTAACAAACTTCCTCTGAATTCTCTCAATCCTGTCAACATATGTCTGATAGCAAGGGTTCCATATTTGCGACGCGTACTCGAGTTTACTCCTAACGTATGAGCAATAGAGGACCTTAATGGTTTTAATTTGGGAAAAGTATTTGGAGTTACGCATTATAAAGCCTAATGATCTGGAGGCACTAGCCACAATTTTATCAATATGAATGTCAAATAATAGTTTGGAGTCATGTGCGACCCCCAGATCTTTCATAAGTGACACTCTACTAAGATGTATAAGACTAATGTACAAAGATGTATAAGATACCCTGGAAACATTATGGTTTCAGCAGAAAATAGTGTTTGATTAAATGTTATTTGATGAAATGATATGTTTGATGAAACGTGTTTCGATGAAATGATAGACTCCTGTTTGTTAAACGAAGGAATCAATTAAGTTTTGTTTTAATTAACCCTTTATAAGGCCCCAGTTAAATAGTTATGCTATGTGAAAGTTAAATATAGGCCCATGTTGACACTTCTTCAAAATCATTTAAAAGAAAGTTATTTTTCATGAAATACAACAATATGTATCATATTCTGTAGTACTTAAGGTTGAAATTCTAAATAAATATATGTGGTCGCTAAATCGCCTGAGCCTTATAAAGGGTTAAAGCCCTGGACTCGGTACAATTTTTCTGAAAGTGACCCAAGTTCGGTGTTTATTTACCTAAACTTCAGTGTTGCACTGTTTGATGTTGCAGAAGGATTATATATTGTATAGAATAAATCGATCAAATTAGCCGTATCAAATACATAATTACTTACTTAAAGTTATTATAATAATCAATAACGTGCTTGGTACGCGTGTATTAAATTTACTTTAAAAAATAGAAATAATTCCAAATTGGTGTATTTTATCAGATCAGTTTCATATTCACGTTGCGTTTGTTTTTAATATGATTGCTAAGTTATTCTTAAAGATAATTTAAAACCCAGTTCGATGAATACCCTTGTAGTAGCCGTTACATATTTACCAGTACTACGCGAACTTTAGGTAAATAGACACTCGATTATTCATTCTGGTGATAATTGTTACCATGGTGAAATAGCTTAAATTGCGAAACCACGGCTTTTTAGCTATTAAATAGATCAAACCGCTGGCAAATTTGCGACCCCTACAGAGTATAACTCTTAAACGGCCCAACCGGTTTTGGGCGAACCTAAATATTTTCTTTATTAAATCTATTTAGTCTAGGGTGGTCCCAGGTTAATAAAATAACCCGCGTCCAAATTGATCCATCCGTTTAAAAACGACGATGCCATAGACATACAGACATATATAGGTGTCAAACTTACTCTTTTCGCCGCAGAGGTTAAAAATAAAGAATTATTATTAATACGCTTGACATTGCTGTCTTTAATCCTTTGAACGCCAACGACGCCTAAAGTAGTCATGAGCTGTCGCGCCTACAACGCCACTGACACTTAAAGTTGTCACAGGTACAGTCACGGACTTTAATTGATCAGCCACTTGCCACTGCTCATATTTTCGCCGTGTAATGCAATCGGGTTTTTGAAACGTTACCATAGCAATCCTTTGGTATCGACCAATAAAATCTGAGTCCAGTTTGGATCAATAGTGACTGTTGTTTAAATATGGTCATAGCAACCCTATTAAACGACCAATAACGACTGTGTTCACAGTAGAATAGCTGATTGGGCGTTGTATCACCAATAGTAGCTGTTGTTTACGTTTAGCCTTAGCAACTAGACAGACATGCATTTGGTTGCCTTTGGGTGATGTCACTCTGTTGTCTGGTTGGTAGATCTGGGTCTCAGGTTAGCCAACCGTTAATATTGCATGTCATTTTGTTCTTCTATTAAACGAAGACGTGTGAATTTCCTTATCTCTATATTCGAGTAAAACCGACTGAACCCGATTTGCATTACACGTCTAAAATATGAACAGTGGCAAGTGGCTGATCAATTAAAGTCCGTGACTGTACAGTTTAAAAGAGACATTATTTCGTATGCATAAAGTTACATTTTGCATAACTTCTAATACATATTTGGCGTGTTAGTAACGCATTTGTATTTGACGTAAGGCGTTGAAAAGTTTAAGAGTAGTGATAAGCCCAACACATCAATGTAAACCTAACTGTTGTCTTTGACCTACAGTCATATTTTTTATTAGGTTAAGTAAACTGTGAGTGGGTGGTTTATGTCTATAATAGACATTTTAATTGCACAAACAAATATGAGTCTGTTAAGAGTGAATTGCAAAAATATTGTACATAGTTAAGGACCTAATTGATGTCAAAGTTTAATTGAAACAAAATATTTTTCCTTTGTGTAACGAAAATTAGTCATACAATTGTATGGGTTAATCTTCGTTACACAAAGAAAAAAATATATTGTTTCAATTAAACATTGACATCAATTAGGGCCTTAACTATGTACAATATTTTTGCAATTCACCCTTAACTTGTGTATTTGCGATAAAATAATGAAACAAGGTTTTTAAAAATAATTTTGATTAAATTTTCTGTTAAGATTAACAAAAAATTTATTAACTTTTACCAAAAGATGAAAATAATGACTGGAGAACTGATAGTTTACTTAAAATAATAAAAAATACTACTTTTATAATATACGCCAATCGTATTAAAGGAGTGAATATTTACTTGAAGCATACTTTCTTTTGATAACTTAGTTTCGTATGATATTTACTTATTTAAGATGACATGAATACAACAGGGTTCTACGAGGAAATAGCTTTCCATGAAATGAAATTCGGTGAAACTATGAGTTCTATTATGAAATGAGTGTCGGCAAAACAAGGAAACACTCAACAAAAAAAATATAGCGGCACATGAGCAATTTTGTACGGTGGTTTTAACCCTGACGCGTGGTTCGAGCCAAAGATTTTAGTAGGTGGGAATTTGAATCTACCGGCAAATGAATAAAGTTCCATATCCTGTGCTCTTAAATGCAATTTTAAATCTAGAAATAAATTAAAATGAACTTTACAGTCATAAGAATATAGTAACAAATTAAACGCATGGTCTCACGTGGTTTATTTGTGTAGTTCGTATAAAGACTTGTTTACTGACTTTTGAACTTATTATTGGCAATCAGCCTACTATTGTTATAATGAAATTGTCTGATAGAGCTCGTAATACAATAAAGTCATTTAGATATATTTTGTGTGCCGCTTTGTGATAGGGGACAGTGATAAGGTAAGAAAACAATTAAACGAAATATTCAATGCAAGGTTAAGTAAAAGAGAATATACTTAATTATCAATTCATAAAAGAAGAGCTACGGTTAGACGCCATGTTGAGTACTTTGGATCAAGGGCGTTCCCAGGAGGGGTCGGGGGGGCACCTACCCCGCTGGGTTTTGTGTCTGTTGTTGATAAAAATTACTGTTTCTGATCCCCCTTCAAGCAGGGTACGCCCTTGGTAGCAGGACACAAAATGTATGGCTTGCGTCAAAGCACATACGCCGTTGACCCGTTGCCCAAGAGGCTATTAATGCCTTATTGCCATCTTGTTTGTGTCCTGCAGCCTGGGCCTCTATTCAACTGCGTTATAACGATATCGTTTTTGACCTGTTTCCGTATTGTCAACGTTTTGATAACTCTTATGTCATGTACAATAATGGCGACTGTGACATAAATGATTCTTAAACATGTCAAACACGATATCGTTTTAACGCACCGGAATAGAGGCCCTGGGCTGGGATTCTACGCGGTATTAACGATATCGTATTTGATGTGTTTCCGTATTGTCAACGTTTTGATAACTCTTATGTCATTTACAATAATGGCGACTGTGACATAAACGATTCTAAAACACGTCAAACGCGATATGGTTATAACACTGTAGAATAGAGGCCCTGCTCTCCGTGTACATGCCGTTTGAGTAAGCTTGACCATATTTCTATGTATATGATAATTATTAGAAATAGCAATAAAATGTCGCTTTTTAAAACGCAGTCCTTAACTTTGACGATACACGTGATGTGATACAAGTGCAAATTTAGTTTTAAGATGATACGCAAATTATGTTTAGCAGATTCGTTTAGTTGTAACATTTGGTAATCTCAAAAATGGTAACTAATAATTATATCGAATTTCACTTCATCAAATGTGTCATTTCATTTCATCGAATTTCATTTTATCGAACGCTATTTTCTGCTGAAACCATAATGTTTCAGGGTATCTTAAACATTACTTCGATTACGAAGGTTAGGTTAGGTTAGATGTTTAAGATACCCTGAAAACATTATGGTCTCAGCAGAAAATAGCGTTCGATGAAATGATACATTCGATGAAAAGTGTTTCGATAAAAATATAGACACCCCTCAAAAGTATTTACATTTATACCCTTACGCCCTGGCACGGTGAGGCAAGCGACACGGAACACACTTCGCTGCGTTGCGTGTCTCATTATGCAAACGCTGCTAACGTTTGTCTTTTCAATCGAGTCAATCCTATACACTTAGCGATTTTCGACAATCGCTAACTTAGCGTTATGCATCGTGACTAGACCTCAAATCTCCAATAGGGTTGCGCTGATAGCGGCAGTCGTAGCCATGCTTGGAGAAGAGACTTGAGTTTTTACCCGACTACGTCAGAAGGAGTGAATGTATGTATATTTCTTTGGCACGCTCTACAGCTTGATAGATTTTAACATATGAGGTGTCGTTAGATTCGTCTTACGTTTTATGCCTTTGGCTGAATTTATAGTTTCCCAATTTTTCCATATGCCGAAAACTTTTTTTTTCGAAACTAAATATTTCAGAACAGGTTCTACGCGATGGTCCTGAAATATTTACAGTTAAAGAACAATATGTGGTTTTGCAAATGAAAAGGTTGGAAAACGATACATAAGATACATTGCACCAAAAGGCAGGCTCCCGTCGACGACAATATCAAAAAACGTAATTGGTTTTAAAAGCTTGCTTGTTTTTATGTCACATCCTTGTCCGTTCTGCTACTTCGCTTTTGACTGTACTGCCATGGATTTGGTCCACTATGACGTAATGGTTTCCTTGTGTTGTGACTTGATGTGACTCGACAATGTAAATGATTATTTTTACGTATTTCTCTCGCTATATCCCATTTATTAGAATAAATAAATAATCGATTTTATTGAGCATTTGTATAACTTTGTGTATCATGTAGGTAAATGTTATTATAATTTGAACTAGTATTGTACATTTTCATTCGAGTTCAAAGCGTTATTATTGTAATTAACTTAAGTTTAGATGATTAAATATAATACTAATGTTGTTTGTATAAACTTGTACATTTGGATGAGAATATTCTGATGTTTTTTTTGTAAAATAACCTTATAAGTTAACAGCAAAGTCAATCCTGTTTGCAAAATATAAGGCATGAGAAATGGTAATTAATTGTACTGCAAAATGATCTGATTTATAAATATAGAATGGGGACTTGACAGCAGCCTATGGAACTAATCTCTTTGTAATTATGTCCTCGCGTGTGATATGCATGGACTTATTTCTCTAATAATTCCATGGTTGATGTCTACAAATAACTCGACATTGGCGAAATACACCTTAACAGGTGTAAAAGCAATAAATTCAAAAAGATGGTATTAAGCCGCCTTCAGGGTCAGCAAAAATTTAATCAACATAAATATGACCTTATTCCCTTTACATTTACTGTATCCATGTTATGTATTAGAAGTGAGTTTACTTACAACCACTAAACTTTTCATGTAAGTAACTGCCATAGGGCGTTGTGTAAAAATTAACCGAATATTTTGACATTTAATATTGATTATGAGGGAAGCAAAACGTAGTCACTGCCTGTTTGCTAGTTTATGTATTGTTACTACTATTAGAAGAACGTTTGTTTCTGTTTCTGCCGAGGAGGAGCTGAGATGCACGACAAACCCTCGCGTATTACGCTGCGAAGTTGTTGAATCTGATGGGTCGTTCTCGCTTCTCTCCCCCCCGCTTGAGTAGAAATGCAGTTTTTAACATGATACAACCTAATGTGTGTGCTGATAACCACGTGGTTTTTTATAGTCAGTTATATACAATGTAATTTAATTACAATAAGACTTATTATATCGCTCATCCAACAGAGATTTTAATGTTATATGTGATCTCAAGGGGTAATCTACCGTGGGTGAAGAAGATTAAAAAAAACGACAACGCCGCGCCGTACTGTCAGTTGTAAGGTTTTTCAAAGATACACAGACGTAAATGTAAAGTTACCACAAATACTTTTTATATTATTGGCGATATAAGGAATAATTTGTACAATTGCGCGTTTGTTTCATCAAAATATCTAGAGATGCACTGACGTAAATGCAAGTTATTTTATTAAAACAGTGGTGTATAAAAGTGGTATGTGTGAGTCATGTTTTACAACACATTTTTTTGCTTTATGTACCAACTAAAAACTAGACATAAAAATGTTGAATTAAATAACAAGAAAAATACAATTTCGTACGGTGTAGTTAGTGTAAATGTCCAGCTTGGTTTGAAATCTTTGTTGCTTTCCTATTAAATTGTAAAATAGCAATTGCGTCATTACTCTGTTGGATGACCGATATATACAAGGTTAATCTAACTAATACGCAGCTTAACGTACAGATAATCTATATAATAAAAATGAATCGCTGAATGTGTTGCTAAGCGCAAACCTCGAGAGCAGCTGAACCGATTTCGCTAATTCTTTTTATTGTGTTTGTTACTGTCAGGAGAAGGTTCTTATGAAAGAAAAAAAAAAGATATATTCGTCAGGGAAAGTCAGAAATTTGCAGCAGGGAGAAGCCGCTGGTGAGCCGCTAGTTCTTCATGTAAACGTGTATCGAAACGTGACGACCGCGACAGTGTGAGTTGGGCACTGTAAGAGTGCGCCGAGGCAACGATACGTAATTACGAAAAAAATGCGTTCGTTTGATCGCCTGCTGCATTGTTTTTACTGAAGCTTTAGTTATGCAATTCATATGTAAGATATTTAAGGAATCACTCTATTTATCATATACTTTAGAAACACGATTACTTGTACTTCCCTCGATAGAAAAAATATCCAAAGATACCTCTACATAACAAAATAAACACTTAGTACGGCGTAATTACTTCACGGAAGATCATCAGTTTTGGATTTACAACAAAACTACACGTCTTCTATATATTCTACACTTTAGATTTGAAAATGTGTTTTTATTTTACTAATATGAAGGAAATACCTAAATTCGCACGCGTTTCGTCCATTTTAGCCAGAGCCGTCACGTTTCCCCCATGTCCGCATTAGTCAGGCTTCGGCCGTCGGACGTGGAGGCTGTGTCGCTTGGTGGTTGGTTGCGTTTATCGCGATTTTTGTGATTATTCACTTTATTTTAAATGGGGAACAAACACAACCAAGAAAGGAAGAGAAGGGGTTGGCAAAAGCACAATGCTAAACGCTTGCGTGAAGAAATGAAGTTAGTTAAAATCGTAAACCTACTGATAGTGGAGTAGTTCTAAGAAACCTGATTTGACAGTTGTCAAAATGCCACGCTAAGGGAGGAGAAAATAAATCGGTAGCAACATAGACTGATTTTCGAGATGTATCGATTTGTATTACTAAGACTTTGTAATCGTTTAGTTGTAGTCTTGATGTTTTGGGCCAAAATTGGTTTATTTACACAAGTAATTTTAAACAACACGCGAAGTTCTTTCAATTAGTAGGTAGGCATATAAAAAATACACTTCTATGGTGAATATTTACCAAGATATAAAAGTAGTTTAGCTAAAAAAACACATTTACAGGCAAAACAAGCTTCTTAGAACGACCCGAGGTTTTTTTTACTATAATTAATTATATAATATTGTTACTTCGTGGGATGGTTTCAATATTTCTAGAGCAAGACATCTCCAGAAATCTGAATACAAAGAGAATACTCCGTAAGAATACTCAGTACCTAACAACTATATTTCAACAAATGAGTAAAATTGCAAAATTATTCATATTTTTTTATTTATAGGGTTAATGTTCCAGTTGTTGGCAGTTCGCTACAAAGCGAAGAGTTAGGTACCTAATGAACCGGTGAGGTATGCGTAAAAATAGTAAGAGGTGTATAGGAAAACATTTTAATAAATTTAGTATGAATTTTCACATTATCTTTATATTTTTTCAATTTACAGAGTAAATGAATTGGTTGACATCGATTATAAAATTTACCACACAATGGAATTGTAAGTCCCAAATACGAATTATTTTTATAGAATGAGGATTACAAAATTTCATCCAAAAACTAATTCTGTTAATAAATAAATTATAGTTAAATCAAAACGTTCTGTTTTATTACAGGATGCCAATGGACCAAATTTCTTGTCTTTCAGTGGATGGAGAAATAGACAATGACATTGCTTACTCACACAGACAAAATAATGCCGTGAAGTAAAATCCGATATTGATTATTGTTGTTTCTTATGTCCTAATATTTTTTTCTAAAGATACCTGCGTACATTATTCATTACATTATATACATACAAACATTAAGTAGGAACTTCTAAATATGTGATTGATACAGCAGCTTTAAGTTTTTAGTTTTTTAAAACATCAATTTAATTTTATACTTTATAGTGATCAGAATCAGACATTGAAGTTTTTGCGGAAATAATCATGGATAAACATTCGTACAAACTAAGATCCTTTTTTTAAAGACGGTTAAAATACCAAAACCTTCTCCTATGTGAAACAAATACTTTTCTGAAAACCGCATTAAAAACGGTTCAGCCAAACGTGAGATAATCGCGGACAAACATACATACATACATACAGGTCAAACTGAGAACTTCCTTTTCTTTGAAGTCAGTTAAAAATAATATCTTGAAGAAAGGGTCCATGACTGGGATTTTTGCCCTACTCAGCCGTTCTTATTACTTTACATTAGGTATTGAGTTCACTTTATTTTGTGCTTAGAATATTGTCAATAAAGGTAATTAGGTTTTATTTCATTTCAATATACAGTCACATTAAATCACGGGGTTGTTGAGCCACCATAGAACTCTGTCCTAATGACAGCGTCAAGTCACGCAAAAGAAATTATTTACGTCAAAATTTACCGTCAACTTTCTATGAAAGGGTTCTCCCGGTAACCTTCGGAGAGGGAAGATGGCCGATTGGAAGATGTACGGCTTGTACTTATGATTTATTCTCTTTAGCCGAACAATTTGCCCAATAAATATTATAAATAACTTAACACTAGCTAAATACACCATAGATGTACAAACGACATTAATTAAAAATTATCTATCTATCTGTGAGTGGGTTCTAGAGTGGCTCAACAATCTCGTGATGTGACTGTACCTCAACAATACAAGTAATTCAATCCTACCTTACCTACCGACAGTAAACAACAAATTTAAAAAAAAATGTAGACTGAATAAAGTTTTTAACTTCTTATAGTCAATATTTGAATAAAAGTATTCGGAATCGATTATGTTTTTTTATTTTGTAAACATTGGTAGCAACCTCCGCGCCTATTGGACCGGCGCACGGCTCGTCAGGCGCGGCGCGCGGCCGGCGCATGGCTCCAGCTCGCTCCTTGCTGGTGTGCTATACGCACACATACACAGAGTGCATAAAATACCTAAAGTTAATGAGCGCAAAAAGCTCGGTGCCTCATAATAGCCACTTGGACTAAAGTCATGCATATATTTATTCCTTAGGGACTAGTGATCCTTTACTCCCTAGAGACTGATTTACTTTTTCCTTTTCATTTCCTTATATTTAATAAGCGCCTTCAAATCACAAACAGCCAGATAGTCATGTTGCTATTTAATTATATTGTCCTTGTCGTTGAAGAACGCGATGGAAAGCAGGCTGGGCATACAACCTCCACCGCCTCAGACTTCGTTTCGGAAATGTTTTCTATGGATTATTACTTATGTTCTAACCCCAAAAACAATGTTATTTTTTATTTATTGTGATACAGTAATAATCATTACCTTAAATAATAACAATTACCTACATGTAGATAAAAAAATTGGTTTAATCCTTCTTTACTAACTGTATTTATAAACTATTTTAGAGTAATGAATGTACTGTCAGTATTTGCGAGAGCAAGCGTGATAAATAGCGAAAGCCAGCGGAACGCTATTAAGAAGGTTGGAGTAAATTATTGTACAGTCTACAGAAACAGACAAAAAAAAATGCAAAAAAGTTCAAATCTTATTATTCTGGACCCGCACGAATGCTTAGCAAGTAGAGTTTGACGTGGTGACATGTAAAATAACACTATTCTTGCTTGGTACCTAAATACCGCAGCAGATATTAGTTAAAAATTGAATCATGTTGGCAATTTTATTCAAAATGGCGTCTTCATTTTTGGCATGCACTTTTACCAACCTATAGTCATCTTCATCTATACTAATATTATAACTGTGAAAGTAACTCTCTCGGTCTGTCTGTCGGTCTGTTGGTAACGCTTTCACGGATAAACCGCTGAACCGATATAGATGAAATTTTGTATGGAGATTGTTCGAATCCCAGGGACATAGGGTACTTTTATCCCGAAAAATCCAAAATTATTTTTTCAGTTTATATGCCACAATAGGGCTCTTTATACGTCGTTAATATTAAGTGAATCTACTAACGCTTCGGACAAGACCATCATTATGTTGCGGAGAAGAAGCGCCGCAAGAAACTCCAGTGGCAGCTCATTTTTTTTTATCATAAAATACTACTCAAAAGTAAGTTACATCACAAGTACTTAAAGTAATATATAGGTAATAATTATTAAAACTAGAACAAATAAAATCATTACAAATGTAAGGCTAATAACATTAAACTAAAAATAATGAGTAAGTATAGGAGAACAACACGACGAGGTCTCTACTTCAAAAGCCATAACTAGAATAATTAACTGAAGAACCATTCCTTGCAAACGTGAACAGACCGGACCCCACAAGCAGCACCCATTCACGAGTATGAAGCGTATCTCAGCAATCACCTCTCTCAACCATCATGACATGTCATGTGTTCGGGAAAGTGGCGACCCAATCAACGATCGCTGCCGTAAGCAAAGACCTTTAAGCGAGCTTGACATGCTCATGCTGCCGGACAACATAGAAGTATTTTTTTATGTAACAGCTGTCCGGCGAGAAAAGAGAAAAAACCCGGGAGCCGTCTAATTTTTCGGAAATGAGGGTACAGCAATAAACGACTTCTACGCGAACAGAGTCGCGGGAAAAAGCTAGTCCGCATTGTGCGCGAAAAAGTAATTCATGTGTTAAAGCGTTAAAGTCGCTTATTTAGAAGTATTTACCACCACTATCCATGAGAACATCTGTCTAACAACTTTATCTTAGACATAGGTATATACCCTTCTAATCTGTGACTTAAACGATAGACGTTAAATAAAGTGAACTTATCAATATTAGTTATCTTTATTTTTTAATATATAGAATGACTTGGCTTTTTGTGAATCTTAGATCCCTTTCTAACACGGATATTACGCTGAACATTTTAAAATCGATTAGAGAATCAATTTCTCGGCGCGCGACTCGTGCGAGTAAATTATACCCAAAAATGCATACAATCAAAATCAATGATGAAATATACAGACACACGCACATTGAGCGAGCTAAGGTGTAGACGGTGAACGCAAATATTTGCAATATTTGCGTCCTTTGATGTGTGGCCAAAAACCGACATGCGGGCGGATACGAATGTTTGCCTATTTGTGTGATACAAATATAGCAAATATATTTTTGATACGAACATGCAACCCCAAGTGGAGTGCCACCATTAGGCAGAGTTGTTTGATCACTTTGATCAGTAGTTAACTGAAATAATGGTTAATATCGTAAAGAAGATTCTATAATTTGACACTTTTCCTTGAGATTTAACCGTTAGTTACGATTTTTAACAATTAGTTATTTTACTGCTGATCAAACAACATGCCCCTAGAAACACGTATTAACGTTTTGAAAATTGGCTGGAATACGTTAGGTAAGTATGACGTACACTGATACTGACGTACGTACGGTACGTGACACTGGCACAGATTAGACTGCCAGTCAGTCGTAGCAAAATAATGTTTACTTAAAAGTATTGATTAGTTGATTACTATAAACTAAGCCATTTTATTTTACTTGAAAAGCTGCGCTCAGTTTTTTAAATTTACATAATACCTACTCATAATGACGGAGTCAAGTGCAGCCGAGGAGAATCCTTTAGATATTGACGCCAGTCACTTCAACTCCGACATGTACTTAGAACGACTCCTGAAATGCGCAAATTTAAGGCAAATCATGGATAAGGAGGCTGAAATTGTTACTCAGAGTCAGTTCCTACAATCAGAAATGCAGACGTTAGTCTACGAAAATTATAACAAATTTATATCGGCCACAGAGACTGTACGCAAAATGCGATCTGATTTCAAGATTATGCAGGAAGAAATGAATAAACTTAGCGAAAATATGAATAAAATCACGTCATTTAGTGCTCAGATATCAGATTCTTTGAAAGAAAGCGGTAATAATGTGAGCAGGTTATGTGGAACGCGGCAATTACTGGATAAACTTCAATTTCTATTTCTCTTACCAACCCAGTTGAATAAGGCAATACAAGAAGGTCGATATGCTGACGCCGTCCACGACTACACGCACGCTCAAAGGGTTTTGCAGAAATACGGTAATCAACCCTCATTCCAGAGTATTCAAACTGAATGTTCAGACATTATTTGCGAGCTAAAAAAGACATTAAGGGATAGACTTTTGAGTCCTGAAACATCTGCATCTGAATTGGCAGAAAGTGTGGGGTTGTTAAGACAGCTTCAGGAAACGGATTCTTCCCTCCAGGACACCTTCCTCAGTTGTTCTGAAAGCCGGCTCAACCAACATTTACAAGTCCTGGACTCAATGGTAGAAAGTACAGATATATTGGAATGGGTTGAAAAGTGCAACAATATGCTTTTGGCCGATTTAGGGATAGTGATATCATGCTATCATGAGATGTTTCAAGAAAAAGACAATACTAACTTACCAGACTTTGCTGACAAGGTCATGACTCAAGTGTTCAGTCTTTTTGAAAAAGTGGTTAAACGACCTGAGAATATTGGGACTGAGATTCTCATCAGGGGGTTGGACAAGTTCTTTAGAAAACTGCAAGCCATGACTGAGATCATATCCAGTGACAGTATGTCCAATAAAGCTGTTGATGCTGTGATACAGTGCATCAATCATAAAGCCACCATTCAGTACCAGTCTATTCAGGCACAGTTCAAGGAGAGCCTCATGAAGGTGCGGCAGTCTCTCGCTGGTAAAGGCTCAGATAGTCCAGATCTCAAAGACATTCTTAACTCCTTGCAAGTGTACTTGATGCAGAAAATCCAAGCTTCCTTATTAGATCTTATGGCATTTTTACAAAACAATTTATCATTTGGCTTAAAACAGTGGTGTGCCCATGCTGTGGCTGACAATTGCTGGATTGTTATTTCAGAATCCATGATAAACTTATCTGACATGGTTAAAAAGATGGCTTGCTTACAGTCTTCTAATAACATTCCATTTGAACTCCTGCTGATACTAGCCAAGCTGTGTTTAGAGATGCAGGACAATGGAGTCACTACTCTACATACTCACTTGTTAAAACTTTTAGACGAGTCTGCTCCAGGGTTAATTGTTGAAAATAAGGATACAAATAGAATAATGGTACATTTGTCGACGGCAGCTCAAGCTGCATTAGATTCGGAGGTGGTTTACATAGGGCAGACAGCTGCTCAGATGTTGCGAGTATCTGTGCTGGCTAGGGACTGGCTGCGAGCGCCGGAGCCCCGGGGGCCGCGCGCCGTGTGCCGCCGCGTTGTGGAAACCTTAGCAAGTGCCGACAGCGCTGCCTCACAACTGTTTCCAACTAGCATCAAGCAGTCGAGCGACTCGAGTCGTCGCACCATTTGGTCTCGCGCGCCGTCGTCCTTCTCACCCATCAACAGAATATTTTCAGAAAGAATCGAGGTGTTTAGCCCGGCCGGCGCAGACCGCGCCGCTTTATCTAATGGGGCCCTCAAAGTAGCCCTAAAAGCATTAGTGGAATGCGTGAGACTGCGCACTTTCGGCAGACATGGCTTGCAGCAATTGCAGGTGGACATTCATTTCTTACAGCAGAGGTTATCTTGCATGGGCAATGATGAAAGGCTCCTTAACGCGTTACTAGAAGACGCATTGTCTTCTGCGCAGTTGAGATGTGTGGACCCTCAGCTGATGGAACCGAGCATAGTCGATATTATTTGCGAAAGAGGGTAATGCGAGCAGTTAATTGGCTTTCAAGATGCATATATTTATTGTTATAAATTCAATAATTAGGAAAAATAGGTAGTATGCAAAACTGAAATTTATCATTAGAATAAACACCTAATGTATTTTCTGAGAATTTATTTATAACCCATTAACCAAAAATTTGCATCATTATGTTAAAAATAATAATCATCTACATCATACATATTTTTCATATATATTGTAAAATGCTTCTAAAACATGAATCTCAACAGACAGACTAATTTGATTGAATAATTTAACTTAGAGTTAGATAAACAGTAATTTCCCATGAACAATTTTGATAAAAAAAAACAATATTGGTCCTAGAATATTCTATAAATTTGTTTATTTTTTGTCAGTTAATTGTTTCACAAAATATATATTATCTTCTTAATTTGTCAAATATGTTTTTCAAGTTGAGGTTGCCTCAAAATTCATTTTTTATTATAACTAACCGCTTACTCCTGATGCACCAGAATTTTAAAATACCAGAATCCCTATCATTTCATTTAAGGATTTCTTATTGTTTCTACCCAATATTTCGAATCTGGTATATTGTATAGTGTATTGTGCATTTTGAAACTCCGGTATATCGGAAATGAGAACTGTCAACATTTTTCATTACTGGTATACCCCAGGAATTCCATAAGTCTGGTTAAATTTGGATGAATTGGGATACATATTAAATTCATGTCAAATTAACTACCGCAATATATAGTTAAATATTTAAATTCATATTGGTTTTGTTACAGTCAATCCTGGTAACATTAAAGGGGCTTAAAAAACAATATTCTATGTTCGAATAGGTTCCTACTTGACAAAAAGGTTAGCAGGGGATGATAATAAACTTATTACAAATATATTGTAAACATTTGGGGATGGCATCGCCTGACTGTGAACTACGTGAAAAACTTGTCAAAATCTGTTGTGTAGTCAAGCGGAAAATCAGATAGATATAATGAGCGATCTTACAGGTACTATACAAGTCTGGTTCCATACGGCACAGAAAAATATGGAACTTCTGGGGTAAAATATATATATACACATTATTATTAAACCCGTCAATACAATCATCTAAATTTACTTCTAGTTGCTTATAAATAACTTATGCATAAACATTTTACATATATTCAAAATAATTAAAGAAGCACTATATATTTAAATTGATTCGGAATGAACATTCCGAATCAATTTCTGCCGTAGAATATCTTCCTTCTTTACAATAGGGGTTTAATTTCCGATCATAACAGAAGGTGAACAATTTTTCATTATTACTAACTCCATAGATCGCCTGTGAAAACAAACGAACCTTAAGAGTTCGAGATACTACCAAATATATCGGATAGTTCTAGTGACGCAGCATTATTGAACACAATCTAGCAAATTAACATACAAATAAAAATCGCATAAGAAAGTCCTCCTCATAATTATTATAGCACTGTGACACAACACCTACTTACACATCTTAAGATCATCTACAAAATCATCTACCTCTCGTTAAGACTACATATATGAATGACTTTTGTGTAAAAGACTTTCCAATGTGATTTTTTGGTCAAAATAGTATATTGAATAATTGTAATGAGAATGTTAACCAGCCACATGACTAAGGCCATTAGTCCCAGTGCAAACCGGCGAACGGCAAGGCAACGCATCGAAGAGTATCTGCCACTAGATCTGCGCCGGACCGCCCCGGCTTCTGCGTAGCATGCCTCGGCGCGACTCGGCATTTTCGAATACATGAAGCTTGTAAACAGAAACAAATCCAAGCGACCAGTGGCACGAGGGGGGATGCCGATGCCGAGGCACGTCGGGGATGTCGCAGTGTAAGCGATGCCGATCTCCTTCGGTGTTCGCTTCGATCGCCTCCCGCCGCGGCAACTTCTAGCCCTTTCGATGCCCCGAGATCGGTCTCAGAGCTTTCAAATCTATCATTTGATTTAATAGTTTAAAATCCCCGGCCTTGCCGTCCACCGGGTTGCGCTTGGGTTTGGCTCTGGAACTTAAATTCTATTTGTTAAATAATATTATTGAAAGTACAGATAAAATAGATTACGGTTGCGCATTAGATACACAGTTACAGAGATTGCACATCGTGAAGTCGGAAATCAAAATATGTTCTCCTTAAGCTAACGAACAATATAAATATACCTAATAATTATAATTATCCTTAGTACATCAATTCAAATTGACAAAATATACTTATAGTTTATGTTTGCAAATGTACAATATAGACACGGCCGACGCCGCCGATACGGCCCACAATATTGCAATATGTAAAAATATTTGTATACAATGGTCCGCGCGGATATTGTGAGCTATCTACCGTCCGGCCGGCGCGGTGCCAGTTGACATTCATAGAGAATGTAGAATATCGTCCTCCTCTATCGCCCTAAACTACTTGCGCGTGCGTTTCTCCGGAAAAGGAACCCCGCCGTGTACGCGATTTCTTGACTTAGCGGTTTTCATAATCGTCTCCGAAACTGATTTTCGAGCGTCCGCTTTGTCACTCTTAGTATTGGATTTCCGCACAGCTTCGGCATTCTGATCCTTTTTGGCGGCAAGTTTGGGTTTGTTAGTATCGGCGGTTGCCTTCTGGTTCCCGGGCGGCTCGTCGCGGCGGCGGCGCACGCGCGGCGGGGTGTGCGCCAGCGACGCGTGCCGCGCCAGCAGCGCCGCGCTGCTGAACAGCTGCCCGCAGTCGCAGCGGTGCTCGGCCGCCAGCGTGCCTGCCACACACACACTGTGAGGGATGATTCATCCTAACTTAATACCTAGTCCGTGGTACCACTAAATTATCATAAATGACGAAAATGATGCACTAGTGTTTAACGAAAATGTTAAACACTTTAGTGCATTTTCATCATATGAGAAGAGAGAAGTATGACCATGTCATTCACATTGACATTCATTTGAACAATATTTTTTTCAAAAGTGATATTCATATGAAATAATGGGAATTAGATCAGCGGTTCTCAATTTTTTTTTGGTTACGGATCCCTTTTGTTAATTGAAATATTTGACGGAACCCAGAATACCTCCACCTACAGTTCTACACCAACCTAACGTCGTGAAAAACGCTGAACTGTTGAACTGAGGAACAGTCATATATTAGAGCTGGTTTATGTTTTTTTTCTATTATTACAAGTACTCTCGCGGAAGCTATGTGAGCTCACAGAGGCTATGCGAAGTCCAAGGGGTCTGCGCAGGGCACTTTGAAAATAGCTGCATTAGATAATGGGACTATGGGACACAACACATGAAATTTAGCGCACCGAGTTTAGAATAAGAACAGTATTTACTTACGTCGCTTGACTGGTTTCGCAGGCGTCGGCTGAGGTTTGACAATGGCTTTTCCCAGTGACTTTCGCTTTGCTATAGCGCTTAGAGATTTCCTCTTCTCTGTCATGGTCTTTCTTCGTTTTTTATCAATGCCCGCGGACTCCTGCTTGCCGCTCTGTGCGGGTTTCTGGGAAATATTCTTTGGAAACGAGTACTTCACGTCGCTATCGTCGGAGTCAGTCGATTGAATTGGTTTCTCTAACTTCGGCTTTACCGCTTGTTTTGGGAATTGATTTGTTGGAGCGATCTTCACGTCGTCCGATTTGGCCCTGAGTCGGGGGATTTTAGGCGGGTGCTGTAGCAAAGACTTTCTCCTGACTAAGTCTTTAGAATTCGGTTTCTCAATTTGCAAGGAACTTCTTTTCTTTGCTCGAACTTTCATAAAGTTCTTTCCTTCGGCCGTTTCGTCTATTTTGAAGTCTGGGTTGATCATGTATCGCACTTCATCGTCGTCACTGGACGCAATAGCGGCTGCCCGCACTTCCGCGACTGGAGTCGAAGGAACAACCTTTTGGCGCTTTGTCACCGATGCAATTTTGCCTTTCATGGCCACTTTCTTCTTGGGCGTATCTTCTATAACTATAATCTCATCGACATTTATTTTAGCTGGAACAGCAGCAGCTTTGTGCGTAGCTTTAGGAATTGGGCTTTTAAGAGTTGGGGCATCCTTTGATTTAGACAATTCTTTGGGCTCGTTAAGATGTTTGTCGCTTTTATCAGTTGTCGTTACTAATTCACTATTTGACTTATCTTTTTGTTGTGCTACTTCTAATTTAGCCAGAGGAATATTTGATGTTTTTAATGCATTCGTTTTCTTTGGATCAACTGAGACCGTCTCCATTATTTGTGGTTCAGTTATAATTTTAACTGTACTTTCCTCTGGTATGGTACATTTGATACTATCTTCATCATTCTTATCTTCCGTAGGCGCTTGTTTAGTCGCCGACTGTCTCTTTTTCCGTAAGCAAATTACCGAATGTTTGGTAAGGGAATGTTCGTTAGGGAACACCATGTAGCAGAGGTTACATTCGTGAATAATGTCTTTTGTAGACAACGAACTTTTAACACTTTTTTGATCGTCGGACTTTTCCGAACTTGTCTCTAGATGTTGTTCTTTGTGCTCCATTAAATGACGTAATTTTCTAAAAGATTTACCACATATTTCGCACTGCGGTGGGGCCGTTGGCTTTTCAGGGTTGACCTGCGTAACAGAGTTGGATCTCTGTCGATTTATTTCGTCGTGGGTTTCCCTGTGCTCGACAAGGTGGTGTAGTTTCCTGAACGATTTGTCGCAGGGTTCACAGCGGAATCCGGCACTCTGATCTTCTGCTTTTGAAGCTTCTTGGCTTTTCGGGAGCTCTTTCTGTTCGGAAGAAGTTTTTCTTAGTGGCAACGGGTTATGGATCAACCTGTGCTGCACCAAATGATGCAGCTTCCTGAATTCTTTCGTACACTTCTCACAACTGAAAACAGATTTTTCAGTAGACTGAGGCTCCTCAACAGATTTTTTACATTCGCCTTTCTTATGCTGAAGCTTATGGCTGACGAGATAAGAAAGCTGTCTAAAACTCTTGCCGCAAATTTCGCACACAAGATTACTGGTTTTCGGCATTAATTTTGTCTTTGCAGGTTTTCGAGATTCCTTCTTCACCTCTTCGATTATTTTAGATTTTTTGGCATCCGTTTCTAATTGAATGACGTCATCATTGGATGACGTAGATTTGCAGGCGGAATCCTTAGATTTCCGTTTTCTGGGAGTGTGAGTGGTGGTAGGCGGGTAGTCGATGTCTTCGTGCCGGAAGTCACGCGACCTGGACTCATTCTCGGTCCACTTGGTGTAACTGTCACGCGACGTAGTCTCGCTCTCTCGCGACTTTGTCTCACTCTCGCGCGAGAGTCGCCCGCGGCGTGGGCTGTGCTTGTCGGAATCAGAGCGGCTGGGCGAAGGCCCTGTGCAGTGCTTGACATGTTTAAACACTACGTTCTCGGAACGGAACAGCTTGCTGCAAATTGGACATACAATATTTTCATTTATTTTTCCCATGGTCCAATTTTCCTTGATCAAAGCTTCGTCGTCGCTAGTATCCTCGTCAGAGCTACTTAGCACATCGGCTTTAGCATCTATAAGCCGCGGTCTTTTCTGCGGACTGGGCACCTTGACCGGGGCAGCATTAGGTGAACCTTCCGGCAGCGGGTATTTCCTCGGCCGCCCGCGTCCCCGCTTCATAGGTGTGCCTTGCGGGCTGTCTATGGTCCGAATACTAGTATTAGCGCTTAGGCACTCCGACTGGTTCTCCAGCATTTCAGCCGCTTTAACTAAGTTGTCTATGGCTGACACCGTGTCCATGTGGACCGCAGGAGGTACAGGGTTAGGTTGGACAGTCTCTGCCCTAAGAGAAACTTTAGTTTGCGGGTCACTAGCGGCCTCAGGTCGTAGGGAGCTCCGCCCGAGTAAGTACGACTTTTTAGGCGCGAGATTCTTAATGCTTCTTTCGGGTTTATCTTCAACCTTCCGTTTCTTCTTAGGTGACACTTCTATCCCTAGGTCTCCAGGTTCAATTAGTTCCAAGTCCGGTGTTTCGACAGGGGTCAGGACTTGTTTTCTTTGATGCTTGCTTTTCGTTTTTGTTTCGTCAAGGCTCTTGACGTCTTCAATAGCGTCGAGTATGTCGGAGTCGAGCGAGTCGTTAGTGCCGATAGTGAGCGCGTCGGGCTCGGCGCGGCGCGCGGGCGACAGCTCGCGGCCCTGCGCGTTCAGCTGCGCCGCCGTGAACTCTACGCCGGAATCTAAATACATTACCTTGACCGGCTTATCCTCGATAATAGTTATAGGACTGTCCATTAGCTTTTTGGCTGTCAATGCGACCTGATACGCCATTTGAAGCTTTGTTTGATATTGCTTGCTTTGAGCTTCCGTTACAGGCGTACATTTAGTCGCACCTTTGCTGGGATGGTATTGCCTGACGGGGTGTGGCTTATGAGGAGACTTCGCTTTGGCTTCGGCGAGCATCTGCTCGTTCCGCGAGATTTTCTTAGGCGGCATCTCTTTTGGTACCACGGTTTGTACTACTTGGTACGCCTCTGTGACTGCTAAGCAGTTCTCGTAAGTGATCGAATTGCGCCTAGCAAATTTGTCGAACTCCTTTTCGGTTATTACTTTATCTGTAGACGTTTTGCTCCCGTTATCTGATTTAGGCACGGGCTCCGTCGGCAACTTTTCCGTCGCTTTTGGTACGCTATGCAAAACGATCGAATTATGGTTAGCAGGTTCAAGTTTCGTTATATTATCTTCAAAATCTTTCAGTTTTTGCTGTGATTTTGGCAGAGGCAAGAGGTTTGGAATCTTGCTCAACTTTTGCT
The DNA here is from genome assembly GCA_949316455.1 of Acleris holmiana. NCBI lineage: Eukaryota > Metazoa > Arthropoda > Insecta > Lepidoptera > Tortricidae > Acleris > Acleris holmiana. Next base: position 14,260,478 of record OX438769.1, read on the forward strand.
GTACCGGTTGGGACTCAACATTAGATGATACTGTAGGATCAGTCTGATAAGGCCAAGGCAGCTCGTGCGGCGGTCTCTCCACAAACGGGATGCCATGTAGTTCATTCATCTTTATTTCAATTGCATCTAAAAGAGCGGGCTGGTCTTTGACAGGCGTTTCAAGGTTTTTATCTTTTTTCTCACTTGTTTTGTCAGTTGCTGTCTGTTTAACATCTTCTGGACTTTTTACAGATACTGCCCTGTTAATTATGCCTTCAATTGTTTTATCGATTAAATGTTGGTTGTTAATCTCTTTTCTGCGAGACTCCTCTTTAGTAGTATTAGAGATTACAGCTGAAGATTCAGGTTGTACTTTCTGGACATTTTCCAACAAGGGTTTTTTAATTAACGTTGGTTTCAATTTTACTAAAGGAGCCTCAGATTTTAAAGGCCCTTTGCTTTCGCGTTTAGTCATAGACTTACTTGCAAATGCCGCTTCAGTTTTGCTATTACCCTTTTGTAAAGATTCTTGAATTTTAATATTTGCATTGTAAGTTTGTCTTTGACTATCTATTTTCTTCAGCACATCTCTTCTATTTAAGTCAAAAGGCTGTTTGAGTTGGTTAGTATTAGCGCTGTTTACAGGTACTTTGGACACTTTAAATTTATTCAAAAAGTCCTGCCGATTAACTTCAGTCCATTTCCCAAAGGGAACGGGAGCATGATTATTATTAATGGACTTTGGTTCAATATCAACTGTACCTTGATTTCCAGGTTCAGCTTTTATATTACAATCGCTTTTTGATTCAGCAGATTTTATAATAATAGGATTTCCTTTTACTTTAACAATGTTTAATTTGTTTATTTCAATTTTTTTCTGGGTATTTATTTCACTCTGTTCTTTGTTAGCTTGTTCAGCGATGGCTGTTATAGTTTTCGTGTCTTTAGCAGGTAAAGCTTCCTTTTTATTAGGAATATGAGATGTATTTCCGATCTTTTGCTGTATTTTTACTAGATTTTCTGGTTCATCTGCTTCAGATTTAGTTAAATCTTTGTCAGTTTGAGAAATACTGAAGTTTTCAGTTTTTTTATTCATTTGTGTTGTTATTACTTCTAAAGTCCCTGTCTCTATATTATTCTGAAGTTTAGTTTCCTCTGTCTTTGCAACATCAGTTTCAATTTTACTGAAACTTTCTGATTTGGTTTTCGATTTTTCAAATGCGTCTAGACTCCCTGTAAGATCACTAGGGTTCGGTAGTTTGTTTTCCTCTTTACTAGATTTGTTTATTTCTAGATTTTTGACTACATTTTCTGTAATAGGCAGCTTAGTGTTATCATTTTTTGTCAATTTCCGAATTACGTTTGTATCATCAACTGCTATTGTTCCTTCCCAAGGTTTGCCATTTTGAGGTTCTTTACTTTCTTCAATGAATTTATTAAAACTTTTTTCATCTGCAACCAATGTAGGTTTAAGTTTTTCAGCAGATTTGGGTTCCTTAGGAATATATGTAGTTATCTCTTTGTTTTCCTGTATATGTATTTGATCTTCCACAACCACAGTTATAGCGTCTGTAGCTGGGACAAGCTGTCTTTCATCCTTGCAATTCAAATCTTGTACTTCAGTGAAACTGTCTTTATCTACCACCTCCTCAATCACCAAAGCTTCTTCATCAATCTCCTTTTCCTCTAAATCTATAATTTCCGTAGATATTATTTCATTTTCGTTAGACTCTTCACTTTCTGGTATCTCAATAGGATCCAATTCCCCAATTTTAGTTTGTGTTTCACTTAAAGCTAGTGACTCTGTTCTGGGATGTTCATCATTCGACTCAATATTTTTATTTGAACCAGGATTTTTTGGTGGATTTTCCACAACTGCATTCGATTTAGTTTCTTCATTCATAGATTCTTTATTGAAATCTGAGAACGAACTCATTACTCCTATGCGTTTAAGGTCTTCCATGACAGAATCTTTGATTTTTTTCTCATCGTTTCCGTCGTTATGAGGTATGTCTGTCACTTCAATGCTTTTATTTTCAAAAACATCTTGAACATTGTCTTTATAAATTGCCTCATCCGGCGTTTTTTCAGGACTTGCCGTACCTTTATTTATTGTGATTGGTGTATCAAACATTTTTTGTTTACAACTGTCTGTATGAACTTCAATAGTTTTTTTTATATTGTCAGAGTGTCGGCTGGGGTGCAATTGTTGGTCTACCATGGTTTTTGTGAGAGGAATGCCTTCTTTATTGGGCGTGGAGTGATATGCCATTAATGGAGATTTACGTGATTCACTGTATTTGATCGTTTTACTATTTGAGTTTAATTCAGTTTTAGCCTCAGCCTGAACATCTTTGCTTGATTCTGTATCTACTTCTTTGTCAGAAGTGTTGGTTGTCATTTCAACAATTTTGCTGGTACCAGGTTCTGCAATATCCTTTATTGGTAAGTGTATGGGGTTTTGCGGCAATGAATGCCCTATCCCTTCTTCAACCGGCTGAAAAAAAAGAGCGTATTTTTATATTACAATAATATGATCATTAAAAATATAAAATACCATGTAAACCAGCATCACGATAACTATTTATGGGTGAATCAACTTTTAAGGTACTCCCCAATTTTTGACATGTCTCACTATGTCACCTTAATTTGGTAGAATGCAATTATTTTTTTTGATGTGGTCAATATATTGAATAAATTAGACGATTAAACTTACTTTCTAGCTGACAATTTTAAAAATTCTTCTATGATTTACACAAATATATCAGGTAACGCAGGGGACGACGTTGTCCCCGGGTTTTGTATGAAAAACGTGCATTTTCCACTGCGTTACCATGTTTTTACAAAATTATAGAATTGGTTTATGATTATGAATAGTGAAATCCGAAAATCTGATTATCTAATTTTAACATGTGTAAACCATTATCAATCTCACATATTCTAGTAAGTTTTTATTAGCGTGTAGAAAAGGAGGACTTTAAAAGTTGATTCACCCTTATACCTGTTTTTTAAACTTTAAACAATTAACTCCAAGCATTGCTTCTCTTTTTAGAACGAACCTATACTACGCCATTGTTTAAATAATAAAATGGATGTAAAAGTTTACATTTCAATCATAAATTACAACCAAAACGCTACTGGTACCACCGGATTTAAATTAAACTGGCCGGTTATAACTGCCATTGTGACGTTTTTAACAGACTTAAAAAAAAAGAAGGAGTTTCTCAAGTATGTTTTTGTATAATTGTTACGCGATTACTACGTCCCGATGTTGAAAAATGTTTTTTTTTGTTTGATAGGGTATACACCTGAGGTGGTCCCATTGTCAAAAAGTATCTGGTTTCTGATGAGGGGAGGTAACTTCTCGAATATTATAAGTACATAGCGATTTAAGTATTTTCAGTAACAAGTCCAGCATTTGCATTCAGAAAGTATCATTTTGTTCAGTGGAACTAATATTGAAGACCACAGATGGGTACTGCCTATTTCAAGGGTAGTGATAAGATAGGTGAGCGACTAAGACGAAGTATATTTTAATGGTTAAATGGTGGTTAATGGTTTTTGGTGGTTTATTGGTTATTGTATGGTGGTGTCTTCCCCGCGCCATTGCTTGCGGACGAGCTTGAAATATCCTGTAGTTTTTTATTAATTGAGAAGAGAGACTACATACTATGATATTTATGGTTACAAAAAATTATATAACAATATTTTCGTCATATTATTCGACTCTATGTAAATAACATACAGGATCTTAAATAAAGGACACCTTGTATATTAAACTTTTGCTCAATATTGTTACAACAGTGACTTCCAAACTGTCACGGTAACAGGCGGAACATATAATTAGATGCTCCATTCAAAATTATATCCGCAGAATTTTTCCCCGTATACCTACTTAACTTTTGCTCAAGGTCATACCACCAGTGATTTTCAAATTGTCACAGACGTAACAGACGTAACATGTAATTAGACGCTCCATTTAAATTGTTAAGGGTGGCACAGTTCGGATTTTTACACTTTTGGCAAAGGGAGTAAATGGGGAGGAAAGGGTTAGGTTATTTTACATGTTATGGATATAAAAGAAAATCCCTAGCCTAGGAACATTGACACTATTAGGGTGGTTCCCATTTTTACATACATACATACACAACATCACGGCTTATCCCCAGAGCGGGGTAGGCAGAGTTACAGAAATACCAACAACTCTAAAAGACCTGTTACATTTGTATTTGGCATTTTTGTATCTATAATAAATGTGTTTTTTTTACTCTGTAAGGAAGACCTGGGGGTTATCATGAGCTAGCTTTGCAGTTCATTTTACGGTCAGTGAAAAGGACAGAGCTACGGCAATTATATAGCTCTGTCCTTTACGCTGACCGTAAACAGAACTGCAAAGCTAGCTCATGATAACCCCCTGTACGCATGTTCACATGACATGTCTGGGTACCAGCGCCCCTTAACCCTGGGTTCCTATATTCAAAACCTTTCGTTAAAATTTGACGTCTCGTTAAAATTTGACACATTGTGTATGTAGCAAATGTCCAATTTTAACGAGACGTCACATTTTAACGAGACGTTTTGAATATAGGAACCCAGGGTTAGGGGGCGTCTTTCTGATTGTATGGTTAAGTTTGTGTTATCTTGATGTATCCATTGACATAATTATTTCAGGTTAGGTATTGTTTTTATTTAAAATGCAGGACGTTAAAATAATACGTAGATAAAATGTTTTGCGACCGTACCTTGAAAATCCTAATTTAACTTTTGCAGCGGTTGGAAAGATAGTGAATACAAGTCGTGCGACGGTGCAAAATATTGTTAATCGGTACTTAAAAGAATATAGAATAGGCTAAGTAAAGTTTTTGGAAGACATGTAAATTTTTTTTTTCGATAGTCGTCATCCTAAAGATCAAGGAACTGCGGCTCTTTTATTTTTATTTCCTCTAATATTTTAGAAATATTTTTTTTAGTTATGGAGTTGATATAATGTAAACTTTAATGGCCGACAAGCTTATTGCCTTCGTACTTAATGAAAAAGAAAAAAACTGACACTTTTATATCTGTCATTGTCAAATCAAATCAAAGTAAACGGTGACAGTTTTTTTTCTTTTTCATTAAGTACGAAGGCAACAAATTTGTCGGCCATTAAAATTAACAAATGTCAACTCCACAACTAAAATATATATTTGTAAAATATTAGAGGAAATAAAAATAAAAGAGCCGCAGTTCCTTGATCTTTAGGATGACAACTATCGAAAAAAAAAATATTAAAATCTCTTCGAAAAACTTTACTTAGCCAAATCAAAACAAAGCTCGAAGTGGACGCCCGACTGGACCTTCAAATAAAAAAAGCGGCCAAGTGCGAGTCGGACTCGCCCATGAAGGGTTCCGTAGCAGCAAGTAACATAATATAAAAGTTCGTTGTAGCTTTGATCAATGTTTTTATGACGTATTAAAAAAAAACTACTTACTAGATCTCGTTCAAACCAATTTTCGGTGGAAGTTTGCATGGTAATGTACATCATATATTATTTTTACATTTATCATTCCCTTATTTTAGAAGTTACGGGGGGGGGGACACACATTTTTCCACTTTGGAAGCGTCTCTCGCGCAAACTATTCAGTTTAGAAAAAAATTATAATAGAAACCTCAATATCATTTTTGAATACCTATCCATAGATACCCCACACGTATGAGTTTGATGAAAAAAAAATTTTTGAGTTTCAGTTCTAAGTATGGGGAACCCCAAAAATTTATTGTTTTTTTTCTATTTTTGTATGAAAATCTTAATGCGGTTCACCGAATACATCTACTTACCAAGTTTCCACAGTATAGCTCTTATAGTTACGGAATAAAGTGGCTGTGACATACGGACGGACAGACGGACAGACATGACGAATCTATAAGGGTTCCGTTTTTTGCCATTTGGCTACGGAACCCTAAAAAATAGGAAAGAAAATAGTGACAGGAATAATTTTAGTTTATCGGTGCGGGATATTTATTTATTTATTTTATTTTATTTATTTGGGTCATCAACAGCGATACATGTTATAGAATCAGTTACATATGATACAAAACAGTAAGCCAATAAAAGATGTCCACAAAAATACAGATATGGCAAAAAAAAACATTCGGTAAAGCAATACTATATTTCTGTTACAAGGTCGCGAAAATTGTACAAGCTTCTTTGCAATTTGGACAGAACATGCGTTTTCATGGATGATGAGACGTATGTGAAAAAATATTTTACGATTTTGCCAGGACAACCGAAAATAAGGCGAATAAAAGCGATCAAAATAAATAGCTACGACCCATCGAGCTGTATTGGGCATTAGTTAAAGCAAAGTTGCGTAAAAGCTGTGCTCAAGCAACATCAGAGACAAATTTAAAAAAGAAGTGTTTAAAACACAAACATTTAATGGCAGACTTGAAGAAAAAAAATCGCTTGTTCAGCCGCAAAACCCTGAAACCATAAAATAACGTATCCTTGCTGTTCATTGTAGTTTAATTATTGATATCATAAATATACTCTGTAAAAATATTTTCGGTACGGACCTTATGTACTCATGTTAAAAACTAATAAACTTATCCTGAAAACGAAACGGTACAGGGTTTTATGCCAATAATTTTGACCACAGTCAATTCATTACGTAAAATGCGATATAGAGTCTATTTTCCATACCATAGCGCGTCTTGCCCGTAATCGTCAGCATTGCCAGGGGCACAGCCAAGTCACCGCTTTTGAGCTAATACTCTTTTTAGGCCGAATATAAAGGAGGGCATCTCGTAGTTGAGGAAACACCGAGGGAAGTTTACTCCACCGTTTCAAATTATTAGGAAGAAAAGGCCTTTGGAAACGGACTATAGTCAACCTTAACGGTTCCGGGTAATATTGATGAAATTTATTCCGGTGGCAAGTAGTTCTATAGTAAAATGGTGCTGTAGTTGGCAGGCACAAATTCGAACAATAACCCAGAGCACTCCTTGTGAAAGAGCTATAGAACACGCAAAGATACCTAAAGTCCGTTCGGAGCTCCAAGGCTTTAGTGTTTCAGTTCTATGTATATTATTAGTAAAATAAGGCAATTAACCCTGCTAGAAAATTAACAAAATGTGCTTACCGCATCCCCAGTCACTTCTACTTCTATTTCTTCGTACACCTCCAAGTTGCCTTCAGCATTATCTCTGGGAAGTAAACATACCATATGATAAAAGAGAAAAGCACTTTTTTCAATACAATACAGTTTGGACATTAAGAATATGAATTTACCACTGCAATATCAAACCTTCTTGGTTAAACGAAATGGAAGGGGAAAGTTCATTAAAATATGTAAAATAAATATACTACTTAGTACTAGTGAACTAGTTTCAAAAGCTGCAATGTGGTTTTGCCATGTCCGTCTGTCCGTTTGTACCTATGTCACTTACTTTTTTCAGAAACTAACAAAGTTATGTGAAAGTGGGTTAAATATAGAACATCAATAACTACGACAAGGCACTAAAATGTACAGCTGCTGTAGGTCTGTCCTATACTTCGTTTTTTTTTTAAGATTAGAATTAGTGACCGTTATTTTGCCCACGTCTTCGCCTTTAACGAACTCAAAATTGAGAATAAAGTAATAAGTAATTAATAACAACGATGAGATTATTTGCACAAATATTTCCGGTATTATCTAGTTAAGACAAGGAAACGTCTGAGAATTTGACCGTTATTATAAAAATACTAAAAAAACGAAGTATAGCTAAAGAGTAGGTGCTACGCCGTATTAAAAAAAAAACCAATCGGGTATAAGGAGTAACAACACAAAAAAATATTTTTTTTTTAATAAGCGTTCGTCCTTGTTTTACCGCTTATATTGATAAGCGGTTATACACAAGCGTTTAATTTACGTGATAACAGCGCAAACCCTATAGAAAATCAACAAATAATAAAAACCGGCAGATTCTGGTTGGGCGGTACGTAACTATTGGTATGCGAGTTCGACTCGGATTTTTAAAACGGGTGATTCTCTGTAAACACGTTTTCAGCTCGTACGAGTAGGTATATGACGCGTTTCCGTATTGTCAACGTTTTGATAACTTGTCATTTACAATAATGGCGACTGTGACATAAATGAAGTTAAAACACCTCAAACGTGATATCGTTATATCGCAGTAGAATAGGGGCCTGGGCCCAGTCTATAGTTGTCCGGTCATAGTCCATAAAAAACAGTTCGAAGAATATCGCCAAATTATCAAAAGAAAGACATTTCTAATATGTTACCGAGTCCGAGTTTACTTTGTTTTAAGTTGCGTGGCTTATGCGTTACAAGTTAGCTGCGAGTTAAAAGCCCATCATATGTTTGTAGTAGGTATAGTATATTGTAAAGGCCCCAGCCTAGTAGTAAAATACAACAATTAAGATCACAAATATCTTTGAAACCTACGAAAACATACACAAACACAAACAACACACAATAAAATAGTTATAAGCAACATATCACTCCATTGTTTGGCACCAGTTCTGATGCCAAACAAAATCGGCCTTGAAATAACGTAGGTATATGCGGATTGAGATAGAAAGTAAAAATGCCATCTTCTTTTTGTGTCGTATAAAATGATTATCTTTTCCTCTTTTTATTTTATTTTGTCCGTCTAGGTAATACTCTGTCTACGTACCATACAATATTTAATGGATACCCGCACTATGGCATATAACGATGGAAATTAATAACCGTTGCCTACTAAGTTGGGTCCTTTACATAATAATATGCAATAGTTTGTCTTAACGGAGGGATTAAAATAATACGTAAATAATACGCCTTTGTGTTCGCAGTTGAGCTCAAGTTCATGCTCGACTTCGTATTAGAGTTACTCAACACTTTATTGCAATTCATAATGTGTACAGGTTCGAATAAAGTAAATTTATGTACATCATGAAGCGTCGGCCACAGCAGATCAACGAGAGAGAGAACTTATACATATGTATAAGTATTTATAATTAGGACTGTCACGCTATTACAAACTATTTAGTATCTACCGTAACACATTAATATTTATTTGTAATTATTTTCATAGCATAATTTCATATTATGTTTGGTTGCATTAAATTACATTACATAAATTATTTATAATTATTAATTTTCATTTATGTTTGCGTTCGATTGTCGCGTGCTGAGTTGGTAGTTGCCTTAATTTCGTTCTAGTTCGTATCACATACCAATTGAAATGCACAAATGCGCCGATAATTAATAGCTAGACCTAAGTCTCGATTGTTCCTTCAACAGGATAAAGATAGAGCCAAGGAGCGTTGAGATCGATTTCTGGCGTTGTTGACACCGGTGCAGTAGTGATTAAAGTACCGGCGGCAGCCGGAGTCCTCAGCTGCAAACTGGGTTTGTTGGTTGAATTCGGGTTTTGACCACCTTCCTGCTCTTGATCTAGGTAGCAGAATTATTGGCATTTTCTATGGAACTTCTGATACCAAGTTTTACATACGTGGCCGTAGGTAACTAATAAAAATGCACAATGCCCCGATCGTTAAGAGCCAGACTTTATTAACGCACTCACTTCACCTTTACAAACAATTATTGCACAATAAACTTCGAATACTTAGATGATCACTTGGTTCGCTTTTTTCGCACTGTTCTTGTTTAAATGTTCGTACATTTAATCCCCCCTCCACAAACCCCACATCATTCCCCATTAACCTCCCCTCATTCACCTTCACCCCCCCTCATTCACCCTACCCCCCCCCCCCCATTCACATTAAACCCCCCCCCACCATTCACCCTTAAGCCCCACCCTATTGTTCACACTTAAACCCACCCGCCCATCATTTACCCTTAACCCCCCCTCCTGCCAAGTCCCTTCCAAACTATTTTAATGTATTCCACGTGACTACCCCCTCCATACCAACTTCTATGCCCCCCCCCTCCAACTTCTATGCCCCTCCTCCAACCCCCCCACGATACGTTTTCAATCGGGTGTCATATGCACGCTCATATTTGCATTTGCATCTGTGCGTTCTTGACATCGTTCATTTGAGCTCGTCTTCGTGTTCCACATTGGCGATATCACTCGGGCAGGTACACGTTTGCGTTCGTTTAAATGTTCGTGCATATTATCCCCCCCCCCCCTACAACACCCTTTTTTATCCTTCTTATTTACGACCCCTTCATTAATAGACCCCCCCCCCCCCCTTCAACCCAAACTATTTATGTATTCCACTTGAATTGCCCCTTCCAACCCACCCTCCTCTGCCGCCTTCACAATCCCCTCTACAAATACGCTTACATTATTCTTCCACCCCCTCCACAACCCCTTCGTCCCTGCTCCACGATCCTCTTGTTTTCCCATACATACACTTTCCTACTCGCACTCCTTCAATTCCCACCACGACGTTCCAGGCTTCCTGGTTTCAATTTAATACAATATAAACTCCATATTGGATTTTTTGGTACTGAATATTTTTATGGGTCAGTAGGTCAAGTACGTATTTTATTGATTTTCATCTACGCATAACTTTTAAATTAATAGGCGTATAAACTGAAATTTGGAAGGTAAATTGGGTTTCTGCAGAACATTTTGATGACAATAAATTTAGGCACTTGCATGATGTAGGTACAAAGTTAGAAGGGTACAACCCGCGCGAAATGTTTACGGTCCGGCAATACTTGCACACTCGATCTTGGCGGAGGCACTACCGTGCCCCCAGATTTTTTCTATTTAGGTAAATAAACCCTGCTAAGGACTACAAAAACCATGCTTTATTGGTATGGGCTAAAAATTCCTTTGAATTTATATGTAGCTACTTTTCATAATCACTTTTTTTTGTTTAAATTATTACCATCGGACTACATTGCGTCGTAGAGCCCCGACACGCGCTCTCGCCACATACGATGCACTGGCACTGAAAAGAAAAACATGGCGGCACAACGCTGCTAACGTCACTGACTAGTTACGTTCCTTTCTACGCAGGACAACATGAAAGAGGCCGGTGGAAATAATATTTTGTATCTAGTTTTTGGCATGGCAATTTCAAGAAATTTCTATAAAATAAATCAATTTTAAATCTTATTTTCTGTATTTTTATATATTACGCGCATAACATTTGGTTTGCCACTGTGAGTGATGAATTCGTGTATTGTCTCTAGCATAAAAAAACATTAAAGATACAGACGATTAAATTTTTCCACTAATTTTCGATTTTCATGGTCAATGCGAGGATCGATAACTTTTTAACTTCGAATGCCAGTTTAGTTGAAACGTAACCATAGCAACCCTATTAAAACGACCAATAACAACTGAGTTCAGTATGAATAGCTGATTGGCTGTTGTTTAAACGTAGTCATAGCTACATTATTTTATGTGCAACAGCTGCTATCATAATGTCATAACAGGGACAGACCGCTCAGGTTTAAAAAGTGATTTCTTAGGGCCGTATTTATAAAATGATCTCGACTGTAATGCTTGTCTCAAGATGCGTCGAAAATGACAGTTTTCTACGGGTTGACGTTTACTTAAAAGTATCTTGTGACCGCATCTTAGCCAAGATGAGGTTATTAATACGGCCCTTAGCCCTACTCAGTGCCCACATAGTTTCAGAACCGGATAAACAATAACAAAAAAGTGAACGATGTCTTTATAAACGTAATAATTTCCTATTTCCAAACCACGTGTAAAAAATTGCGAACTGATTAAATAAACACCCTGTGTCCTATACATATAAAAAATTATCGCAGCGCATCCTCGCAAAAACTCGAGAATGGTCCACTGATAAAAAAATGTGTTATAAATAAATATCTTAAATCTATCTACTATAATATATGTATATACATATATAAATATAAATCAATTGCCTTGCTTTAGTCTCGCAGAAACTATAAAATAGAATACTTGATAGTTTTAAATAAAAAAACATATGCTGTGTTTGTAATTTTCAGGACAAGATTTGTATGAAATCAAAATCACTCTGGTGACGCCTGGCACAAACAGCTAGTTAGAAATAAATATCTTAAAAATATAACTTCTCAGCACAGCTCTTTATGATGGCTTAGGTTTTTTTTGATAAAAAAACATATAATTTATGCCATTATAACTACATGTGCAGTCTGCACTTAATAGGAATAGTCTTACGCTTGCATTCTGAGATATTTAATTTATGATACAGGAATAGTTTTTGGAAAAGGCGGTACAGATAGACATTTAATGTGTTTACAGAGAAAAACCCAAAATCATTAGCAGCCCGAAGTTTGCTCTTTAAGTAAACTCTTTTCGGCTTTTATATTGAAACTGTTGGAGAATGCATTATCTTTATTGCAAAACAAAAAGAGCCATTACGAGTTTTCCTAAAGATTTTAATGTTTTAAGTAAAATCAGAGGAACACCTGACAAAAGAGTCACCTGGGGCTGTATTCTACTTGGTAAAATGGTTTAACATGTCAAAAGCAAAATGGTTTTACCGAGTAGAATAGTAATATAGGAGAAATCATATCCTTACCAAAACAACTAAATTCACTGTCGCTCCATCTATTAGTAGTTGACCATTTTAGCCAGTTTGCAGGAATAACATGATGCTCGGCAATTAACTGATGTAAAAAAAAGTATCCAAAAATCGATTTTTAGCCAATTTCAAAAAAAGGAGGAGGTTATCAATTTTTCTGGATATTTTCTTTTTTAAGCGTTTTTTCCCCGATTACTCAAAGACCACTGGACCACTATGAAAAATCATTTTTGGTTTGTATAAGTATACTTTCTAGTTGGTCCAATTTTCAGCATTTTAAGATCTGATGAGGGGATCTTAGAGAAATCGAAGGAACTCCTCAAATATTATAGGAATACATATGGCGATTTTATTATTTTCAGTGACAAATCCAGCATTTTTATTCAAAAAGTATCATTTGGTGAAGTACAACTGATGATGAAGACCATTGATGCCACCGGAACCGTGATAAGATATCTCGATTAAGATATTTGAGCGACTATGACGAAGCACGACTACGACATTCCCTCAGCGTTGCTTGTTTCTTATCAATTGAGATGTGGGACGACATAACAGTATAATTATAATCACTAAAAGGTAGAAAGAAATAACTTCTTTTAAAATGATTGGTAATAGGTCAGTCCAACTGAATTCAGCTTTGGTTTAAATATTGTGGGACGCCAAAGAAAGTTAGTTGGACTGACCTATCATTTTAAAAAAGTTATTTCTTGATTTTTGAAGACGGTTTTTAGTTTTAAAAACATTATGATATTTATGATGGCAGTTATGGAGTTTACCATGTGACTCAAGTGTTTTCATGATTTGAAGAGCTCCAGCCTCCATCCTTTCACAAATCTATAATGCCCTTTGGTTGATTAAAAAATCTCAGAGGTACACTATGATTTATAGCTAAACACAATAAAGGAAGAAATACAACATTTTGCAAGAAATTATCCAGCGCCGCCCTAACAAATTGGCGGTCTGTGAGTACCAATCTAATCTAACCTAACCGTCATGGTTACCCTTTGGTACACCCTAACCTAAATTTACAATAAATCTGACTGTCCCTGACCACATGAAATGTCTCAAGAGGAAAAGTACCTAGGTGAACTGCTTCCCAGAAGGATGAGCGCCTCCCAGAAGTAGCCTCAACATGCCTAAAGCCACCTAACCCACCTGCTCATAGTCTCTCGCTCAACAGATTGCAAGAATATAAAGAAAAAAATAATTATCAATCATTTTTGACTTTACACTAACACACCCAAATAACCAATTTTCGCTTGCTTTAATCAACTGTAGGACTTCAGAAAATGATTAAATTACAAGATGGCATAACAAAACATGCGAATATGGTATACTGCAGTCTGCAACTAAAAAATTGCTAGTAATAAAATATGACAATCAAACTCGAATACTGAAACCAAATGATAGAACAAAAATACGACAAAAGCATACAAAAAAATAGACAAGTGACACAAAGCGAAAATAAAATACACAATCAAGGTGAATTGTTTCAGTGAATCACTACAAGGAATTTACGATTTTGTAGGTAAAGGTCTAACAAACAATTACGATTATGCAGTAGACACAATAAACTACTAAATGCCTACATTATGATGCGTCTGACCACCCGGGTAGGCCAGCCTGCGAGCCAGCCAGAGCTAAGGACAGAACAGAAAGACAATGCATAAAGACATTTTCCCAGGGGCTCCATTCTACTGAGGCAACACCAAATTGCTTTTGACATGTTATCATATTGTTTATAACTTGGCTGCCATTACTCTCAATTAAATCAGAGCTATCATAATGTTGACAACGCAATAACATGTCAAACCAATTAGGCTTAGCCAAGTAGGATGGAGCCCCAGTAATAATAATAGACCTTTTAAAAAGTGTTTGTCCTCACCTAACTTTGAGGAACTTGAAAGTAGGTTGTTGCTGGTCATCATCAACAATCTGCAAGGCTTCCAGCTCCCTTTGACCTTCCTTACGGTACAGGTACAACCCATTACCAATGTTAATGGCATCCACATTATTTCCATCTATCTGCAGCATTACCTCTGTCTCTCTGCTTTCTCTCATATCCTCACCAGAATTATCATCACCAAGAGCCTCCTTACTTTCTTCCATATTTTCAATATGGCTCTCTATAGAAGTATCATCACAAGCTGTCTCTTTACTTTGTCCCCTATTCTCAATAGAAGTATCATCACCAACTGTCTCTTTACTTTCTGCCATATTCTCGATAATACTCTCACTCAAATTATCATCACAAACTTTGGGCAAAGAAAGCTCTGAACTCTCATGTGGAAGACTCTGAGACTTATCATCAGTTTCAGTATTGTCATCTATAACGAGTTCATTTCCATCATAAGAATTATCATTATCTTCAAAAATAGCAACTCCGCCTGACAAGATATTAGCGGCCTCAATTCGTTTACCAATCTTGTAGTCCAACATGTCCTTACTAATTGGAGACATATTAGAGATCAAGTCCTCAGAAAGAGTGTTTTGCGAGGAGGCGGCCGCGAGGGACTCGTCTTTGGTGATGTCGAAAGAGTCATCTTCAGAGAGAGAGAAATACTTAGAGGAGTCATTGGCGGTGAGGAACGAGTCACCGGGCGACGACGAACCGTCCAGGGATGTGTCCTGCGACCCACCCGCGCCGCCACCGCGCAACTGAGTGAGCCTATCCATTTTGCCCCTTCATCTGCAGCTTCTGCAACATTAACAAAATTAACACCAATTAACAATCACACTAGAATAACAGGAAACAAAAATATAACGCCTAGTCTTCTGTTTAAGTTAAAACATCGAATAAAACTCATAAGACTTGAAATTAGCACCTAGGTCAACAGCGAAGCATTATACGAAACATTAGTAGACCAAACGATAATGGAACTATGTGACACTTATAATAAACATCCAAAGAAATTTATCGTACTAAATTGGTATTTTATTTATGGAACTCAATAATCTCTACCTTGAGTGAAAATTCAGTGTTAGATATCTGGTTATTTGAAAGAGGAATAATATTTTTGTGATAATTTACGTAAAACAACAATAATGAAACACACCGAAGTAAAGATGGACGCGAATTAGCAATGTTGCCGTTATTTAGGTTGGACGTCAAAATGCGATTCTTACGGGACTTTTGTCTTCGCGATCGTAAACGAAGCTTGCAATACTTACTATCAAACCAATTTAAATTCGCAATTGATAAACCATTTTCAGTCATCCCAGTTTCATATATTATTATTAATACCAACTCAAAGCTACTAATTATTTTGATAACATTAATGCTATCATATCAAGTATATGATAACAAGATAAATAAATAAAGAGAATAAAATTAAGTTGATATTGATTGTCTTAGTCGATTTAAATAATATTATTAAATCACAATTGATACTGGCAATTATTTGACTTAACCGGATGAATAAGATGAAGAAAATGTTATCATGTACCTTAATGGAAGTAAGTTGTATTGTATTTGATGATGTAGTTCATAATATCGATTTTTATGTATTTATTTGGTATTTATCCATGATACCACAATTGGAAACTCTATTTAAATTGCCATATGAAAAAGAAAAGACAACTTATTTTGTCAATCCAATTGTTGTCATACTCATACAAAAATCCTATGGACATAGCATACCTAAAGCGATTTAAATACCTTAACAATAGAATCTGAATTTACGTGGCTAAAATCAAAGTTCATCTTTTACTTACACAAATTAATGTATAAGCTTCAATCGCGGATGATAAAAGACATTTCGTGGTATTAATGGTTATGGTTGAAAAATAATCTTTGAACGCTAAGGCCACGTCTTATTTTGACGTGATTTGTTTGTCACCCTTGCTTAAGGTGACTTGATTATCACGAGTTTTCCCGTTTCTCTATTTATAATTTTCCACACAGTTTTTAGCTTATTGTCAGAAGCTCTGAATTTAAAACTTTAAAAATTTTACTTAGCAGTTAAGCAATCTAAGAAGTCAGCGTTCTTGTTCTCCTCCCTCTCTCAATAAAGTTCATAAAGCCTATTTCTAGTCTTATAAGGCCTACAGTAGCCCATTCACTAAACTTGGTTTGTGACCCAGAAATAGATTTCACCTTAAAATTGTTATTAAAGCCAAACAAGTTTTTTTAAATACATACATACTTCTTCGTCTTTATACATACATAACATCACACCTTCATTCCCCTTAGAGTGGGGTAGGTAGAGCTACAGAAATATTAACCATTCTAAAAAAGACTTCTTGATATTTCTGTAAGGAACCAATTTTTGCACGCACAGGATTTTTTATAAATACTATTAGAATCATTATTATTCCTTATGTAAAAAGGACTGGCCGTCATCTCTTTTAATTAGGGTAAATAAAGTAGTTTTTTTTACCTATAACAATAGTTATGAGTGTTTGATGTGCGAATGCCTATTATTTGCATCACCGATTGGATGTTTAGTTGTATAGATCAACATGCCGGGTACATTGGGTTCCTTAGTCATTGTACGTCATTCAGTCATGTCATGACAATTGATTGACAGTCATTGTCAATGTCAAGCGAGCAGTAGGGATGGCGATTCTTTCCGAAAAACATCGATTTTTAAATCGATTCGAATCGTGACCTAATGAATCGATCCACAAAAAAATCGAGGCCAATAAGATCGATTTCTGAAAAATCGATCTTTTTCTCAAGTTTTTGTTTATAATGTAATAAAAATCTATTTTATTAAAAACAAGATACGTATTATAATTTAACGATCTCTTATCAGTAACATCAGGTAATTCGATGATAAAAAATATTTTCATTACCATATCAAAACATCAGATCAGGTATAAAACAAGACATATTAATTGTAAATACTTTTTTGGTTTATACCGTTTATACCAAAAAAAAAAAAAAAAATCGAATGTCGATTTTCAAGGGTGAAATATCGATTCACTGAATCGATACAGTACTACATATCGATTTAATAAATCGATCTTTTTGGCTCCAAAAATCGATACTTCGATTAATCGATCTCAGATCGCCATCCCTAGCGAGCAGCGCGCGTGCGTCATTTTGTAGTAGAAACGTTAATTCAAAAAGTGTTTATTGAAGGAAACTTTGTATTTGTATATTTGCGAAGTCCTCATAACAAACACAATTGAATTGATATTTAACACGTGACTAATAAAGTGAACTATGGCTCCTCGAGAATCCATTAAAGCTACGCCAAAGATGCAACGTACTGTCAGTAAGACAAAAGTGAAGGCGTCCCCTATTGCAACCATAAAAAAATCTGTGGCTACGAGGAAGCTGGTGGAAGCGACCCCTAATCAAGGTACGTGTCTCTTGTTTGGGATCTCTTCTTTCTATTTTCGCGACGCTAAATCAATGTTGTCGCCTTTTAAATTCCGTAAGTCCGTAATTCTGGCTGTGTATATATTATGGCTAGGTCAAAAAAGGTCATCAACGTAATTCTGTAATGACTACCTACTAGTGAGCACTGTGGTATTTTCCCATGATACACACAGTTACAAAGAAAACAATGTACCTATCATCAATTTATAGCTATGCTTTTTGGATTTACAGTAAGTAAAGCAACAGTTAAGTCGAGACCTGTTGTGCCTTCAACACCCGCGCCAAAAGAAAGCAAGCCTGTCCCTGTGCCGAGCAGTGTCACAAAAAGCGGGAGGAAGCTCAGAAGACCAAAGAAGGCTCATTCTGGTGTTCCAGTCCCCAGCAAAATGCTCAAGATGATGGGGAAACAGCTGCAAGCTACAGGGACGTTATAAAACCAGACACTTTTCGTTATTAAGAGCTTTCAATTCTTGTCTATTATTTTTGGTACAATCAAGAGCAGTAAATTTGCGCATGGATTTGTTCATACAGACTGCCATTTAAATAATTTGAGTTTGCCTGCAACTGTCATGTAGGATATTATTGTTGTGCTTGTCATTCTATGTTCAATTTGGAGTTTGTTACGTGGTGCTTAACCTCGTATGCTTAAGACACGGATCCATGCTCAAAATTTGGATTTCTTTTTGTATTTTTTTAAGCTTTATTTTATGGACTATATTGTAATCAGAAGAGACTAGAACTTGGTATTTTTTTCACCTCCCGCATACGAGGGGTTAAGTGCTTAACATTTTATTTATGATCCATTTCTATTGCTCTTAAGTATGTTATCAAAAACTTTGAAAGATCACAAATCACAATGAAGAATGATTAACCTTTGGTATTCCGGGGCTGGTAAAGTGACGTTACTGTCCTGTGACAAGAAATTTATATTGCCACTAGTTTATGTTATGCGGATTCATGTGCTGGCAGTTAAATATGATTGCAAGGATCTGCATTCCGGCATACGAAAGGATAATGACTGCTGTAGGTCAGGTTACTGAAGGCATATCGTAAGTTATGTGTCATTAACCTGATGAATGTCACAGATTTTTATCCCCCAAATGCAACCATATATTGAGTTGATTTACTGGTAAATAGACATAAAAGAAATTAAACCTCATTTCTTTAAACAAATAATGCACATTTCATGACCGCAATTTAAACATTCTGATGCACATTGGGCAAAGGACAAATGGACAATGGTGGTTTGAGAATCTGGTCAAATACCATTGTGATATATTTGGCTCCAAAATATAAACATGTTTCTCAGCTTTGGGTTTCAAAGGTTGTTTATAAAAAATAAGTAACAGCTTGTGTTATAAGTTTATGAAGAATATTTAAATGTACAAACTGTGGCTTATAAACGTAGTTGTCTGCAAGTAGCAAAGTAGACATTAATATGTAGATTAAAAAACCCACCAATATGTTAACTTAATATTTTTTAATGATTAGAGATAATTAGCTTTAATTACAACTATGTATGCTGCACTAAACTTCTGAATTCCATATAAAGTTGATTCTGATTCTCATTTCTTTCAGAAGCAATATTTTTTGTTTTTTCTGCTCAGAATCACAAATGCTATTGATTTAAATTGAAGAAAATACTATGTCGTTCTTGTTAACATACATTTTGACAAATTCCATTTTGTAAGTTATGCATTGATGTATCCACATTTATCAAAACTTGGGAAAACTTTTTGTTCTTACTAGATTAATATTATTCAGTAGTTTCAGTGCCTCTTTCCTTAAGTTATCTAAGCAAGATAGGGAATAAATAGTATTATTGTGATAACTTAAATACAAATTTAAGTCATTTATTAATAGTGCTAGACTATCGCCAGATTATTGATACAGTTACCTAAAACCATTTGACATTTTTAACACAAATAATTCTCAGATTATATGTGTTGAAAAGTAATATGTCATACAATTATCACAGGCCTGTTTCAAGAAAGTTTGTTAGTTGTACCACACGCAGAAGTCTGTATTCATTCCATATTGTTGAGAAGATAATATATTTCTGCTTGTAATACAAGTTACAGGCACAATACAATTAATACCATTATAAGCATAAGGGCCGACTTCTCCAACCCTCCGGGTCTCTGTTGTACTGTGTTAAAACGACATTTTGTTTGACGTGTTTTAGTATTGCATATAACTCAGCCGCCATTATTGTCAAGCAAAAAAGAGTTATCAAAAGTTGACAATACAGAAAGATGTCAAAGGCAATATCGTTTTCACTGTGTACAATACCAGCCCTTCCCTGATTAAACTGAGTGATTGTTAACATTGTTACTTTATTCTTCTTTGTCATATGAAAGAAAAGTAAAGTGCTAAAATTATTCTGATTGATGCTGTTGTTATCTAGAGATTGAAAAATCAGCCCTTGTACTACTTATAATAAAACAGGCACTGACCTATTATGTTCTCATTAATAGCTGTAATAAAGCATTGCATCACTTTCTGTCAAGATTGTAACTATATTAACGTGCAGCGTTGGGTGCCACTGTAGACTACAATTTTTAGTGACCCAGATGCCATGAAAAATTATCTCAAATGTTTTGTTAGCTCCATTTCTTTCCCATCGTGAAAGGGTTGGGCATCTGAAGTTTAGAATTCAAATCAACAGGACTTATGTGTATTCCTCTTTTGGTGTTGCTCATTAAGTGACCCGCTAGCTTGTTTGCATCCTTTTGCTTAAAACATACTGTCAGGCGTCTGTGGCAAGAAAATCCGGTGACGTTGGTTGGCCATTGGAGCGTACAGAAGGTTAGCCAAGAATTAGTAAAAATCGGTCTTTTCTGTAATCTTGACGTTGTGTTCCTACCCTATTAGTTGTAGTTATTCTTACTAATGTAATCTATAGTAATATTGTTGCTTACAAATATATCAAACTAAGTTTCACTTTGCCTTAAAGATTTTAATACGGACTTGGAGCCTTGGAGCTATGATAAAAAGCTAAAATTGGGTTAATCAACATTTTGTTGCTGTTATTCTCGGAAGTGAGGAGACGACAGTGATAATAGTTTCTTAGAAAATGGTTATAAATGTTATAATATAATATCCTATAAAATCATAGTTTTGAAGTGACCCAAGGACGTTACCTTGGCAGATACAGCAAGATGTTAATTGAGCCAATAAACATCACCATGGCAACAAGGTACAAATTAGTTAATTGACCCAATACTACAGAAGGTGACGGCCACCCTCTAACGGTGTCGCCTATTACGATGCACTTTACGTGGTACCTTTTTTAATGTTTTATTTTGATTTGAAGCGACACCGAGACAATATGCGTGTTAAGGAACCAATATTCAATTAATGCCTGATCTATACAAAGATATGTTCTGTACCCCAACGAAAATGTTAAGCACTTGAATGTCTTGTCATAATAGTAAACTTCAAACTGGACATCAACGACAAGTTTACAAAATATGAGAATGACAACCACAGTGACAAGGTTCTAAGTATGCTCAACATTTTTATTGGGTGCTAGCAATCCTTGTCTGTGAGAAGGGAAATGATAGATTTCATTAGGTATACCTGTAAGTATGTATCTTCATAGGTCTAAACAAAAATGGATTGAATATTTGAATCCGCCATTGAATACATTATCGCATTTTAACTTAACCTGAGATGATTGACTAAATTCCATATAATTTGATTTCCAATACATTGAAGAAAGGGTATTATAACGATTCAACTGTATAAGAAAATACTTTAGGAAGTTAACACTATAAGACTGTAATTAAAGAAGAAATATAACCAATGCCATTCATTCATCAGAAAGGTTTTTTTTACTAGGACTAGGCAATTTGTATTGTTATTAATTGTGTACTCTAACACGTCAAAAATAAGGTTCAAAATTATTTTTGATTAACCTAGGAACAATATTTTCATGATAGAATATTGTATAATATTTTAATAACAAAATAAAATCTAAAGAAAAAAAAACGTTTTTAAATTTTTAAGCATATTAACGCATTCACTACCAGGCGGCATGGCATAGGAACAATCTTGTATGACCTTTTAGATTTGATATGATAAAGGCGTTATGACATCTAATTTTAATCACCTATTTCTAAAGAACCAATAATGTCTAATTAGTCGTGATAGTTTTCCTTTTAAATTTATTATATGCGCCTTAATTTTTTTTTCTGATTTTTAGTATTTGTAGTTTTGGCTGTAGGAGGCGGAGGGGGAGGGGCACACTTGACTCTAACAAAAATTAGCGCTTTAAAGCAGAGATCGTTACCGGTATTCTGACTACCGGTTTTATATGAGGTATAACCGGTTATAATTGCAATTCGCTATTTATATCGCTAAAGTTCTGATTAGCGGTATAATGAATACCGGTATTCAAGTATATTATCGGTTTAGCCAATTGAGAACAATACCTCTTTTTCATACTTTACCCCTAAAAACCATAACCAGTAATACCTGTCAGTGTCAATATACTCGTTTATTTGTTTCTGTAAATGTTTTCGGTGTTATTACAAAAAACTCAGACACACCTTGGACAAGTCTGAAATTACAGTCTAATTGACATCTTACTTATCAGGTGCAATGAATAGCGGTATTGAATACTGGGCCTCTATTCTGGTGCGTTAAAACGATATCGTGTTTGACACGTTTAAGAATCGTTTATGTCACAGTCGCCATTATTGTAAATGACATAAGAGTTATCAAAACGTTGACAATACGGAAACAGGTCAAAAACGATATCGTTATTACCTTGTAGAATTCCAGCCCTGTAAATAGTGTATACATAGCGTTAAAAACAAAAGCAGAATGACAATACCTCTAATTCGAATATAGGTATTACTTTTTTAGCGGTAACAATTTGTCAATTTAAATACAGGTATTGAATAAAACCGGTTTTACAATCCCTGCTTTAAAGCTTAATATTTCATAATCCCTTGATCAAAAAATTGTTTTCACAAACCCACAATAATTTTGAATTTATCCAACGACACCCCACACTGAAGTAGACGGAAAAAAAATAAAACATCCCCACGTTACGTGCAGGGGAGGTACCCTAAAAATTTTTTTTTTTACTTTTTCTGGTACCACATTGATGGGGTGACTAATTGTATATTCATGTCAAATTACAGCTTTCTAGTACTAAGAGTCTGCGCTAGGCTGCGAACTGACTGGCGGACATGGCGAAACTATAAGGGTTCCTAGTTTGACTACGGAAAGAAAATATCCCAACGAATTGAGAACCTCCTCCTTTTTTTGAAGTCGGTTAAAAAGTAATGGGAAAAAAGATCAATGTCATTCAATGGACCTGTCCATACCAAATTACCTTAGCCTGCAGAGAGGCTGTAGAAGTTTCTGCTACCTACTTACTACAGTAAGTAGGTAATCTTACAGATATACTCAACTTTGAGTATCAAGTTTCCTCATAGTCGATATTAAATGTGGTTGAGTGTTTAACTGGGGTGAAAGTCACCATTTATTTCACACTCTAATTACCTACCTATTAGGGCTCTCACTTCGCTCTGCACGAGCGCCAAAATGTCTCGCGGGGAATAAGCGCCTTTCATCCCTCAGTTAACAATCTATTATTTATTATCCATCATAAACATCTACAATTGTAAACCAAATCCAGTTCTCTAGTTGGAAATGATAACCTCTGACTGAACCTTTAACGTAGGATTTTACAGAGACCTGGATTCGTGTCTGTTCGTTAGTGCTGATAAAGCTACAAATGGTGAAAGACAAGCAGTTGATACTCAGGGCCCTGATTTGTAAAGCTACAAATTACAAGCGGAAGTCTCTTTCTAGCAAAAGGAGTTAGAAAGAGACTTCCGCTTGTAACTTGTAGCTTTATAAAGCAGGGCCCTGGTATCCAAGTGGTGTTTTACAGGGCTACGAGCTTAAGCATGATGCATCTGCCGATATCCCTTGACAAAAAATATTTCTGGTAGATTTGTTTGTCGCATTTTTTATGAAACATGAATACCTAATTTTGGCCCGTTGCATCACCGGGCACTGCATGCATTATCCAACAGTTACTAAACTAATTCGCTGCCAATAATCGATCGATATGGGTCGATATTTTATGGAATCGGAAGGACGGGCACTGAATGACTAGTTTTACGATCGTCTGCGCCGTTTCATGTCACGGATAAAACTTTGACGGTGATTTATCACTTTAATGAAATAATAGCATACATTATCATCATGCAAAAAAGTCGCGCTATACCTAATGTGAGGTTCCGTAGCCGGAACAGAAAATGATTAGCGTGCAATTTTTTTTACTGTTATCACCATTTTGACGTAAGTTTTTTAACCTTTTCGCCGCCAGTGACGGCTGCAGCTGTCATGGTTGACAGCGTAAAATAGACTCTAAGTCTTAGGTGCTTAGGTTGTCTGGGGGCTAGCACATGTTGTCAGCGACTTGTTTATCGCTCGGATCTCCTTTCTGCGGGGGGCTATTGCATCTTCTGGGTAAAAATGTTTTTTTTTTTAAACGGAACTAAATAGTTTAGAACAATTTAAGCGCCCCTTTATAATAGTTCTAAATTTAAATTTCTATAAAACGTAATAAGTATCTAAATTTCTATAAAACGGAGCGAAATAGTTTAAACTAGTTTTATTCCTTTACAATCTTTAAATGACACATTTACCCCTTAGTTGCAATAGCCCCGCCCCACCTTACCTAAACAGGCAGGCTAGGCGCAAGGTTAAAGTAGGTACCTATGGTTTCTTCGCCAAGGAACCCCAATGAAACGTCATCCGAGACAATTTACATACAAAGCAAGCTATGACATCTTAAGACAAATAGGTAAATAGTAGTTGTATACTTACGTGTACATATGAAGGAATTCATTCAGTGGTGGACGGAGCAATATTTTTATTTCAACGTCATAATAAGCGGGGTAGTCATTCACTAGAGAGCTGTAACTGTAACCGTAGCAGTTACAGTAACGAGCTTCTAGTGGAAAACAGGCCCGCGAGCGGCGTAACGCTTTGTCGCTTTAACGGCAAGCTTAAACTGTCTTACGATATTATCAAGTAAAATGATAGAGCAAAGGTGCAAAGGTTGATGCAAAGGTGATCCGATCTAGAACCCGCTGCCAATGTGAACGGGAGCTACTTTAAGGCAGGATATACCTACTTACGGTTCCATGAACAGCGGTTGGGTTAAGAATTATCAGCTTTGGGCCCGCATTATGGTCGCGTTTATCGCGGTGGATAAAGCACCCGCGTCACTGTCGCACTGTACTTGTCAGAAAGTGACGGTTGTTTTATCCACGTTTAGTCACGCGATAAACACGGCCATATATGTCATAATAAGTTCCCTGAAAAAACTCTTGTCTTCGTGTTGGGGTTTAAAAATGTATTTATTACATATGCTCTTTCTCAATATACAGAACGCTGATAATTATAGTTATTTTAGTTTTGGTCCTTCGAACCGAATAATTAAAACTATTTTTTGAGTTGTTCCGAATAATATCAATTTGAAATTAAATACTTCCTGGCGACCAACACCCACATTTGAATTATCTGTCTGCATCTAAAATGCATTTAGTAATTGGTCATCCTTATTGTCATCAGTAATATTTTGGTAAGTCTACCCTCTTTAATGTCTATTTGCGTAGCTTTAACCCATCCTTCCATTTGTTTGGCATTTACGAACTAAAATGTGAATAAATAAAACCACGTAACCACGGTAGGTACATATAGTTCGCGTTAGCCAATAGAAGCAGAACACTGATACTTCAAAGCTCGACAAACCGGTTTTGATTGGCTGCTGAACAGAGCGTGGTTTGGTTGGTTTACATTTCAATAAGAGGATTGTGAGGTGTGAAAAGTTCCTTATAAAATGTTTAAATGTTTCTCTCCCCTTGGACCTGAGGGCTTATTGTCTAACGCACTCGCAATCACGATCGTTTTCATTTTGAAAATCGAACGCTCGTCTGCATACAATATGAAAACAATTGCTCCACTTTGAAGCCGGTTGCGATTGCGAGTGCGTTAGACAATAGCCCTTCTGGTCCAACTTTTACGATTTTTGATTATGTTGTAGATATAAAATGAAAAACTAGGTCTAACGTTTTCTTAATCAAGAAAATATTTATGGAAAAGAAACATGAAATAATAACCACAAACTGAAACGTATAAACCTATTTTTTCATAATAGTAACTACAATATCGTCCCTTCATTTTCTCAAACTGTAATCTGATCGAATAGTTTGATATAAAAGTACTCTTTACGACAATTGGAACAAAAGTGTTTCTCCTGCTAATCAATTAGATACGATAGAAGGTTGAGATAGTAAAGGGACGATATTAAATTTTCGTGAAAATCTGACTTAATTTAGGGCTGAGAAACGTTGTCGCCCGGAGTTAAAGTATGGAAAAAAATTAGCAGCTACGCGATTTAAGCGTCGCCTCACGATCCTCTTAAGTAGCTAATCAAGAGGAGTATAGTGTAACTAACCACAGTGAGGCAACACTGTTGTTTAGTATACAAACTCTATTTGTAATAAGTAATAAAGTAGCATTCTAAAGGCTATCGTAATGGGGGAGCATCTGTATCTTATACACAAAGGGTAACATCATAGAGATTTGGTTGCAGCACAATCTAGCGGTTATATCTAGAACTAATTACAATACATTGTTGCGAGGGAAGGATTTAAGTAAGCTACGTATTGAACATAGGCTAATAGTTGACACAGATAGCGTTAGATGGCGTTTATATTAGTAATCATTAGTAAGTGAAAAGCGACACATATCAACATGTCGAGTAGTTCACATTAGTACGCTACGCACCAATAGATTGCACTGGTGATGATAGGCCTTCGGGGACACAATTAGGGCTCCTGGATAATCTAGGTATTATGTTAAAACCATTTAATGTTAGTTAGGTGTGATTTCGAGAAAGAAAACTCATGTTCTGCGTTCAGTAGGTATAGTTCGAAATCTCGAAAAACACACTTTAGAAGATAAAAACTGCATAAAAAATAGTATAAATAAGAGAGGCTCGACCTAAGGTACCGACCAGAGGAATTTGCAGAACAAAAACAACGTTATTACTAATAAAGCGGACAAAAGAAAGTGGGCGGAAGTTCTTCTGTCAACAATCCATTTCCGGGATCTAGAATATTCGCGTGGTTCTAAAATATTCACCGCTATTAACAATACCATCTGTTGTCAAATAGAGTACAACTTCGTGTTTTCCATATGTTAGTGGCGCACTGTTATTTGGCGGCGAGTGGTGTTACTTGTCGTTACAACGTTAGTTAGAAGTTCAGCTACTTCGCAACAGGGCGCGCTACTTTTTGTTTTTGAGCTTTACGGTTAAAGATATATAGTTCACTTTCGAATGCAAATTCGTGCTTTTTGGAGACTTAACTTTGATATCGGATGCATGCCCATATAAGGCAATTTCTATTATTGTTGCGCAATAACAGGTACGGATGAAAAAAGGTAATCTTGTGGAATTTCTGGATTTTTCCACAATTACGAAGGTTATAAAAGGGGATGTCAGTCGCAAATCGGGGTCCAGAAGATCAGCAACTGTCGTCAGAGAAGGGCTTCCTCACGTTCGCTTAAATCGATACTTAGGTATTTTGCTGTTCGTTTACGTGCTTATTATTTACGTTGTGTTAAATTCACGTTTGATTTTATTATCGTGTTTCGTTGATTCATTTGATCATAGTTTATAATTAATTATCTTGTGTAGGAATACATAGTCACGGTATTTAACGGAAATAGAAGTGCGTTACGTTTACGGTTTAATTTATAACGTCGGTCGTTATAGTGCTTATTGTAAGGATACATAGCCGCGGTAATGAACGGATAATAGAAACAAGTTACGTTTACGGTTTAACTTTAACGTTGTTTATAGTGTTCATACCTAGTGAGATTCGGGGTCTATTTTCCTACAGCTGACGTCGGAGAAGGGTTCTGTCGTGTTAGGGTCGGCGTCGCGTAGTTTATAGGGGTATCTAGGTATTTACGGTTCGGTTACGTGCTTATTTTTTTAAGTTGTGCTAAATTCTTGTTTGTATTTAATATCGTGTTGCATCGATTAATTGCTTATAATCCTGTATAAGGCTGCGTAGACACGGTATTTAACGGGTAATAGAAGTACGTTACGTACATGGTTTAACATTTAACTCGTTCTTTTTGCTTATAGTGAAATTTTATATTGTAAATAATAATGTTTTCTTACGGTTTTGTGCGTGCGGGTTATTAAAATAGGATTCTTTTCGGGTTATGTTTGATACATAATTAACTTCATTATTATATTATTCAAAGGTTGAGTTTCATACATTTAGTTGCGGTTTTAACGATTTGTGTCGATTTTATTTTAGTTTAGTTGGAATACCTACAATAAAATACGGCTAGTTCAAAGCATTTATGGTTAAAGTTAATTGATCAAGTTGTTTTAAAATACGGTTTCTTAGTTTCGAAATTAATAGGGATCGTATATCCTCGGTTTATTTTATGAGGAAATAGGTAGTTTTGCGTTGCATTTGAGTTATAGTCGCGAAGATTTTGTTTATTCGTTTTATTTAATTGTTAAAAAAATTAGGAAGTTTATTAGGAGGGAGCCTAACTTTGGAGTTGCGGGTGGACTAATTCTTGGTTGTCATTAGTGTCTAGCGCGTTGCAAAATTAATAAATTAGTGTGGGATTAATGTGACAATTTCTTGTGGGGAGGTTGTTTTGCTATTTGTATTAAGCTAGATTAGCATTATTCGCGCTAGAACTATGACTAGACAAACAGTGTGTCTGACGAACTATATCTAACTTATAACGGTGACAAACGGGTCTGGTTCGGAACTATTAAATTCTAAAAGAGCCTCGGGCAAGCCCAGATGATCTTTTTACCAACACAGACATCTGTATAAGAGCCCACCATTCTCATTCGCCAGCCTGGAGTGGGATCGGGGTCCACAGGTTGGGCATGCAATTGCACCCGTGAAAGCTCTGGGAAGTTTGAGGATTGGTTCCTTAAAACTCTATATATTTATATACACTAAACCACACAATAGGGCGTCATACTCTCACCGTCTTGGACTTCGGTCTGTGTGAGGGGGGTGGCAATCACACGGGTGTTAGGTTGCTTTCTCAGCAGACCCGGCTGAACTTTACAGTTTACCTAGGGAACTAGCTAATTACGAGGATAAGGTAAGCCTCTAGGATGTAGTTCTTTGTAGAATAGGCCTTATAAGTAGAGTTAGGGTAGAATCAATTGTCTAGGGTATTAGGGATTTAGGTATTTAATCAGTAGGATTTTATTTAGGAATAGTTTAGGATGCGCTAAAAAATTAGCCTTTAAACTTGTTAACGTTTGGTTTTGTACTGCCACAGCATATAAATAGAAGTTCAATTTAATCTAATAATC
The DNA here is from genome assembly GCA_949316455.1 of Acleris holmiana. Taxonomy (NCBI): domain Eukaryota; kingdom Metazoa; phylum Arthropoda; class Insecta; order Lepidoptera; family Tortricidae; genus Acleris; species Acleris holmiana. The sequence goes on from OX438769.1 coordinate 14,289,678, forward strand.
GCCATAAATATAGATTTCGGGAATTTAACTATATTTTCATAGGATTTTATTCTGAGAAGTTCTCAGATTATCATGTTTTATTTGACCATTTGTGTTCATATAAGTTTGACAGGAAGTAATTATTTCCAGTTCTAGACTTTCTGCATTTAGTAAAATTCAGGTAATATTTATGGGTTGGACTGTCTTCTTCTTCTACGGCTGTTGTTTTCTCCGTCTTAATACTGGGTTACGTACTCAGCCGTCACTGTCTAAGGGCATCGGCTAGTGTTTTGCGGTTGAAACATCACGCCATTCCCAAGGGAATCTAAAGTGTAAAAAATATACACGTAACGTTGACAGAGGTCTCCCCGTCTATATTAAAGTACTTACTTGTATTAATTAAATGGTTAAATGACTGGAAAACTTTACTGTAATAAATTAGAAATTGTTATTTAAATATAACTAGGAAAACTACCGAGTCACGTACTCAGCCGTCACTGTCTAAGGGCATCAGCTAGTGTTTAGGGGTTGAAACATCACGCTATTCCCAAGGGAATCTAAAGTGTAAAAATATACACATAACACTGTCATAGGTCGTTTTAGAGAGGCCAGACCCCATCCAAAGAAAGGACTAATTTGATTTTAGATTTCAGTTCAAATAACTATTAAATACCATAGTACCATACCATACCATACCATACCATAGTAGTAATAAACCTAAGATCAAATAGGTTCTCGCTGTAACCGGCCTCATTTCAAGGTAGGGGTTTAGGTAGGGCAAATATAATTATATTGTTTCTCTTAAACACATAGGTAGGGAATAATATTACATGTTAGGTATTCGGGTAACAGCTAGTAATTAAATATTATTAAAGACATTAGATAAAGTAAAGGGTCAGTGTAGGTTAATTAGGAGTGAGATTAATAAAGGAACGGTAGTTTATATAATTATATTTTAAGAAAATATAGGAGAATCATTAGGGCTTGTAGAATTAGAAGAATTCCAAATCTGACTATGCTCCATATAAAAGACATGGGTGCTGCGGTGCAATGTAGGATTCTGACACTAGACGATCAAAAGGCCAAATAAATATATCAAATTAGAATATTCTATTCATTAAGATTCATTAGGAGTTCAAATTAAATATATTAAGATTATTATAAAGTATTAAATTATTTACTAGGCAGAAGGGGGGTGGTTACAATTGGTGCCGTGACCAGGATAGTAGGTATAGAATAGTTAAAAGATACTGAGGCTTTGCGTTGCGTTAGGTGCCTTAGTAGCCGTAGTTGGATATGATAGCCGTTTAGGCTACAATTGCTGTACGTGAAAAACGGAGTATGGACTGGTCGGATTTTGAATTCTTAAATAAAATATAAACAAGTAGATTACATTTAATTTTACAACCTGAATTCTCTCTAAGTAGATGTTATTCTCAGTCGGTGAAAAAATAACAACTTAGCAATAATAAAATTCAAACTGTTCGATTCATATAGGAGAGCTTGTGGTTGTAGTAGCCAGAGTTAACATAGGAAACCTTGTCGGCAAGGTGGTGTTGTTGTGTTCCGTCATCTGGTTTTCTTGAGATCGATTGGTGATAGTAGGGGTCCAGTATGATGCGTTGTTTATTAATAGGCACTAATAGGTAGTGTGCTTGCGGCTTGATGGCAATGTGTGTAACGAAGACCGATTGTAAAGGTAGATGTCAAAATATTTCTATAAAATTATACTTTGCCAAATTCATGTAGAAAATTGATATTTGGTTAATGTGATATTTAATTATTACTAATATTGATATTATTGTATAATGATCAGAAAAGTGTTAAGTAGATTCTGTGGTTTCATAGACGCTATCTAGGAACATTTTATAGAACTTTATTGTTTATGGTATAAATCACAGATTAATATATATGTAGTACACGTATAAATCAAAGAACATCTTGTCACGTTAGTTATTTGTTAAAGAGCAGATTTTATATGACTCTTACGTCTTCGACTTAAGATATAGTGTTGTCTGTGACACGATTAGACATTTATTTGGATTTTAAGGACAACAGACGGCATTTTTGTTTTGATTAGTTGCTTTTACGGACAGTTGAGATGTGAAAATTTTTGAAGCATGGTTTTAATAATTCGCGATACAAAGAGCATTTATTGAATATAGTGATAGTTTATGCGTATGTTGGATGAAAGTTAGTTACTATAATAGTGCGTGGTTTAGTGCAATGTAATGCAGAGGTGGTTCAGATTAAAAATGCAAATACATTCGAGTGGAAAATTATAAGATGAATACGTACTTACTTTTTGCGTTTACGAAATATTTATTAGAATGTATTTTGCCGTGATTATTACTAAAATGAAGACTAAAAAAGTGTACTTTTTAGATTTTGCTGATAGACAAATTGTTACATAGTTTTATTAGGGTCCCGTATCCGAATTTATTTCTATTTTTATTTTAAAGTTGTAAAAGACGCGGAATATGACTATGCTGTAAATAGATGGTTGGTAACGAGTATCGGGGCGTAGATTTATAGATTACGCGGACGTCGGGGCGTTACATTATTGTTTCCTCGTGTCGTGTTGTTACATCATTGTGTCATCGGGGCGTTATATTATTAAAATATCGGACCGTCGGGGCGTAAAATTGTGTCATCGGGGCGTTACATTATAAGAGTATCGGACTGTCGGGGCGTAAAATTATTGTGTCATCGGGGCGTTATATTATTAAAATATCGGACTGTCGGGGCGTAAAATTATTGTGTCATCGGGGCGTTAGGTACATTATAAAAGTATCGGACTGTCGGGACGTAGAAATAAGATAGGTTGTTTTGCGCGGTACCCTTGGGAAAAAAAAGGATTTACTTACATAAAGATAAAAGATAAAGATGAGCTTTATTAGTGGGGGCTTAGTGATGATGCTTTGTTATTGTTTTGATATAAGGTTGGGTTAGTAAAGTTTTCAGTTTATCATAGGTTTTAGTATACCTAATTTTGTTTAAAGACGAGGGAATATTGGGCTACATTGATTTTATTTAAAGTAAATAATAAATTGTTGGATAATTAATTTCAAATTGATCATATATCAAGGACGTTGGCAGATCGAAGGGATCGAGCGAACAGGCAAAAGAGGAAGGAATAAAGGGTGTTTTAGTTATGTGTGAATAAGGCAAATGAATGTGAGAGATGTATGTGTGTTGTATAATGTGTATTGGGTAATGCGTAATGTGTACTGTGTGTTATAGAAAGTATTATGGGTCCTTTCGTGATGACGATGTTGTGTATATGATCAAACAGGATTTGTTGGTGTCCGGACTTACACAATACTACACAATTTGGCTGGCACATTCTTAGATGCTTAGGTTAGAATCGTTATCGCTACAACGATAAGGTCTTTTAGTGACAGTTTGTGAAAGCCAAACACTGCACAAGAAGCTAAGACTAAATAATGGGTTTTACACATCCACTGTTGGAAATAGACAGAGTGCAAAATCACATATAATCATGTTCTTACTTAAAAAAAAAAAAAAAGAACATTGGTTATTAATATTATTATGGTTCAACAATGAAAGTTTGATTTTAAGATACCTAGGTGCAATACTTATTACCATTTTTAATGTTTATTCATGGATATGGAGTATAGAGAATAATTTAAATGAAATAAAAGATTTCATTGATTTTTAATGATTTGAAAGTGTACGTTTGCCGGAAAATATACACTTTGTGCTCATAGGAAAGCTGGTTGTTACTGTGTATAACAAACTACATAATACATACCATGTAACATAGTTAAGTTTATTTCCAACGTGAAACATTCACCAAGAAACAGTGATTGAAGGTGTTTTAGGATTGGGGAAGGATCGAATACTCGTAGTGAACTTAAGAGCTTCCCGGTACCTCATCGAAAGGTGTTCCCAGGTTGTTTGGGGGGGTTTTTGCTTGCTCGCTTATGGCTTGGACAATGTAAGTCAAATTCATAGATCGGACAATGTGATCGCCGAATTGGGGCGAACCACCAAAACCAGATTACTAGAGTCTATGTGCCTCACAACCACATACTTCTTACGACTTGGGAATTCGTGGGGAAAGGTTGTATCAGTTCTCTGTTAGTGTTCCATGGTCTAAACTCAGTACTAGTACATTAACAGTTACTTAGTATTGGTATAAATATACATTACACCGTAGGGTTCACCATAACTTTATTTATTTTGTATTTTTATACAGGTGTTGTGATTTCCGTATATTTCTGACCTCTGTGTAAAGGTACTAACTTATTTCTAATTATATATATCTGTGGGTTTGGATACTAACAAATTTTAACTTCAAGATAGGAAAAATAATAGAAGGAGGGTTTGAGATGTAAATTTCGAGGATTCTACATGCATAGCGTGGCAATGCATTGCGAATCTTCGACGGGGCGACTGTAACTAACCACAGTGAGGCAACACTGTTGTTTAGTATACAAACTCTATTTGTAATAAGTAATAAAGTAGCATTCTAAAGGCTATCGTAATGGGGGAGCATCTGTATCTTATACACAAAGGGTAACATCATAGAGATTTGGTTGCAGCGCAATCTAGCGGTTATATCTAGAACTAATTACAATACATTGTTGCGAGGGAAGGATTTAAGTAAGCTACGTATTGAACATAGGCTAATAGTTGACACAGATAGCGTTAGATGGCGTTTATATTAGTAATCATTAGTAAGTGAAAAGCGACACATATCAACATGTCGAGTAGTTCACATTAGTACGCTACGCACCAATAGATTGCACTGGTGATGATAGGCCTTCGGGGACACAATTAGGGCTCCTGGATAATCTAGGTATTATGTTAAAACCATTTAATGTTAGTTAGGTGTGATTTCGAGAAAGAAAACTCATGTTCTGCGTTCAGTAGGTATAGTTCGAAATCTCGAAAAACACACTTTAGAAGATAAAAACTGCATAAAAAATAGTATAAATAAGAGAGGCTCGACCTAAGGTACCGACCAGAGGAATTTGCAGAACAAAAACAACGTTATTACTAATAAAGCGGACAAAAGAAAGTGGGCGGAAGTTCTTCTGTCAACAATCCATTTCCGGGATCTAGAATATTCGCGTGGTTCTAAAATATTCACCGCTATTAACAATACCATCTGTTGTCAAATAGAGTACAACTTCGTGTTTTCCATATGTTAGTGGCGCACTGTTATTTGGCGGCGAGTGGTGTTACTTGTCGTTACAACGTTAGTTAGAAGTTCAGCTACTTCGCAACAGGGCGCGCTACTTTTTGTTTTTGAGCTTTACGGTTAAAGATATATAGTTCACTTTCGAATGCAAATTCGTGCTTTTTGGAGACTTAACTTTGATATCGGATGCATGCCCATATAAGGCAATTTCTATTATTGTTGCGCAATAACAGGTACGGATGAAAAAAGGTAATCTTGTGGAATTTCTGGATTTTTCCACAATTACGAAGGTTATAAAAGGGGATGTCAGTCGCAAATCGGGGTCCAGAAGATCAGCAACTGTCGTCAGAGAAGGGCTTCCTCACGTTCGCTTAAATCGATACTTAGGTATTTTGCTGTTCGTTTACGTGCTTATTATTTACGTTGTGTTAAATTCACGTTTGATTTTATTATCGTGTTTCGTTGATTCATTTGATCATAGTTTATAATTAATTATCTTGTGTAGGAATACATAGTCACGGTATTTAACGGAAATAGAAGTGCGTTACGTTTACGGTTTAATTTATAACGTCGGTCGTTATAGTGCTTATTGTAAGGATACATAGCCGCGGTAATGAACGGATAATAGAAACAAGTTACGTTTACGGTTTAACTTTAACGTTGTTTATAGTGTTCATACCTAGTGAGATTCGGGGTCTATTTTCCTACAGCTGACGTCGGAGAAGGGTTCTGTCGTGTTAGGGTCGGCGTCGCGTAGTTTATAGGGGTATCTAGGTATTTACGGTTCGGTTACGTGCTTATTTTTTTAAGTTGTGCTAAATTCTTGTTTGTATTTAATATCGTGTTGCATCGATTAATTGCTTATAATCCTGTATAAGGCTGCGTAGACACGGTATTTAACGGGTAATAGAAGTACGTTACGTACATGGTTTAACATTTAACTCGTTCTTTTTGCTTATAGTGAAATTTTATATTGTAAATAATAATGTTTTCTTACGGTTTTGTGCGTGCGGGTTATTAAAATAGGATTCTTTTCGGGTTATGTTTGATACATAATTAACTTCATTATTATATTATTCAAAGGTTGAGTTTCATACATTTAGTTGCGGTTTTAACGATTTGTGTCGATTTTATTTTAGTTTAGTTGGAATACCTACAATAAAATACGGCTAGTTCAAAGCATTTATGGTTAAAGTTAATTGATCAAGTTGTTTTAAAATACGGTTTCTTAGTTTCGAAATTAATAGGGATCGTATATCCTCGGTTTATTTTATGAGGAAATAGGTAGTTTTGCGTTGCATTTGAGTTATAGTCGCGAAGATTTTGTTTATTCGTTTTATTTAATTGTTAAAAAAATTAGGAAGTTTATTAGGAGGGAGCCTAACTTTGGAGTTGCGGGTGGACTAATTCTTGGTTGTCATTAGTGTCTAGCGCGTTGCAAAATTAATAAATTAGTGTGGGATTAATGTGACAATTTCTTGTGGGGAGGTTGTTTTGCTATTTGTATTAAGCTAGATTAGCATTATTCGCGCTAGAACTATGACTAGACAAACAGTGTGTCTGACGAACTATATCTAACTTATAACGGTGACAAACGGGTCTGGTTCGGAACTATTAAATTCTAAAAGAGCCTCGGGCAAGCCCAGATGATCTTTTTACCAACACAGACATCTGTATAAGAGCCCACCATTCTCATTCGCCAGCCTGGAGTGGGATCGGGGTCCACAGGTTGGGCATGCAATTGCACCCGTGAAAGCTCTGGGAAGTTTGAGGATTGGTTCCTTAAAACTCTATATATTTATATACACTAAACCACACAATAGGGCGTCATACTCTCACCGTCTTGGACTTCGGTCTGTGTGAGGGGGGTGGCAATCACACGGGTGTTAGGTTGCTTTCTCAGCAGACCCGGCTGAACTTTACAGTTTACCTAGGGAACTAGCTAATTACGAGGATAAGGTAAGCCTCTAGGATGTAGTTCTTTGTAGAATAGGCCTTATAAGTAGAGTTAGGGTAGAATCAATTGTCTAGGGTATTAGGGATTTAGGTATTTAATCAGTAGGATTTTATTTAGGAATAGTTTAGGATGCGCTAAAAAATTAGCCTTTAAACTTGTTAACGTTTGGTTTTGTACTGCCACAGCATATAAATAGAAGTTCAATTTAATCTAATAATCGCCATAAATATAGATTTCGGGAATTTAACTATATTTTCATAGGATTTTATTCTGAGAAGTTCTCAGATTATCATGTTTTATTTGACCATTTGTGTTCATATAAGTTTGACAGGAAGTAATTATTTCCAGTTCTAGACTTTCTGCATTTAGTAAAATTCAGGTAATATTTATGGGTTGGACTGTCTTCTTCTTCTACGGCTGTTGTTTTCTCCGTCTTAATACTGGGTTACGTACTCAGCCGTCACTGTCTAAGGGCATCGGCTAGTGTTTTGCGGTTGAAACATCACGCCATTCCCAAGGGAATCTAAAGTGTAAAAAATATACACGTAACGTTGACAGAGGTCTCCCCGTCTATATTAAAGTACTTACTTGTATTAATTAAATGGTTAAATGACTGGAAAACTTTACTGTAATAAATTAGAAATTGTTATTTAAATATAACTAGGAAAACTACCGAGTCACGTACTCAGCCGTCACTGTCTAAGGGCATCAGCTAGTGTTTAGGGGTTGAAACATCACGCTATTCCCAAGGGAATCTAAAGTGTAAAAATATACACATAACACTGTCATAGGTCGTTTTAGAGAGGCCAGACCCCATCCAAAGAAAGGACTAATTTGATTTTAGATTTCAGTTCAAATAACTATTAAATACCATAGTACCATACCATACCATACCATACCATAGTAGTAATAAACCTAAGATCAAATAGGTTCTCGCTGTAACCGGCCTCATTTCAAGGTAGGGGTTTAGGTAGGGCAAATATAATTATATTGTTTCTCTTAAACACATAGGTAGGGAATAATATTACATGTTAGGTATTCGGGTAACAGCTAGTAATTAAATATTATTAAAGACATTAGATAAAGTAAAGGGTCAGTGTAGGTTAATTAGGAGTGAGATTAATAAAGGAACGGTAGTTTATATAGTTATATTTTAAGAAAATATAGGAGAATCATTAGGGCTTGTAGAATTAGAAGAATTCCAAATCTGACTATGCTCCATATAAAAGACATGGGTGCTGCGGTGCAATGTAGGATTCTGACACTAGACGATCAAAAGGCCAAATAAATATATCAAATTAGAATATTCTATTCATTAAGATTCATTAGGAGTTCAAATTAAATATATTAAGATTATTATAAAGTATTAAATTATTTACTAGGCAGAAGGGGGGTGGTTACAATAGCATCCCTATGAGTTGGTGTTGGAGGAACAAAATGTGTTAAATTGCTTATTTTTTGTGCCCGCTGCTGGTGTGTTTTCTTTACTAGCCTTATAAATAAATTTTAAAGATTAATCTGGTAGATATTGGGGCATGCAAACCTCGGAGTAGTTTGTATGCAATCGGGTTTTATTTAAAGTAAAATTTTAATCTAAAAAAACTTATAATCTAAAATTAAAACTAAAATGGGCCCTGTGGCTTTGTACCGAAGATGCTGGCAGCGTTTCCTCGCTGAATGCGTTGACCGAGGAAACTGCCAGCTCTTCGTTCTCCAGTGACGTTTCTTCGAAATTACTTTGAAGAGGCTAATTTCGCTAGGATGTCACGGACCTAGGGTCTCGACACCGAGTGGAAAAAAAAATACTCTCGGTCGAGGCCAATAAATATATAAAGCCTCGAAATAAATTAGTAAGATATGGATTGAAGTAAGCAAAAGTGAAAAACATTGAATCTTTCGTACTACGCAGCTCAGGCATACAAGTCACGACCATATTTATATTTAAAAACAGTCTGGCGCCAAGCCTGTCGCCCATACAAGATCACAAGCACGTCAGTAGTCCGCCAGCATTGTGTATAATCCGACCCTATGCCGGGTATTTTGTGTAACGTCTAAATCTTTCACGTAATCGTGTACTTGGGTCATACACAGATTTAGGTTATCGTCTTTTCTGTGGACACGCCGTTTTTAAGGCCTAATTGTCTGGCTAAGCCCATTCCCGCATAAACGGTGTCAGGACTGCTTCAGATACCTATCATATAAAAACATAATGCACACGCTTTTAACTATTGACCACAGGAAAGACAACTTTTTGCAATGCATATTTTGCAAAGGCATTTTTGTAGGATTGTATGGCTAGAGAAATAAATGAAGTACCTATACGAATGTGGATCTTTCGATTCTTGCTGATATGCCACCTGGTTAAACTCATTGCTTGTTTTATGCATTCAGGTAACACAATCGCTACTGCATCACTATTATGTGGTACTCAGCATTTTATCGAAATTCACTTCATCAAATGTATCATTTCATCGAACGCTATTTTCAGCTGAAACCATAATCTTAAACATTAATTACGTAGGTTAGGTTAGGTTAGATTTTTAAGATACCCTGAAAACATTAAGGTTTCAGCAGAAAATAGCGTTCGCTGAAATGAAAACGATGAAATGATACGTTCGATGAAGTGAATTTCGATAAAATGATGAGTTACCACAAAATAGTGACGCAGTAGCGATCGAGTTACCTGAATGCATGAAACAATGAATGAGTTTAACCAGTTGGCATATCAGCAAGAATCGAAAGATTTTCTTTTTATGACTTTTTTTAAAGAGTTTTTTAACAAATTAATTAAATGTAAACAAATCAAACGACGTGGCTCTGTTAAACGGCCAATCAAAACTGTTTTGTTGAGCTTTATTGACGTATCGTGTTCTGGGGCCCTAGCCAAGATGCAAACGCTCCTAACGTTTTTCTTTTCTATCGCTCTAAATGTATGGACTGACATTCTCGTGCGTTTCGATAAACCACGTGGTCGACCGTCATCCCATACATTTTGAGCAATAGAAAAGAAAAACGTTAGGAGCGTTTGCATCTTGGCTAGGGTTACTAACACCCTGGTGAACTGCTACCATGAGGCTTGTCCTCTGAACCCACAGCCGAGGACATCCGTTAAGGGTCACCCGTGGAGGGGACCAGAACTGGAAAGACTTCGGGGTAAGGTTAGGCAACTTCTCAACAGGGCTATGAAGACTACAGCTGACCTGGACTGGGACAACTACTACGAAGCCAAGGCTAAGTATAAGAAACGCCTACGGTACTGGAGCTCTTCGTCGTGGAAGCGCTTCTGCAGTGGCATTGAAACATTCGATCAGGCCAATCGGGTAAGAATAACTGTCGCGTAAATCAACGTCACAGTTGGGAACGCTACGCAGACCCGATGGCTCCTACACCTCCTCTGCTGCTGGAGACACAGCGGTTTCAGCTGGAAACTCACTTTCCTGGCAGTATAATGCTGACCGATGTAGTGTGGCAGGAGGAGGAGCACACCGCAGCAGATTCCAACTGGCTCATTGCTGAAAGGGTCGTCAATCAGATAAACTAAGATGGGCCATTAACAGTTTTCAACCCTTCAAAGCGGCAGGTCCCGATAGGATCTTTCCTGCTCTCATGCAATGGGGACTGGAACACATTCTGGTGACGTTAACTAAGCTGCTAAGAGCTTGTCTGGCACTTGGATACGTACCCAGGAAGTGGAGGGAGGTCAACGATACATTCATATCCAAACCAGGTAAGAGCGACTACACAAACGCCAAATACTTCAGACCAATAAGTCTTACATCTTTCCTTCTGAGAACGATGGAAAAATTGTGTTATAGGGATCTGAGGGATCGGGCGTTGAGGGACATACCTATGCATTGTAATCAGCATGCGTACAGTTCAGGTAAATCTACAGAATCGGCTCTCCATATGGTCGTGGGCCGAATCAAAGAAGCAATTAAGAACAAGGAAATGTGCCTCGGCACATTCATTGACATTGAAGGCGCCTTCGACAAAACACACTTCACCAGTATAGGAACCGCCCTGGGTAACCATGGAGTGGAACCTGCCATAACTAAGTGGATCACCAACATGCTGAATAAACGAATCGTGCGCTTTGCGGGGGAGTCACAAGCCGCAGCTGTGGTGAGGGGATGCCCCCAAGGGGGGTTCTTTCACCGCTGCTGTGGAACCTGGTGGTTAACAACCTTATCACCAAGCTCAACTCTGAACGCTTCTTCACGATTGGTTATGCCGACGATCTGGCCATACTGATAACAGGTAAATTTGCCAGTATAGTCTGCGACCTGACACAGAGCGCTTTCCAGATGGTGGAGCGATGGTGTAAGGAATTTGACCTGTCAGTCACCCCAACTAAAACAGAAATGGTAATGTTTACTCAGAAAAGAGTTCTTGGCAACTTTACCAAACCTAAACTACACCGGACAGAGCTTCAGTTGTCACCTGAGGTCAAGTACCTAGGCCTAACACTTCATAGTAAACTGAACTGGAGTAGCCACATCAACAAAAGAATAGAAAAGGCAAGTGTTGTCTTCTGGCAGTGCAGGAGAATGGTAGGGAACAGGTGGGGTCTCTCGACTAAAGTTATCCTCTGGCTGTACAAGACAGTAATTCGACCTCTTTTAAGCTACGGGGCGCTGGTCTGGTGGCCAAGAACTAACCTCACTACTGTCCACAACAAGCTGCAAAGGCTCCAGAGACTCGCCTGCATGGCCACTACCGGCGGCATGAGGACAACACCGACTGCTGCCATGGAGGCTATGCTTGATCTACCTCCGCTTCACCTCTATGTTCAACAGGAGGCTGCTCTATCTGTGGTAAGGTTACGAGCTCTTGACCTTTGGTTCAACCACGGAGTTCAACACGCAGCCAGCCTAGACAAGGTATACGATGAATTTCCGTTACTAAGGGCCGGTACGGATAGGATTCCTAAACGAATGATCTTCGATAAGAAGTACAAAATTCAGTTATGCGAGGATGACAACTACGAAGGCCTGAACCCTAGGGAGCTAAGGGTCTTCACTGATGGTTCCAAAACTGACAAAGGAACAGGATCTGGTACGTTTTCAGATGACCTGAACATGTCAATTGCTACACCGCTTGGAACCCACAACACGGTATTTCAGGCCGAATGTATGGGTATCATAACTGCGGCGATTGCCATTTCTGCTAGGAAGGTAACCAACACCTCCATCCGTATCCTTTCTGACAGTATGGCAGTGCTACTGGCCCTGAGAAGTCACACCTTCACATCAGGGCTAATCTACGAGTGTCTAATGGAGGTATGTCAAACTTGAGGTCTTTAACAACACACTGCTTGCGATTTACGACCGACACGCGCCTCTCAAGCCTATGCGCGTCAAGCATTATCCAGCGCCGTGGCTCACAGGGGATATTAAAGCCCTAATGGCGAAGAGGAACCGCGCCCGCGTGCGGCTGCGCCGCAATCCGTCAGAGGATGGTCATCATCTCTACATCACCCTGCGTGAACCGTTGCAACAAGATGTGCCGGGAAGCGAGACGTCGTTATATTCATGAGTCTATTCATGGTTGTCCCCCCCATAAACTATGGAAATTTTTGAAGTCATTAGGGGTGGGCAAATCTCAGACTCACTCTTCTAATCCAAAAATGGATCTCAACGCCCTAAATAAGCATTTCAGTACTTCTCCGGTCACTATGGACCCTTCTGTAAAAAATCAATCAATCTTCTTGCTAATGTCCCGTACCCTGACTTTCCTTCCTTTGATATCGGTTTCATTACTCCTAAAGAGACCATAGACATTTTGAAGTCTATTAAAACGAAAGCCGTCGGTGAAGATGGCCTAAGCTTAGACATGCTCATGCCGGTGGCGGATTTCATTGCTCCTATCTTGACACGCATCATTAACCATTCCTTCTCCTCTGGCCGTTTTCCTTCGTTGTGGAAACTTGCACATGTGCTCCCTCTCCCAAAATTGTCGAAACCCGTGTCTCTTTCCGATTACCGTCCTATCTCTATCCTTCCGGTCCTCTCCAAAATAATAGAGCACTTCGTTAATCAAAGACTGTCCCGCTTCCTCAATATGCACAATCTTTTTAATCCCTTGCAATCCGGTTTCCGTCCCGGGCATAGTACGGTCACTGCTTTAGTCAAGGTCACCGATGACATTCGTTTGAATATAGAAAATAAACATCTAACTGTTCTCGTTTTGTTAGATTTCAGTATTGCCTTTAATACTGTAGATTTCAATATTCTTCTCGGCATTCTCAAGAACCTAAATTTTACTCCGTCGGCCCTTACGTGGTTTCAGTCATACCTCCGTGGAAGACGCCAACGCGGTAGGATGGATGATAATCTGTCAGACTGGAATGTTCCCACTGCTGGTGTCCCTCAGGGAGCTGTAATCTCTCCTCTTCTTTTTTCTATATTCATAAATGGTATAACGACCTCTCTTCTCTCATCTTACCATTTATTCGCCGATGACTTACAAATTTATGCCAGGGCTAGTTTTGATGATTTCCCTTCCCTGATTGATCTTATGAATGATGACCTTGCAACGATCCAAGAGTGGGCCAATAATTTTGGTCTAAAGGTTAACGCAAAGAAATCGCAAGCCATTGTTGTTGGAAGCCCGCACTACATTTCAAAGCTGTCTGACCTCGTGATACCCAACTTGATGTTTGATGGAACCATCATTCCTTTTTCTACTACAGTGAGGAATTTGGGTATTACAATGGATCAGACACTTTCCTGGTCGGCTCAGGTTACCGAAGTCAGTCGCAAGCTCTTCGCTTCACTTCACTCCCTCAGGCGCCTACAGAATTTCCTACCTCAACGAACCAAGATTACCTTAGCGCAATCTCTCCTACTCCCACTCTTAGACTACGCTGACGTTGCTTATTTGGACTTTTCAGAGCAGCTGCTCGATAAACTGGAGAGACTCCAAAACGTGTGCATTTGATATATTTTTGGTCTACGTAAATATGACCATTTCTCCAACTTTCGTGCACAGCTGAACTGGCTACCCATTCGTTTTCGCCGAAATGTTCACATTCTGTCGTTGCTTTTTAACACTCTTTTTAATCCTCGTTCTCCCTTCTACCTGTCAGAGAGGTTTAGCTTTATGGCCACCGGTTCTCAAAACCGGTTGCGCTCAAAGGCCAATCTCACTCTCGCTTTCCCGTCTCACAAATCAAAATCCTATTCTAAATCCTTTTCAGTGCACTCTGTCAGGTTGTGGAATCGGCTACCGGCCGGCTTCAGGCAGTCACAATCAGTTGACTCCTTAAAGGGCAAATTGATGAAGTTTTGGCTTGACCCTAGCTCCTAAATTAAATATTGTATCAACTGTCCTTTACATAAATGTAATTTATGTAAGTTTAAGTATGTATATTGATCTATAAATATATATTTCTGTGTCTAGCATATTTATGTAAGTATTTGAATGTAGTTAATTTTATGTTTTTAGTTAGGACTTATTTGTATGAACTGATCCTAAAGAAATTTGTAAACTTGCCTACTCGATGCACAACCTTTCACTTTTCTCAATCCCTCAAGGGTTAGCTGGAAGAGATCCCTTAAAGGGATAAGTTCGCCTTTGTACATTATTTTCTGGTATCTTCATTGTATTTTTTTTTCCTTTTTTATTTTGTACAATAAAGTGTTTACATACATACATGTCAATGCAATCAACTGACCCTTCAATGGATTAAGGGTCACAGTGGATCCCGAGGTAACGATGCCGCGGACCAACTTGCCCGCCGAGGATCGAATATGGTGGCTATAGGCCCCGAACCGATAATTCTAACACCCTTTAGCAAGGTTCGATCCCTGCTGCTCAATCGTACCAAGAGATTGCACATTAAATACTGGGTGAGTCATGATAAGTGTAGACAGGCGAGAGAAGCACTGCCTACTATTAACAGTCGACTCTCCAAGGCACTCCTCCGTCTTAGCAAATCTCGACTGAGAACGGTGACTAGTGTCCTAACTGGTCATGGACCATTTAACAAACATCTCTTTAACTTAGGTGTCACAGACAGTCCTCTGTACCGAGCGTGCATGGAGACAGGTGGCGCAGTACAGGGCTAAACACCTCAGTTTGGTAAGGTGTCTCCCCGAGGTAACCACAGACATCAAAGGTTTGGTGAGTTTCCTCGAGGAGTTGGGATGGCTTGATTAAACACAGAAATCCCACCCACACGCAAAATAGGCGCTAGACGTCGAGTTGCGGAAACCAGCCCGCCTTTAAAATACAAATACAAATACAATAGGGTTCCGTACCCAAAGGGTAAAAACGGGACCCTACTACTAAGACTCCGCTGTCTGTCTGTCCGTCTGTCACCAGACTGTATCTCATGAACCTTGATAGCTAGATGAAATTTTCACGAATGATGTATTTTTGTTGCCGCCATAACAACAAATACTAAAAATAGAATAAATTAAATATTTAAGCGGGTTCCCATACAACAATTAGTGTTTTTTTTTTTTGCCGTTTTTTGCTAGATCTTAACAGACACCGTGGTTGTATAGATAATGGTACGGAACCCTTCGTGCGCGAGTCCGACTCGCACTTGGCCGGTTTATTTGTTTACTTACGTTTATATATACCTAGGTACCCACCTAAACAAATGACCTATAGTAATTTTAAGCAATAACTGATTACGCAATGCGCAGGTGACATATCCACCTATTTATTGCTTCTGTAATGAATGACTGTAATCCTCAAGGCGCCTAATGATTTATATTGTATCATATCTCTACGTTAGATCTCGACTCTCGCAGATTATTTAACAGTGTTTTGGTACAGGATGGCCACTCGCCCGTCGGCTGGTATAATGACGGTCAAAAAGGTCAAAGAATAAGCACGCGGATTACTTAAAAATTAGGTGAAGCGCAAGTTAGACGGTTTTGTTCATGATAATCATGATAAATAATATTTGGGAGTAAACTTTTTGAAGTTTTTACCTTTGACCGATTTTAAATGTTGCTTTTCTTCTTCGGTCAGAGGTCAAAGCAAACAATCCGTCTCATTTTCGTGCATGTTATTTTTAACCCCCGACGCAAAAAGAGGGGTGTTATAATGTTTTATTTGTGTGTGTGTGCCACAGCACCGTAGCTCTTAAACGGAAGAACCGATTTAGATGCGGTTTTTTTCATTTGAAAGCAAGTTTTATAGCGGTGGATCTTAGACATGTTTTATAAAAATCAGTTCAGCCGTTTTTGGGATATTGAGCTTTTAGGGGGTTGAATGCCCCCGATATAACGGTGACACCTACTTTCAGAGCTGATATCTCTTAAACGGCCCAACCAATTTTCATGAAATCTTGCTAAGAACTGTCACGATTAATGTAGCTTTATTAAAAAATGTGCTTCCAAATCCGTTCATCCGTTTGGGAGCTACGATGCCACAAGCAAATAAAAATTAAATTAAAAAAATAAATGAACACTGACACTAACTGAACTGACACGTCAGGGGACCGCTAAGTAAATGAAATAATATAAAATACCACAGCTACTTAGCGGTCCCCGACGGTTCAGTTCAGTTAGTTTCAGTGTTCAGTTAACTACCTACTTAACAAACAATCAGCCCGCTCCTACGCGACGACGCTTGGATCAAAATATTAATACCTACCTACTTATACTTAAACTTATAGTGTCAGTAAAATAAGTACTTAAATATTATTTTCTACTTTTTAGAGGTTTTTTACAGACTGTTTGGAGCTGGGGGTTTTTAGAGTTTCGTTGTCAAACTCTTATAGTTTCGCCATGTCCGTCCGTCCGTCCGTCCGTCCGCAGTCTAGCGCAGAGACTATTAGTACTAGGAAGCTGTAATTTGGTATGAATATATTTATTTGTCACGCCAACAAAGTGGTACAATAAAATATAAAAACAATTTTTTAGGGTACCTCCTACACGTAACGTGGGGATGTATTATTTTTTTCTCCTCTACCCCACAGTGTGGGGCGACGTTGAATAGGTCTTTCAAAAATAATACGGGTTTCTGAAAACAGTCTTTCGATTAAGTAATCCGTTTATGAAATACTAGCAACCCGCCAGCGGCTTCGCCCGCTGCAATTTTTTTAGACGTGCACGCCCCACTCCTGTATTTCAGTGCCCCCTCCACCCCGCCCGCCGTGATGCCCGGCGCGCTTTTCAGACTGCATCGCAAACAACGGCCACGGCGCTATGGCGGTTTTGTTTACTGTTTGAATTTTTTAATTCGTAATATCTTTTAAATGGAAAGTCCAATTTAAATAATTTAAAAACTATTTTATAGGTAGTTAAATGGTCTTGACCATAAAATAATTTATTTGGATAAGGATTAATATAAACACATAAATAGCATGGTTTGAATTTGGTTAGCATTTTCATTAATGTTTAAAATGAAAAAAGTTGTTGTAGTGACATAACTACAATAGTTGGACATATGCTACCGCGGAGTTTTTTGTAGACATTATGATGTTCTTCAATATTGTTGTACATTATTTTGTTCTATCGCTAATAGTTTCGGCAGCGCATTCGACGAAAGACATTTTAAGACTCATTTTTCTACACCTTTGGTTACATTGTTCAAATTTTACCAAGGATCCCTAATTTTTTTCAAAATGAAATGTAGCCTATGTCAAATTGGAAGAATGTAGCATTCTATTGGTGAAAGAATTTTTTAAATCGGCCCAGTATTTTATGAGCCTATTCATTACAAACATACAAACATACAAAAATAGGTACAAATCTTTCCTCTTTATAATATTAGTGTAGATTAAGCTTTAAAGCGCTAATTTTTGTTAGACTCAATGCCCCAACTACAAGTACTAAAAATCTTAAATGAAAGAGCATAAGTATAACGAATTTTAAAGGAAAACTATCACGACTAAGTAGACATCATTGGTTCTTGAGATACAGGCGATTAAAGTGTTTATACCTACTAAAATCATCTAAGACGGCACCAATTACTTTAAATATAAAATTAGTTATTAGATGTTGATTTTTATGTTTGTAGTACTTAATGGCTTCGAAACCCTACACTGAGCATGATCCGACATGCTCTTGCCCGGTTTTAGATAGAACGTATCGTTTCACCGAATTTCACTTCATTGAAAGCTATACTTTCTGCTGAATCCGGTTGTTTTCAGGTTACTTATATAAAACATAATTAAGGTAAAGACACCAGTACTCGACAAAGGACCAATGTTCGACACTGATTCTTACTCAAAGAAGATAAGAGTTATTCATTTGTTTTGCAACAATCAATTTATTACCCTATGATCTTAGAATTAAAAGCTTCTGTCGATTATTGGTGCATGTCAGCTAAAAGTGTCGAACATTGGTGTTGTTTACCTTACGTAGGTTAGGTTAGGTTAGGTAAACGTGTGACTATCACAAAATCAAAAACACCTGCGCCTAGAAAGGCTCTTCTATGAAATGAAATGAACGATACGTTCATTTCATACAAGATGATGATACGTTCCATGGAATGAGTGTCGGTGATACAAGGGTGAACCTGAAAAATTACCTTCAAAGTCAAAGTCCAATAATTTAATGCAAACATACGCATGTTCAAAACAATAGTGATCCAATTCAAAATTTCTGCTTTCAAACTTCAAGTCATAAATTTATTACTATAGTAGAGACCTAATTCGAAAATTAAACCTTCTGAATTAGGTCACTTTTGTTCTGAACATGATTAAATTTACAATAAATTTTTATTAAATAAAAACCTTTTTAACCTACTGACATACAAACCATAAGATGGCGCATTCATGTCTATGCTCAATTTATTATAAATACCAACACCCACCGCACCGCCCGCAGCGCATTTGAATTGCGCGCCAAACGGACCAACAAAGGGTTGATGTCCCTACAAGTTCGCCTCTGATCGGCTCGGCGTACTTACCTTAAACTTATTTTAAGCGTCGCATTTATTTGGCTACCTCAAGGATGTACAGAATCGGAACCGTGAGTATTTTCAGCCTTATAAAGTGCTCCTTGGTTGGAGAAAAGGGAGAGAATCCAGCTAACATTCTATGGCCCTCTTCAAATAACAATGATATAAAATCGAAAGCCTCGAAAATGGCACGCATTCACCAACAAGCCTGATATCGTATGGACAGATCGATCTCTTCAACGCCTGGCAGTGCTCATCGACGTTACCCATCCCGCATGACGGGGACCTAGTAAGGGCTTAGAAGGACTCATCAGAGTCATCAGGTAGGTGGACTTGGCTCATGAGGTGATGGACAAGTAGAACGTTGACTCGACGCGATGATAATTGGCACGTAGTGTGTCGGCGAATGGTGTCATAATAGAAGAGTCGCGTTAACACCTCAATACAGATACTACCTGCCTACTCCTATATACTACACCTCGACACGGCACCTATTGTTAGAAGGTTCCTACTCTCAGGCGTTTCAGGGCTCTCTGCAGGCCTAACCACTAGTAACTTGTGCCTTACCCCGTTACCGGCGGCCTCCGTAAGTAAAGCTTCTTTGAATGTTTATTTATTTTATTACTTATGGTAATTTAATTTTTATTCTTGCTTTTCAATTTTCATTTTGTTTAAGGAGTGCCGGCCGCATTTCCCGCCATGCCACCCTTAAGGATGTCATCCGGAGGGCTTTCGGTGCGCAAGCACTACCTTGATAACCTGCATGACTAAGATCCTGCATGGTGTTTCGTAAGCAGGTACGACTATGTATGTATATGTATGTATCTATTTTATATTTAATCATTCGTTATGTATGTAGGTACGACTATGGCCTATATTTTGTTTTTATATTTATATATTTTATATGTAGGAATATTATATGTATTATGTGCTTGTCAAATTGAAAATGGATGGCTCTTGCTGAAATTTTCGCACCCACCTCAACTTTCGTGTTTGTTTGGTTGACTGTTAGAGAATGCCTTAAGGCATTAAGTCCGCCATTTTTACTTACTTTTTGTACCGTGCGATAAAGTTTAAATAAATAAATGTGCCGGTCATTTTAGAGCCGAACGGTATCGTCCGTGACGACGACTAAAGGCCCGTCGGCACGACTCCCGTTCCGTGAAAAACGGGGAGGACGCTTGTGTGGGACGCTATACCTACGTCGATACGCTGGCTCCGTTCCACGTTCAACCTTCCTCTTCCGAACCGGGAGCTGCGGCTGCATCAGCTGAACAACTGAAACGGCACAAATATGCTGCTCTCGGCGAGGGCAGTATGTTTGTGCCATTGGGAGTTGATTCGAGACTCTTGGGTCAGGCGCGAGGGAACTCTTTAAGGAGATATCCTTGCACCTCAATGGCCCGGGCTCGCAGCTACTTTGGCCGAAGGATAAGAAATGGTTGTTCAAAGAGGCAATGCTTCCAGTCTCTTGTGCACCATTAGCAGCGACAGGGATTAGGCCCACATTTTTTACCAATAGTTAGTCATTTAAGTAAAAAACATGATATTTACACAATACCTTTCGCACGTCAGTTACGTTACGCTGTTGTGCAAATCTTTATTTTATTTTCTTACGAAGCGAAGCCCGCTAAACTAAGCGGGCGAAAAGTTAAATTATGTCGTACAAAAAGCAATAGAGGTCACGTGGAATCCTTTTCAAGTAACATTGGAAACAACTCTTTTGTAAAACGTGGTAATAATTGTTAAGGAAGGGTAGAAATAAAATTACTTGAATAAAGCAGCCTTAATTACTTAAATATTTTTATTATTACTTGGTTGTAAAAGAGTAGGCTTTAGGAAACTAATGCAGTGACGAATAGTAAGATGATAATAATAAAAGAAACTAACAGATCATATTTCTTTTTACAGTATTTTCAAACATCTCTCCTCTCAACTAGTCAGTTAATCAAATCAAAATCTTAATTTAGAAAATTTGCCACAAGAGGCTCTTTTACACATCGGTAAATAAATCTGAATAGTAAATCTACTAGCGCTTCGGACGATACCATAATTAGAAGTGCCGCAAGAAACTCCGCAGGTCATTTATAAACTATAAAGTACAATAATACTTAAAAGTAAATTACATACAAGGTAATAAAAGTAATAAAAATATGTTTTAAAACTAGCACAAATAAAATGATAACAAATGTAAGGTCAATAAAATTAAATAAAAAATAATGACTAGGATAACAACACGACGAGGTCTACTCAAAAGCCATAACTAGAATAATAGACTGAACAACGAGTCTTTGCCAACAACGTGAGCAGACTGGACCCCGCAACCAGTACACGATTATGACGCTTATCCGTATCTCAGCCATCGCCTCCCTCAACCATGTGTTCGGGAAAGTGGCAACCCGATATTTCATGCAGTTATTTAAATTGTAAACGTCACGGTTACGCCTAAACTAATGTAGGTATGTGAATTCGTTCATATTTAAATACAGTCATGATATTCTTAACAAGCGACCCGCCCTCGCTTCTCTCCGGATTAAAGAATTATACATATAAACCTCTCTCTTGAATCACTCTATCTATTAAAAAAACCGCATCGAAATTCGCTACGTAGCCTTAAAGATCTAAGCATACATAGGGACTGACAAACAGCGGGAAGCGACTTGTTTTGTAGTAGTAGTGAAGATATATACTGCGATGCAATTGTAAGAATATTAATTTCTTTAAAATTATTCTAGTGGGCGTAACATGTTGCAACGAGACAAGATTTTGACATAGGCTAGGACCTAGCCTAGGAACTTTAATCAGTATCGTCTTGGGTCGTCCCATATTTTTTTTTGTCAAGTTCTTAACTCGTCTCATTCTGATTTCGTCACCCATTCTTCATTCGTCAATTTCCGTGGTAGTCTTTGTTGTCTTTGGTCATATTCGTTGTTTGTCTTTTTATTATTTCGGGTCATTCCGCTATTAGTCTTAATATTTTTTGGTTATAATCGATGTTAGTCTCATTCTAGTCTCATTCGTTATTCGTCCTATCGTCTTTGATCTTATTCTGTTCATATTTTTCTTATTTGGCCTCTTTAGGAATTGATCTCATTCTTTATTGGACACATTCACTATTTGTCACGTTTGATATTCGCAATTTGACTAGTTTTCTTTCAGGCGAAAAGAGAAATAAATTACGAAAATTATGAAGTATAAAATTGTCTACTATACCTACTTAGTCAGGGGGTTTCCACTCGTTGTACAGTCAAGGTTATAAATATGTATACACTTTAGTACCTTGTCTATTTAACGTCATTTTTGAACTGCCATATAAAATTGTCACAGCGATTAAAGTGACAAGGTACTAAAGTGTATACATATTTATGACCTTGACTGTACGAGCAAATTCGGCTCCTGGGCAAATAGTCAATAATCAATTATGAGAATTCATAACCACTTGAAATCTTAACATTATTGTCGTTGAGTGGCCAGTAACGTAATAGCGGAGGTTGTATACCTAACTAAAGCGGGAATTGAGACGAAAACCGAACAAGACGAGTTATGAATGGACCTAAAAACAAAAGTGACTTACTGCTAATGGGACCAACAACGAACGTGTCGAAAAAAAAATTGACGACTAACGAATGAGACTAAAAAATATTAGCTACTGTTTATTTGACACTATTTCCTAGTATAGCGTGTTAGCCCCACTGAGCGAAACATACCTACGAGGCCCCAGTTGATATACGCGTACAGTCCGTTTGGTAATAAGTACCAAGATGGTCTGGATTTTAGCCGCTTTTCCCCACAGCCCAATAATTAACCAGCGAGCTTGAGTTACCTGTATGATAACATGTTATTGCGTGTTTGTGTGTTCAAGTAATCGATTATCGAAAACTTTCAAAATTTATGAAATTGAAGTAAGCGTTCGACAAACTGTCCAGCGGTTTACGTCAATCCTATACATTTTCGAAAACGATAACGTAATCGCAATGCATCTTGTCTAGGGCCAGAGCTTTCGTCAACGAGGCAGCTACATTAGCCTGGGATTCTACACGGTAATAACGATATCGTGTTTGGTGTTTCCGTATTGTCAACGTTTTAATAACTCTTATGTCAATTACAGTAATGGCGACTGTGACTTATGTCACGATTCTAAAAAACGTCAAACGCGATATCGTTATAACGCAATAGAATAGAGGCCCAGTAGTTACATTAACATATCCCAACTTAGCATTAAGTGCTAACAAGACGCACGAGATCCCGGGGCAACTATAAGTTACTGCTTAATAATTCTTGTTTACGACACGGATAACGCTGTTTGTAGGGACCCTGATATTTATACTATAACTTACCATTATTTATTGGACCAACTAAATTTTATACATAGGTATTCAGCTGTCATTGTCGATAAATAACGATAAAACATCCGTCACTTTCTGGTAATGAGAGGGTGACGGACTGACTTGATCTACATTGGAAGAGAGTAAGAAAATGTGCGCGCGAAACTCTCTCTTGCCCCTACAGTAATATACCTACGAAACGTAAATCTCTCCTTCTATCTTCACTAACTTATATCTTTCTCTCACCTTTCGTTCATCACGACCGATCACACTTTTCGTAACGCTCTCCTCACGCATTCACCAGCTTACTTACTCCACAATCCACAAGTCAAGTGTGCGTAAACTTTTACTTTAAAACCAGGCAAGAGCATCGGTCCATGCTCAGTGTAGGGTTCCGAAGCCGTTAAGTACCTACTACAAACATGAAAATCAACAAGTACCTAATAACAAATTTTCTATTACAAGTCAATTGGTGCCGTCTTAAATGATTTTAGTAGGTATAAACACTTTAGTCGCCTGTATGACCTGTATCTCAAGAACCAATGATGTCTACGCAGTCGTGATAGTTTTCCTTTAAAATTCGTTATATGCTCTTTCATTTAAGATTTTTTTTAGATATGAAGTATTTGTAGTTTTGGCAGTGGGGGGGATACACACATGAGTCTAACAAAAAATTGCGCTTTAAAACTTAATATTTCATAAACGAATTACTTAATCGAAAAACTGTCTTCACAAACCCGTAATATTTTTAGAAGACCTATAAAATGATATCCCACAGTATGGGATCGACGAGAAAAAATAAATACATCCCCACGATACGTGTAGGGGAGGTACCCTAAAAAAATATATATTTTACATTTTATTGAACCGCTTTGTTGGCGTGAAATATGCATATTCATGCCAAATTACAGCGAACATAGGGCTCGCTCAAAGTAACGCCACAGATAAGGTAAGAGTTACAGGTAACCTGCAGTAGCCACGCCCCCGGCTCCTCAAAGGGCCACCGTCAAAACACGTCTTTATACACACAGCATTAACAATTTGGCTTGTCGCCGCGGATTTATGGCTGGTCCCGCCTGTCCGCGGTGATGGACGCCGCCGAGCGACGAGCGGAGAATTAATGAGGGCCCAAACAGAGGGCGAGAGCGTTTGACAATAACTTTAAATAAGATTTACAGATGAACTGCAGCAATGACAGTATCACGGATCCTCAAGGTATGGGGTATATTATTTTTTTCTACTTTTTAGGGTTCCCCTTACTTTTAGTTTTGGATGTAGGGGCTACAGCCAACACTACAAGTAATAACAATCTGAAAAATATCCCTAATGAAAACACATTACAGAATTTAAAACGAAAATGATCATGACTAAGTAGACTTGATTGGTTCCTGAGATACAGAGGACTACCTAGTTAGGGGAAGGTCGGGTAAACCGACTTATTCGTTCTTGTCGCACCACGTGCCTAAATCACTTCCGGGATCCTTCACTCAGTGAGCGGCAAGCATAGTATGGAGCGATCGCTGCGCGCGTCGTCGGTAACGAGTCGAAATGTGTTTTAAGTGAAAAAATATCATTGTTTAAAGATAAGTACATTGTCTGTTATCTTGTCATAGTATTTTTCTCGAATAATAATTGTCGATGCTTCTATTGCGTATTAAATATCTTCTGTTTACAGTGCATTTCTTTGAGAACGATTCAACGGTTATTTTTTGAACGTGATTACTTGTGTAAACTGACTGATTGGGCAAAGTGGATCGGGCAAAGTGGATACCGTTTTTACTTAGCGGCTAAGTCTTAGCCCATGGCTTTATATCTATGAGGTAAAATTTTCTAATCACAATATTTTATTACAGATGGAATATAAATATAAAAATGACCAATCAGGGTTCTTGGTCAAGAGAATTTATAGAAACCGATAAAAGAAATGGCACGAAAGTATGTATTGCCATATGCCACGGTGTATAGGCATTTTAAAACCGGAAATACAACAACAACAAATAAACAACTTGGTCGGTTTCGTCCAGTGTTCAATCAAAAGTTTATTAAGATTTTATGACTGATATTTGCTTTGCTCGGGGCTAGTTTCATTTTGCCCGGGGACAAGTTTCACTTTGCCCGGCACTCTGGGCAAAGCGAATCAAATAACTTTTTGATTTTTTTGTTAAAAATTACAAAAATTGTTAAACATTAGAGGCTAAAATAGGTGTTTTTTTAAAGATCTTTCATTAAAGACTTATTATAGACATTTTTTTTATTTCTTCCTTGTAAAACTTTTCTGTTATATTCAGTCAAAGGTACTTTAAAACATCTCTGGGTTTTTGATCCAGTTTTACGGTTCAAGGCCCTAATCGATGGATGTAAAGTAGTAGTAGTTTACCTACCTACTATTAACCCTGGGCATTTTGACAGTTCTCAAGGGAATGCTAGTACAGTCGAAATCATAATGAATATGTTTATATTTTAGTACCTTGTCTATTTAACAGATTTACGACTTTGACTACAGTGCAACAGCTCGGATTATATTTCTCTTCACTCGCTATTATTTCTTGTTTAACTGACTTTTACCCGAATATAAAATACTTTTAAGAGCCATTGCACTATAAGAATAATCACTACCGTTCGGTAGACCTCAAGTGGAGCCCTCACCTGCACACATTAAAATTATTCAGGAAAAAAGTATTCTTACATTATGTTGGTACTTTATAATTAATTTCTCAAATGCGTTGCTAACCTTGTGGACTAAGATGGAATGCCTCTATGCTAGCAATTTCAACGGCTGTCGTATCCCCACATCGGAACACAAAAATGTAATTACTGTTGCTTGGCGGTATGTTATTAGATAAGATAAATAAATAAATAAATAGATAAATAAAAAAAACATCGGAACCGGTTTTATGGCGGAAGCCTAAATTTACCCGAGGACGACGACTTGATAGATTGATTTATTGACCGAAAACCCCCTATTCCGCAATTTACATGAGAATCTTTAGAGCCGTCTTCGAGATCGTGATTTTGTACCGGATAGAATACTTATTACTTAACTAAGTATAAATATAAAAACATTTTTTTTTGTTAATACGATAATGTGACATGTCGGTAATATTTTGTAAAGTATTATGAATAAATGACTACATGATTATATAATATATATATATATAATATTACTCGTTTAATATTATAGAATAGGATGGACTGGACAGGATGTACAGAAAGTATATCTCAACTTCTCAACGCAGTTGGTACATTGCAAAATATCAAAATAATGTACTAGGTACAGATATTTTTGATGCCTAGACATTTTTGCTGTGTCTATAACGTCAGCCGTCCCTATATATCAAGCCGTTAGCTCCTAACTTGGACCAACCGAAAACTTAGGCGTTTTACACATTGTATTGAAATTAAGTATATTTACGATGACTTCTGTTAATTACGACTAGTATATTAACTTCGGCTTTAGGATCTTTTTTTCATCAGTAGCGGATCGCCTATGAGAATGTCAATTGATGTATTGTTAGACGAACGATGGGAAACAATTTTAACAAAACATGATGACGTTGAACAATTAACTAATGTTTGTTGTTATTAGAACTTATCTTAACTATTTATATTATGAATATTATGATACATTTGATTGTTCACATTTTCTCGAGGACTAGGCTTTTTATTATGATAGAACTATGCATATATGTAAACTATTAAGGGGGGGGGACAACCTCACACAAATTGACCTAGTCTCAAACTAAGCTATAGGCTTGTTTAACTTGTATTGTACTAGACTCTATTTCCCATTTTTATCCGAATTAAGTTAATTTTGGGTTAATTTGGATTAGGTAATATTAATTCTTCGATTTTTGTTAGAGACAAGTGTCCCAGCCCCCCCCCCCCCCCCCCCAACAGAAATTGTATGCTGAAGAAAGCTATATGTGAAAGGTAATCTACTAAAGAGATTTCTTCCATGTACCATTATGCAATACAAACTGTGTAGAGTTCCGTACCCTACGGAACCCTATTAATATGCCTACTCTACGTCCGTCTGATCGTCCTAACTTTAAAAAGCTGTATGTGAAGAACCGTTATACTAGACAGCGGGTTGATTTATTTCAGAATATTTCGTATTACGGCGGATTAGCTAATCTTTATATATATAAAAATTGAGGTGTGTGTCCCTATATTTCACTTTGTAGCCAAAACTACATATCGCAGACGCATAGTGTTTGTATGTGGCAATAGGTACAAGGCTCCCATTGTGCACTATGGTGGTTGCAAGTCAATAACTATAAGGGTGTGAAAAATACGGGGGTTGAAAAAAGTTAACTTCAAAAATGTGAGACTATCATTGATCTATAATGATCTGGATGGTTCTAGAAAATTTCTAGAATTATCTGGAAAGTTCTCAAATATATCCCTAGATTCTGATTAAAGAGAATGTTCTAGAAAATTCTAAAATGTATTCGATCTGGAATGTTCTAGAAAGTTCTATATTGTGTACAATTATATATATGTCGCTCTTTCAAGAGTAACCGCTAAACAAAACATGTGTGTATTGTCTAATGACAAAAATGCTGTAAACGTTGTTTATAAGGACATATAAAATAAAACTTCACATACTTTAGTTATAGTGTCGTAATAGAGCATTATAGAATGGCAGTTGTTTAGAGGTTGTTGAACACCTGAACTACGCAGGCTGCCACAAGTCAAGAACAACAAATAACTCTTTCTCAATTCAATTCTCATTTTTCGAGATAGTTTTTTGTGTTCATGGTAACGACGTCGGAATCCTACACTGAGCATGTTCCGATATGCTCTTGCCCAGTCTTTCCTACTTTCTTCTCCATTTCTCTCTTTTATTTACATCCATTAAATGTGACAAACACAACAACAACTTTAAACAAATGCAAATAGTGGTATTGATACATTTATTACGTAAAAACCTAACATTAATAAAAAAATGAGTAAATGGCACCAATGCATATAAACAGAAACTATCATCTTAATACACGTTTTATTTTTAAACGAGCGACTACAAAAAGACGTAATTGTATCAGGAGGGCAGTGAATATACTTTATCTGGCAATTTTATTCTGACTCACCGCAGACGAAGTCGCGGGCGGAAAGCTAGTAAATAAATAAAATATAGTAAGGTAATAAAGGGGGTTTTCATACAAGAAAGGTTTTCTTAACGTATTTTATTTTTGTTGTATCGTAAAAACGGCAAAACATACAGGCCTCAAATTTGTAGGTACTGTAAGCCTGGTAGGCGCCTATTCCTAAGCGTAATACTTTACGCACTTTTATCTAAGCTACGCAGAATAAAAGTATACTTCTTGCTGGGTTTCTTGAGTTTATTCTTTTAATTATCTTAACGTTTAAATATACATCAGTTCACATGTGAATGCCAACGCGGTCCGTTGGAGACTCTCGAGCGTTCCCCTGAAAAACCACCGGCGGGTATTCCATATTTGGAAATCATTTTCTATTCAAAAGATTTCGAGACATTTCGACATAACAAAATAAAAAAAAATAAAACAATGAAAGGAGTATGTATTGATACATCCTTCTTTCATTACACGACACGCTAGCCTAGTTGGGAGTGACCCTCCCTTCGAAGCTAGGGGTCCTGGGTTCAAATCCCGGTAAGGGCAGATATTTGTGTGATGAGCACGAGTATTTGTTCCTGAGTCTTGGATGTTTTCTATGTATTTAAGTATATATTTCTCTATGTAAGTAAGTTTATCGTTGTCTAGTACCCATAGTACAAGCCTAGAGCTTAGTTTGGGACTAGGTCAATTTGTGTGAAGAAAAATTATAAGTACTAAAAAATGCTCGTGTTCGTTGGACTTGCGCTGATTCGATTTGAACAATATCTACTGTGCGGCGGTACCTACGGAAGCCTCGGTGCGCGAGTCCGACCAGGTCTTACCTGGTTTTTGTTATGTTTGGCACGGGACCCTGAAAAAACGCTAATAGTTGTATTAGCGCTTTTTATAGTTAATAATCCTTGTTTTTGGTTATTTAGGATTCCCGTTTTTACGCTATTAAGCGTAGGAAGATGAGTTGAGTAGGTACTTAGTTCATTACTTACCTGCTTCGTTACTGCAATGTCACAAGTGTCATATATTATGTCTCTTGTTAATAAAAATAAAACACTCATGAACCTTTTATGTAGGTACAGTAGACCACAAAGATATTTGCACCCATTGAAATGGGGGAGAGGGGGGCGGCGGCTGTAGTGTCCCCCACACTTGACTCTATCAAAAATTTGCGCCTTAAAGCTTAATATTTTAATAAACGGATCCTTTAATCGAAAAATAGTTTTATCAGGGCTCGCAACGGGTTTAAAAATACCGGTTTATTTCGGTTGTGCTCCGAGCTTTTCTAGCGAACGCGAACTTTTTGAGAACTTTATTTTAACTTTAATTAACTGGTTTAATCCACGAGCAGCGATTTGCAAAACCAAAAGTTTTGTACTGAATAAAAACGCCAAGCGGCGCTTGTTTATGGTGCGTGAGGTGAGTCTGCAATAACCGGTTCTTTTTAGCTTGAAACCGGTTAATTCGAAAATAACATATATATATATATATAAAGGTTCCTCCAATAACCAGTAAAAAAAAAAACGGTTTATGCGGACGGAACCGAAATGAAAAGGTTTTGCGTAACGTACCTACATAATAACGGTTTCAAAAATTTACCGGTATTGAGCTATTGAAATTCTACTTTCAAACCACCTGACACGTTATTACGTTTATTACGTTTTTTCTCAATTTACGCAACAGGGTACTAAAATGTGCAGCTGCTTCCGAGTTCGACTGTAAATTACATATTTGGTGACTGAGTGTGACCGATAGGATCCACCAAACCAAATAAATATCATGGGCGGGACAGTGTCACACAAATTGACCTAGTCGTAATTAGTAACTTTTTGCAATTTTTGCCGCAGTAAGTTTAAGCATCGTGTCGCATAGGCTAGCATAATCTATGCATTATACCGCGTATTAACTTTTGAATTATTCACGACCTGAGTAGGTAGATACACTAATTCATATTTAATATGTAAATATATCTACGAATTGCTTCACCGCGGGCCCAGATGTAAAATTCGACACAAATCAAAAAGAAACTGACATCGATGCGGGCGGCTCACTCCGAAATTTGTTAATTGTTGTTGTGGTATGTTAAAAATTAGATCCTTTTTAGGGTTCCGTAGTCAAACTAGGAACACTTATAGTTTCGCCATGTCCGTCCGTCCGTCCGTCCATCCGCAGCACAGCGCAGAGACTCTTAATACTAGAAAGCTGTAATTTGGCATGAAATGTAAAAAAGAAATGTTTTTTAGGGTCCATCCTCTACACATAACGTGGGGATGTATTTTTCTTGACCAATGGATAGGTCTTTCAAAAATATTATGGGTTTGTGAAAACCGTTTTTCGATTAAGTAATCCGTTTATGAAATATTAAGCTTTAAAGCGCTAATTTTTGTAAGACTCTAGTGTCGTCAAAAAAACAGTACGACAGCATGACAAAAGGAATTAGGTTTTAGTTTTACCGAGCATACCTAGATACCTGCATTGTGGGACGCGGACTTCAGTTTGAGTGACCTACTCGTATTACCATTTGAAAAGAACTTGATTTTTGGGTTTTTGAAGGCGGAATAATGTTTTTTAAAACATTTGATTTTATAACGCCATTTGTTTTATTTTGTTTTACTTGTCACGTTACTCGTGCATTCACTAGGTACATATTTAGGGTAGAGAAAATTGACCACGTGTCTCATTTTCATTTACAGCTCGAGTGGCTACCAATTTGCTTTCGCAGGGATGTTCAGGTCCTGTCGTTGGTCTACATACCTCATTCCTCTCCCTTCCTTTCTGAACGTTTAAGCTTCTTGGCCAATGGATCTTAAAATCGCTTACGATCGAATGACAATATTTACCAATGCTAGCTTTCCCGTCTAACTAATCCAGAACTTCTATGTAAATCATTTTCGGTGCTGCGCGATTGTGGAATCTGTTACCTAGGTACTTACATTAGAGTCTTCGTCTGTATTTTATTTCAAAAATAGAGTGAAGAGTGGCTTGAAACTTGTTCTTAAAACTTTTCCCTGCTTATTATATAAGTATATATTTACTAATTGTACTTATATCTGTATCTACATATTTATTAATGCAGTAAGTGGGCGTTTTCCAAAAAAAAGTGTACATCGTTAAGGACAAAGTTAAGAAAATTTAACTTTTTCCATTTCGTCACGAAAATTAGCCATATATTTACATTTTACGTGACGAAATGGAATAGTTAAATTTTCTTAATTTTGTCTTTAATGATGTATGTACCTACACTTTTTTGGAAAACGCCCAAGTACGAGTATACATGTGATACAGTAGCAAAAATGAGTGGATATTATATGTATTTGAAACAAAATGAACTAATCTAGATATTTTCAAAGTAAATAATAACTATACCATTTTTGCTCTTTTTTAGGTTCCAAAGTTAAACCCTTATATAATAGAATAGAATCATTTTTCGGCTAGTTAATTAATAAAAGATAAACAACAAATCACATAAGTACAATAAAAAAAAACAAAAGTGAGTAAACTATTTATTGTTTCGCCATGTCCGTTTGTCTGCTGTATGTCACACTCACTTTTTCTCAGAAACTATCAAAGTTACAAAACTGTAAGGAAGACATTCCGTAGGTACTTAAATGTAAATCAAAGTTAAAAAAAAAAAAGTCCTGTCATATTTTATATTGTTGGATAGCTAGGTACCTAACCATGATGCGTACGTACCTGTGCCGTTATCCATTTTTAGGGTTCCGTTCTGTAGTCAAATTAGGAACCCTTATAGTTTCGCCATGTCCGTCCGTCCGTCCGTCCGCAACCTAGCTTAGAGACTCTTAGAAAACTGTAATTTGGCATTAAAATTCTTCTTCCGTTTTTTTTCAAAAAGTATATTAACAAAACACTGTCCGGGGAACAACAGCTTCCTCTACCTACTAAAAATCATCACCAAATAACTTTTTTTCCAGGTAGGTAGTTGTTTGTATTTGTAGTCCGACCGACCGATATACAATGCTCAGTTTCACTTCTACGTAAACGTAAAGAAAATAGAATTGGCGCAGAAACGCATAGGCGATTCCTCTCCTGGTGGTGCAGGTCTGTCCTTGTTAACCTGCTTGAGCAAAAAAAATACATCCCAACACATTTCTCTTTACGCGATATTTTACGAAACGCTCTCGTTGCGTTACGAGTACTAATGCTTACGAGCACACGCACTGCTTAGCTGTAACTAGCATTATAAACGCGCACCTAAAATTCATACATTTTACCAAAAGGCCAAAACACTGAGGTAATGGCGATAAATATGAATTCAAACTATTATAAGAAAGTGCATTGATTAGCTACAGGCTGGCTAATGCGAAACTGAATGATAACACGTCACAACATTAGTTTATTATGAAGAGTCCATTGTTAGCTCAATTGTTATTCTTTCTGGAGATATTGTTTTGGTTCTAATATAAGATATTTTAATAACTCTCCGAATAAATTGCTTAACTGATTTTAACAATGGTCTTAAGGGAGCAGCAGTTAACACTGCTAATGCCCACGTTAATTAAAAATATTATTTTTTGCTGAAAAATAAGCTCTAATAGAGATGAGAGCTTATTTTCAGCAAGAGATGCATCAAATGTTTATTAAAGCATTATATGTTTAGACATCCAATGACCTTTTAGGGTAGGTACTGTAGTCAAACTAGGAACCCTTAGGCCGCGTTGTTTGATCAATAGTTAACTGAACGAATAGTTAAAATTCGAAAAAAGAATCGTAAATTCGACACACGTCATTTCCTTGAGATTTAACCATTAGTTACGATTTTTAACAGTTAGTTAGTTTAACTACAGATGAAACAACGGGCCCTTATAGTTTCGCCATGTCCGTCCGTTCGTCCGCAGCTTAGTTCAGAGAATCTTAGACTAGAAAGCTGTTATTTGGCATGAATATAACTGAATAACACAATATTCACGCCGACAAAGTGTTAAATTAAAATGGAAGAAAAAAGATTTAGGGTACTTACCTCCCCTACACGTAAAGTGGGAATGTTTTTTGTCTTGTGTACCAAATGGTGTGGAGTGTCTACTGTCGTTGGACATGTCTTTTAATAATAGTTTGTGAAAATTATTTTTCGACTAAGTACCTAATTTGTGGGTGAAATATTAAGCTTTAACCTCGTGAAACCCGGTGTGCTATAGGAGCTACATAATCAAAGCAATTTAGTTTAAACTTTAATATATATATATATTTGAATGTAGTTAATTTTAAGTTTATAGTTAGGACTTATTTGTATGATCTTATCCTAAAGAAATTTGTAAACTTGCCTACTCGATGCACAACCTTTCACTTTTCTCAATCTCTCAAGGGTTAGCTGGAAGAGATCTCTTAAAGGAATAAGTTCGCCTTTGTACATTATTTTCTGGTATCTTCATTGTATTGTTTCTGTTTTATTTTGTACAATAAAGTGTTTACATACATACATACATACTTTATTTCAGGTGATACAAAGTTAATTTTTATTTGTTTCAAAGTTGAAAATGGTATAACAGAGCAAAGGTAATTGAACTTTAGTGCCTTGCAGTTAGATTCGAATTCCCACTTACAAAAATCTCCCTGTTTATTTAGAGTCGAGTGTTTCCCCCCGCCTACCTACAGCCAAAACTACAAATCCGAAAAAAAAATCAAATGAGTGGTCAGTATGCTCTTGTCCGATTTTTGTGCAAATAATGTACGATACATTTACCGTTAATTCTCATTAATAATAATCGTTTTCATTTATAACGTCTTTTTCAAGTGTAAAAATGAGAGACCAGCAAGTTTGACGGAGCTCCGCTTTGAAATGCAATAATGTATAGAATAACCGTTTAGAAAACCTCTTATGAAAATGGTCACGAGAATGAAAATTATGAAAATTCGGGGGACATAAATGAAGGCTAAAAGATTTGGCTTTTGATTTCACGGTTAGTTAAACAAAGGCACAAATTTGTAAAGGTAACAGAGAAGAACCACTATTAAGATGTCAAACAAGCAATGGCGTTATTATTATTAAAATAAATACGTAATTATATACGTACGAAATATCATTAATAATGATTTTCGCATGTTATTCAAGTATAAATAATGATTACCCTTTTTTTCAAGTAATTAGAAGTCGTTATATTTTATTATCTATTGCTAGTTTTACTCATTATGTTAAGTGTACCCCAAAAAAATATTTTCTTGTTTTAAATCACTTTCTTTCATAATGCCTCTCTCTTTTTATTATGCCTCTCTGACTCACAATAAATAGGCAAAGTTACAAAGCAGGTATTATAGTAAGTAAATCTAGTGCAGGAACACACTATCTTATTTTTAGATACTCGTTTTCGTCTAAAAAACTACTTACATACAAATCTTATGCTATGTCTAACTACGCGCAAGCAAACCCCTTCCACTATTGAGAGGTGACTGCAACTTGGACCCTGGTGGACAAGCGCCATCACACACGCCTCAGAAGCGCTGTCTACAGCTGTCAGCACATTTTAAAATACCTAGTTATTTATAAAACACTATTGGTGACCGATCTGTGTTGTAATGAATACTTTGGGAAAATTAAGTTATTTGAAGCGTTATACTTAAGTTCTAAACGGATATTATTCAAAATTCGACAATATTACGAGTGACAGAGGTTTATATGTAAATATATTTACTGAAAAAATAATGTGTTGTATACCACCAGCGTTCCATATGGATTCTTATCTATGGCTAGGTAACGGTGCAAAACTGGGAAAGACCTGGGGGCAATTATTGAAGCTCACCGACGAAAAATGAATAACTTTGCAATCGATTTGTGCAGCGATTTACTCTACGACCTTTTGGATTTGATATCATTGTGCATTTATCATATCAAATCCAAAAGGCACTAATTGATTTCTAAGTTAGTCATTTTTCGTCCGTGAGATTCAAAAATCGCCCCCTGCTTGTAGAAATTAAGTAGAATAATGTCGGGCGGCCATGCTTACCAGGAATATGGTAAATTTCCATTTTCGATTAATCGCTAAAGCAAGCCTACGAACCTTTCTCTAAAGTTATTTGACAAAATGGATCCAACAATTTCAAATATTATATAATCTATGAACTTTTAACATATTTGGTACCTTATTTATCGTGTTATTTTTTGCCTCGCTTCTTCAGCAATATCTAATTTTGTTTTTTGATTGTCTACTTCTATATTAGCTATTTTGTTTAACTACGATAATACCACTAATATGTAAATCTTAGTTATTATTAAAGGCTCTTAATAACTTAATGTTTTGTATGGTAACCGGAAAAAATCAGAAGGTATTTAAAAGCCATGATCCTGTCAGTGTAGCTCAAGGTAAGCCATCTCTTTCGCTTGATATTCAGCCGCAATTTTAAATGTCAAATTTATCAAAATCCCTTATATGTCACTATTATAAACTCAGCATTCGCTAAGCAAAATACCATTTCTGCGTGTGAGCAAGGGAAACCGTCGAGCGGTGGAGGGTTAGCTCGCACCGGTGACGCTTCATCACATTGAAAACTGCCTGTATGATGAAGTCCACGTCTAGTATATAAGCGCCCGGCGGCGAGGAAGGAAGCATCAAGTGCTCACTCAATCATATCTGATCTACCAGTGCAGTGAACATGAATTCTCAAGTATTATTAGCCATCGCCATTTTAGCGGCAAACGGTAAGTTTAGCAGTTATTAAAAAATAGAGCTCAAAAATAGCTCCAAATTATTAGTAACTTCTGACTAATCTTTTATAACATCATTACTATTAGTATTATTAACGATACTTTTTGTTAAATAAGTAATTTATTAATTTGCAGGATAACAAAAAACGCAAGTTTGTACACGCATTACAATATCACCTTAATTATAAAATAAAATGTTTCAAATCAATGATATTTATTTAGTAAAACTATAATCTCACTTCAATAGTTTGATTTGAATTTGAAAATGAACACATACATAATATTGCAGTTCAAGAATTGCATAACATCCCATTTTTATTTTAATCAACGCGCTTTTTAATAAATATTTATAACCGTCATTATAATTACTCTCTAAACCTTATTTAGATTTCACTAGTTCAAGTTTGTAAAGTTACATGTACCTACCACCTAAAAATATTTTTTACAGAATATAAGAACTAATAAAAAAATCTTTAAGACACGATAAGGGCGGATCCAGAATTCGAATCCCAAAATACGGTCGGAAACTCTTGATTTTAACATCCACATAAATTATTATTATTCTAAAGTGTTTATATACTTATTTGAAAGCTCGGGCCAGTCAGGCCCCCTTCCTGATCCGCGCTTTATACAAGTCATTGGAATTCCTGAAAAACAAATATACCTACCTAGTAATTGTTGTTTAATCTTGCATTATTTAGTTAGAATGTGATTATTTAAATAGAAAGCCAATAGTCCAGTCCTTCGTCCAAAAACATAGCATAGTATTTAAATTGGTAATAATATTCATTAAAATTGAGCAATACATATCAATAGGTATTTGGCAAATTGCATTTGGTAGAAGTAGCCACTGAGCTATGTCAAGCGCGTGGAGTCTTCCTTCGCAGCGGCGGCTCGCACAAACATCCGCCTAAATATTGACTACTTTCCCTCAGTCGAATGATCACTAGATAGTCTAACATTCGTAACATTACCTTAAACTATAAACTACATGTGGAATTCCTCATAAAATCAATTTCGTAAGCAACTGATAAGAAAATCCATCTTGATTCTCTACTAAATACTAACTCCAGATAGCATTTTCCAATCAAGCTACTTTTATAAAATTCACTTAAACACCATATAATTTAATTAATCACCTTTTAATTCTAATAAAAACTGTTTTTTTTATTTGCAACGATGGCATCCATTTAGCATTAGGAACCCTATTTCGATAATTGCTTTGGGAAGAGGACTAAGCGCTATCCATTGTTATGTTCAGAATTTGTAATATCTGACGAAGCAATTTCGTACACCCAAATATGTTAACTACATACTGCACGCATTGCTGCAGGCCGACCTCACTTCATAGTGATCCGTAAGGTCGCCTGTATTTACTTGTTAATCTCAAATGCATTATCGCATCGATATTCGATACTTCAGTTTGCGGAATCAGCAATCCAGTTTAGTCACGACGAAGTCTCTTATTAGATATTCATGAAACCTAAACAAATATTTATTGTTACAAGAACAAGTGACCGGGTCCTGAAAATTGTATGCATACTTATCTGCCTAACATAAGATATTTCATGTGAGCAATATTACTCGCTTGACCTATTACTAAACATGCTTATAATTTACCGTTATCAATTTGTTGTGTACTTAAAACGTTATGTTGGACATCGTCGAGTGGTTGTAAATTACCGTCGTATTATATTTGTATTATTATATTTACTATGATAATATCAATTTTATACAAGTCTACTATTACCTACACGCTTCTCGTCAAATTGATTTATATTTAACTCAATTTTTGATTTAAAGTAATTAATATTCGACTAGTGTGTATTGGAGGGGTTAAGGAGAAGTTAATTTAAGCGCTACCAAATTCCTTAATTTGTTATTTGAATAATTATTGTGCAGTGTTGCATTTATTTGCATAATCTGTCCAGAGACAAAAAAGTAACTCAATAAAAAGCCATGATTAGCGACTCCGGCACCACTTGAATATTAAATTAAAGCTGGTTTCAAC
The DNA here is from genome assembly GCA_949316455.1 of Acleris holmiana. NCBI lineage: Eukaryota > Metazoa > Arthropoda > Insecta > Lepidoptera > Tortricidae > Acleris > Acleris holmiana. Next base: position 14,327,729 of record OX438769.1, read on the forward strand.
CAAAAACTATTTTTTTTCCACATTACGGTAGGTACGTTGACATTCTAGGCACGTACGCAGGAATCAATCACAATTCAAGGCACCCTTGCTTATTTACGATTAGATAATGAATGAATTAGACTTCAATGGCTTATAAAAATACATTCACTCAAGTTTTTCAACTTAAAGTTTCAATTCGAAAGTTAAATAAATTGAACAATGTGTGTTTTGATACTCGGACGGCGCATAAGATAATCATTGCAGTCATGAGAGCATTCAATTGGTATTTTCTAAACATCGCGAGATGTTAATAAAATATTGTCATTTAAACTCTGGATTCATTTATCGGACTTCGAATAACTTACTTAAGATAGTTTTGAAAACAACGATTTATAAAGTTATATAACTTGAACTCTTGAGATGTCGGTTGTCTATACGTACATAATGTTTTTTTTGCAGCCTCTATCGTTTTCGGCTGGGGTTACCGTGCGTCCGATCAACGGCGCTGGGCGGTGCTCCACCCAGCCTGCGGCGGCCGGCAGCAGTCGCCCATCGCCATCGCCGCCCGCCAAGCGATCCCCATATCCATCCCCGCAATGGAACTAATTGGCTACCAGAACCCCCTGCCTGGACCACTTACTATAACCAATAACGGCCATTCTGGTTAGTTCAATGGATAAGGTTTATTCAAGATTTTCAAGTTGCGAAAACCACTTTAAAAGGTTGAAGGCTCACGCGGCATTACTAAAGCAACTTGACTCTATTCAGATACTTTATAGGAATAAAGTATCTAAATATCTAAATATGAGCGCTGGTGAGAAGTTCCTACTTCTCACCAGCGCTCATATTTAGATCATATTTTTACATTCTTTTAAAATGTAGTCGGAAATCTACCAAAAACCTATTTTTCTCTCATTTTAGTGGCGCTAACAATACCGAAATATAGTTCAGAGGAAGAAAAGAAGGGCTTCCGTCTTCCTTATATCTTCGGCGGTCCTCTAGACAATGAGTACGAAATCGAAGGCCTCCACTTCCACTGGGGAGACAAGAATAACCGAGGTTCCGAGCACACCCTAAACGATATGCGTCTGCCCCTCGAAATGCACATTATCCATAGGAATAAGAAATACAGGAACTTGGCCGAGGCTCTGCAGCACCCTGATGGTCTTTGCGTTCTTGCTTTCTTCTACCAGGTAATTAACTTTCAACCAACTACAAACAACTGTTACTACAGAATCTGCAGACATTCCAGAATCTCATTGTCTCTAGCAGAACTATGTTCAAACCGTCATCTAGTATTATTTGTTGTAGATACCAGCAAAAAAACAACTTTTTAAATACACTTTCAGGTGGTTGAATTTGACGCCAAGCTGCTCACTCCTATCGTCAAGAACCTGTCCGCCATCGAGAACTACAATACCAGTATGCAGCTACCTCACACCTTCTCCCTGTCTTCCATTCTGTCCGGTCTGGACACCGAGCGTTTCTACACCTACAAGGGTTCCCTGACCACCCCTCCTTGCGCTGAGGCCGTCACGTGGGTTGTCTTCTCTGACTACCTTCCCATCTCCGTCTTCCAGGTAAGCATTAAAGTTAAAGCCGCCATGATCGATAACAGCTTTACTTACTAGCTGAGATTTAGTTACTAACTAAACAAGTACTTTAATTTAACATTTATTTTCTTACACAGATGGATAATTACCGCGGTCTCCTGTCCAACCTCAACCTTCCTCTCGTGGACAACTTCAGACAGCTGCAACCTCTCTTCGGCCGGCGTGTCTTCGTTCGTATAACATCTAAGAATCCTAAATTCAAGAAGACCAAACTCCACTACTCCAAGTGGGACTGGGTTGGGCACAAGAAGGCCGAAAACGACGTCGCCGAATTCGAAGACTAATTTCCATTTATTTTAAATCCAACGCTCTCACTCCGCTTACGGTTATTTCATACCAAATTAGTTAACCTTGTTTAATTATGTAATGTAGGTGTATTGTAGAATTATGTGAATAGTATTTATTACGATTAATAGAGTAGTTAACAATTTATTAAAACATTGTGATAATATTCAGTTATTTTATTACAATTATTATACACACACATACAGGCTGTCCGGGAGATAGTGGCCACCTTACAGGGCTAGATAGCTAAGCTCAGGAGTGTCCAAAATATGATAAATCATACATACATACATAAAATCACGCCTTTATTCCCAGAGTGGGGATAAATCATTATGTTTAGTAAAAGTCGCACCGAAAACGAAAAAAAATCTGGAAATGCTCTATAGACCACAGATATTAGAATTTTTCAATTTTGTTTGCTGTGAAAGACAGCTGATAAAATTTTGCTTTAAGACCCTTTTAGGTATTTGAGTTTTTCGTCTGGCAAGTTTGACATCGCACGGTCTTCTATTGAGATGAAGCAAACGGTTTAATAACCCTAAAGCATTTCCGGTGTCAATCAAATAAAATGAAAAAATATGCCAAACACAAAAAAGGTATTTCTTCAAAATAAAATGTTTTATTTTTAGGTTTTTTTTTTGATATTTACAAGATTCCTCATGTTATTATAAGCTGTCATTATTTATTAACTCATTATCTTTAATTAAAAAAAAAGTGACGTGTCTAATGCAAACACGACATTTTTGATGAGTGGTAAAGATATTATGTATTATGTGTTGCTTTTGTCCTTTTTTTGTTTGGCATATTTTTTCGTTTGTTTTTTTCGGATTTGATTGACGCAAGAAAATTCTCTAGGATTAAAGAACCGTTTATTTAATCTCAAGAGCCTCATAAATGACGCGAGGTATTTCACTTTGTTCCGATAGGGCTGACTTGACAGCAATCAATGTTTTTTTTAAATAATAAACTTCGTATTCGTTTGTGCACCTTATCTAGGGACACACTGTAGGTATATTGTACAGTCAAGGTCATAAATATGTATACACTTTAGTACCTTGTCACATTGATCGCTGTGACAATTTCATTTGGCAGTTTAAGCATGATGTTAAATGGACAAGGTACTTTAGTATATAGTGTATACATATTTATGACCTTGACTGTACATATAAAAATAAAATACATATAGTTTACACATAGCTACATTTATTATATACCGTTATATAAAGTACTTAAAATATTAATAAACAGTAGATTTATATTAATTATTGAAGTTTTCAGATCCATGCATTGACTGAAAGAGAAAAAAAGAAAATTTAAACAGTTTTCCTTCTGACAGTAATGTAAAACAAAATTTACTTACCAATACTTTGAACATTCCACTTTTCACACTTTAACACTAAAATAGCGCAACCAAGCTTGATTAACTAAAAGAAACACTGTCACATAAAAAAAAACATTTTTCAAGCAACCATAACAAAACCAACAAACAAAACAGTTGATTAATTTGTGATTACAAATCATGTTTTGCACAAAAAGAACAGAATATTTATCCAATTCAACCAATCGGTCACACCAAACAAATATTTACATTTCAACACTTTCCTTGGCAAAATCAAAAGTTGATTCTAAACTTGAGTATTTGATTTAAGTTAATTTCCTTTAAAACTTACACTAAAGTTATTAAAACGCAAACACATCAGTTTAACCAAAGGTCTGTCACCAGATAAAAATGTTAAGCATACTTTGAATCTTGTAATATTTAGGGCCTGTTGTATGATCTGGGCCTCTATTCAACTGCGTTATAACGATATCGTTTTTGACCTGTTTCCGTATTGTCAACGTTTTCATAACTCTTATGTCATTTACAATAATGGCGACTGTGACATAAACGATTCTAAAACACGCCAAACACGATATCGTTATAACGCAGTTGAATAGAGGCCCAGTAGTGAAACTAACTGTCAATAATCGTAACTAAAGGTTAAATCTCAAGGAAATGTATCAAATTTTCGATTCATTTTTCGAATTTTAACTATTAGTTCAGTTAACGACGATCAAACAACTCGGCCTTAGTGCTCAACATATTCGTTGGGGTGGTGTAACTAATTAGGTGACCACTCGTCAATTTCTTTATTACGTCATTTTCTTAACCCGACACTTTTGCAACTCGTCAATGCCATTAAAATCTTTGATTCGTCAATTTCCCCATTCAGTAATTTCTTTAATACGTAATTTTCGTCAACTCTGTAATTCGTCAATGCCATTAAAATATTAAAATAGCCCAGCCTATCGTACATTGCCAAGAAAAGGGTTGATCATGCTCACAAACTGACAATAAATAGTTAGGAAATGAAACAATCAATGGTTTTTATTATTTATTATAGTCTATAACACATCTTCAACAATAGGGTTATATGTTTATTAATTTACATTATATTTCAATTTTAATTAGTAAATAAATCCTTTATCATTGAGTTTGACAGTTTGAAATAGGGGCAAATTGGAATGTTATAAAATTAAATTCTGGTTTAAACAGGGTGGCAACACGATCAGTAATAAAATAGCTAATAAGTCTAACTAAATAATATATTGGAAAGTACGTTTTTGTGCAATTGATAAAATAATACTGTAATTATTAGTGATGGTGTGTTCTACCTGATTGATTGCACACGGTAATATTGGTAGGAGTGGCACGGTGCCATTGGAATGGTTAGTCGGTTGGCGTATGTACAGGTGCCATATCAAATCCAGGCACGCATGCAAAGGTTTAGTTTCAACGTACCATGTCTTCGGGGTTGAACATGCCCTGAAAGAGAAATAGGAAGGTTAGCATTTTGTCTCACATTTATCTAGTGAATACAAGTCCTTATTGCTAATTCTTATTAATAATACAACAATATTGCCGTCATTGACGTTTAAAGGGTTGTATGGTGGCGCAAAAAATATAGTCCTCAAATACACCCATACAAAATCCAGGGATTAAAAATATCAATATTAATGAAATTCAGAGATAACAGGCCGCCCGCGTTAGTAGTGTCTGTATCTTTTAAACTTTTCGTAAAAAACGAGCTTTGTTAACGAAGACTGTGAAATTCCCTAAATTATTTTCATATTTTACAATGCATGCATATTAAATTGTACTACGTTTCGAAATAAAACGAATATGTTATTTCAAACTTCCTCGCAGTACTCATAAATAATTATGAAAGACATTTTCCCTAACTGTCCAAGATGGAGGGTTATGTATTTCAAGTGTATCGTTTCGACGTTCTGTAGAATTTACGACGTAGCGCACTCTAGAGTAGGGCGGGTGCCTATACAGGGCGTCCCACGGCTATGCCACATGGAGAGAAAGTACCTTGAATATTGTAGATGAAACATTTTACTAAAAGAAGACATTTAGCAAAAAATAATCCTTATGATGAAGCCTTTCGATCGGTATGATAAAGCTACAGGGTATTTTATTTTCTCGTGTAGCGGGTTCGATTCCTGGTTTAAAAAATCTATGAATGCAGTTAAAATTATTTTTTAAATTATAATAATGTCTTCTTTCAGTAAAATGTTCCATCTATAATATTGAAGGTACTTTTACTCCATGTGGCATAGCCGTGGGACGCCCTGTATATCGCGCCTTCGGAAGAACAAGGGCACAATGTTCAAAGGGACTAAAGGGGAAATTGTGCCCTTGTCCGGTAGAACAAAGGCACAATATACAATGTGACTAAAAGGGAAATTGTGCCCTTGTCTTACTGAAGGTGCGAATGGTACACTACATAATCCGATCACTTAACGTGGGTTTCTATATTCAAAATTCGTCGTGCGTTCATATTGTAAATCGGTACGAAACCCTCGGTGCACAAGTGTCACATGTACCTACTCGACAGTTTTTTTTGCTACTTTAAATTGAAGGTCAAACTTGTTTGGATATCGAGGAAAGGAAAGAGTTATTTGATCTGATAAAAGACAGTAATTTTATTTTAGACAATGTAAGATAAAGATTTGATGGATCCGTGTTTATTGTAGTTTGAACCTAAATCGACCTTCACCGAGCTGATAATAGAATGAAACATATTTTATCATGAATTTAGTATATTAGAAAATATAAATATTAAAAATTCGCAAAATAAATCCCGGACACTTCTTTTTTTAATGGTTTTTATTTAAATGTTGCAACATCAGGATAATAAGAAAGTTTTGTCCTGACTTAAAGTATAAAACGTATATAAAGTGCAACCATTTGTTTGTGTATTCTTTACCTGGGCGAGCTACTGGGTTGTCAGGTGTAAACAGGTTTGTCGATGCCAGTTACTTTCAATTGATGGGATAATAGAAAAAATATATATCATAAGCGCTGTTTTATTGCGAACACGTTGATATAGGGTTGTCTGCAAAAAAGGTTCGGTTCGGATAATAGGGGTACGCGAATTTTAAAGATTTTTATTTTAACGTGTGTGGAAATGTGTGACAGAGAGATCACAGAACACATTAAATATATATATAATTATATAACTTAAAAAGTACTTAAGGGATTTTTTTTTCAATTTTTTTGTTAGTTTTGATTTAGATTAGCAGCAAAAAAGTAATGGTTTCAAAGTAACCCGTTATATAACCCTTTATTATATTCTTAATATAACTTCGATCGCTCGATCGATGATTTTATTTATTTTTGTATAAACTATGGAGTCCATAATTTTTTTATTTGACAGGTTTAAAGAAGACAAAACCCCGATTATTATATTTTAATTTCATATTTTTACGTTTATTAGAAAATATTAATTATTATTTATTTAAAAAAAAATGGTGTCAATGTCAAATTGATCTAACTAACCCCAGTTTACAATATTTTATTTAGTAACACCATTCCTATGTCAATGTAATATAATATGATATTATTAAATAACAAAGAAATCATATTATTAACATTATGGCAGCTCTTAATAACTAGACAGTAAGAGCTAATATGACATCAGCAATATGATTATAATAAATAAAAAAGGGCAATATTAAATCTTCAAGCATTATACCTTAGCACGACGCAGGATAGAGTCCTTGCTAGCGTCATAGGGGTGGTCCTTGGAGGGGATCTCGAGTACGGCCGGCACGGGCGCCGAGTGCTGGTCGATGACGTTGCGGATCAGCTCCGCCACATTCTGGTTGATCAGGATGATGTCGATGTCGTTGCGCTTCACGAACCGCTTGAAGCAGTCCTCGATCTCGCTCACGGGGGTATCTGCGAGAAAGAGATTGAGTAAGATTATGTGTAAGGATACTGGCCAGCACTTAATAGTATAACCGCAATGCAGATATCCCAAAAGTTTGAAACATAATGGTCAGTTCTCGACTAATAACTGTGTCTAGCTTTTGTCTTATTGTGTTTTAGTTTATATCTCACACAAGTTTAAACTTTACAAATTAAGTACTAATCAAACAATGTTGTTAAAAAAAATGCCGAAATATCCTATCACGGCTATCACAAAAATGATAGGTAGGTACACAGAGAAAATATATCAGAAATTATTAGATTTTTTTTTAAAGGGAAAAGTGGACATCAGCTAGATTTCACTACATATTGTAATAATTTCTTTGCATAAGAAAGAAATATCTTGGCAGCAGAACTTGGTCAAATTTTATACGAAACTATGAATTTTGTTTATATTCCCTCAGAAAATGTAATATTTTCCAGTGTGAAAAGAATCCTATGTCCTTCCCTTGGTTTTAAGCAATCCCCACTCCCAATTTCTTCACACTCAGATGAACTGTATGTCACAGCACAGTGCATAAATGACGTGTTACATTACAGTTATTATTTTTAAAAATCATTAAACTTGGCAAAATAATGTTGTTTAATAAATGTTGACCAAAAACCGAAAAAAACTGAACACATGTAGTTTTACTGCATCTCCTTTAAATTTGAGTTTTTTCATACACTTTGCAAATCTACACACTTTATAACAACAGTGACATATTTTATAACAGAGTAAACTACACTGAAAGAATGAAAATAAATGGCTTTTATGCAAAATGCAAATTATCACTTCAGTTGAGGTTGTTGGGAGAAGTATTCCTACCGCTAACTCAGGTCGGGCGTAGGGACGCCTGATGATTCATCATCATCATCATCATCATCACCACCATCACTATCACCATCATTATCATCACCATAATTATCATCATCATCAACATCATCAACATCATCACCATCATCATCATCTACTAATATTATAATTAATATAAACATAACAGTTTCTAACAAAGTTTGGATATCATATCAGTCACTCAATTGGGTTATCCCAAAAAAAAATACCACTAGTTTTTTTTTTTTTTGATAAAATAGACTAATTGAAGACACTAATTTCAAGGTTTTTGCATTTAAATCAATATATTAATTTATTTTAATTTTTAAAGAAAATGGCTTTATGACGTCACTACAAGCTGGTTTGTTTGAGAAATGCTTTAAGACTATTGAATTCGTTTGAGAGTACGCGTTTCTGTCAGATCACGTAAAATGTCAATGTCAAGTCATGTCAATATAGGTAAACTAAAGTATTAATGGTATTATGAACATTATATTCTTATACCTAAATCATACTTACATTAGAGCTTTAGCTCCACGTATTTCAGCTACGTTGTGATTGGAGCTGTCTCCCAAGTATGTCAATATCCACTTTGGGTAGATTAGTGGAATCAGCCCTTACAAAGTTTAAAAAATGTACAGCGTTGGTCGTCATTATAGGCAAGAATATCGGTATCCAAGATCTGGCGATGGTCAATATGTGTAGCAGGATCGTCAGATTCCGTAGAATTTGAAGCAATGTTGTTAAAATGCAGAAAATCAGAAAACGAGTAGTTATATGTTGCACACCAAACAAACCGAAATTTTATTTTTAGTTTGTTGAGTTTGACAATTTCACCCACAGACTAGCCTACAGGCGGAGGTTCCAAAACGGACTTGTATTTTAATCATTCAATTTTTTTAAAGATCTGACCTTGCCATACAGTTAAAAATTGTCTTAATTTTAATAAGCGTTAAAATAAAACAGAAATAAATAAGACAAAAATCGATATACATTATTTATTTATTACTGCATTCCGGACTCATATTATATGCAGTACTATGGTTGATCACAGATTAGACACAACTTACCAATCAAGATCGTGACGTCACTAAATTACAGGTCAAATAATGTCAAATGATAAATTAGAAATAACTATTTAATACTAATTTTGTAAAATAATCTGATAAGAGGGAATGGTTCTACAACCCTTTTTCTCGAAAGGGTTTTTGAATCACTATACATTACAAAATTATGGGATAACCCAATTGCACTTAAATGGTGAAATTGACAATGTCATAAATTAATTGGCCTGGTCCCAAACTAAGCTCTAGGCTTGTACTATGGGTACGGGTATAGAAATAGTGCTCATCAGACAAATAATTATCTGCCCTTACCAGGATTTGAACCCGGGACTACTAGCTTGTAGTTAGGGTCACAACCAACTAGACCAAAGTGTTATCAAACTGTGGCAAAATTTTGTAATTACTCAAGGAAACATGATAAAATGAGTTTGCAGTTAGGTCACTTGTGAATAATATATATGGATAGGAGGTGCTTGCACTATACAGTTGGGTCAATCTAGAGTGATACTTGTATCAGCTCATATAAACACTCATATTTCTTTGAGTTCTCATAAATACTACATCAATACAAACCTGTATTATGGGTATTGAGTATCATAAAAAAACATCTGTCGCAAGTATTGCAAGTGAATTACAAAATACAAGTATCACAGTGATCATTGTAAATTGACCAAATTATAACACTAAAATAACGTAACAGCAACAGTGTTTGACACTTTTAGCAGACAAGCACCAATATATTAACTAATTTTAAGAAACAAATAAATTATTTCAATGATTATAAATTGATTGTTGTAAAATAAATGAATAACTCTTATCTTCTTTGAACAAGAATCAGTGTCAAACATTGGTCCTTTGTTGAGTACTGGTGCTATTACGTTCTATTAACCCTTTTTTAATAATATTTTTTTTTTAATAACACATCACACAAGAAAATAAAGAGTTGATGAAAATATGTAACAATAAGCAAGACCCAGACTATCTTCAGCTGATCCTATTGTGACATTTTAAATGGATATCTATCACAGAATTGCAACAACTGTATCTATCTATCTATAGCAAGAATCCGAATGTAGGGAATCGACTTAATACCAGTGATCTAGAATTCTATAAGTACACAACAAGTAATAGTTCTACGTTAATGTCATGTAATGTTAAACTTACTCTTGTCTACGACCATGAAATTGGGGTGTCTGTGTTTGTCGATCTCACCAATACCGCCCAGCAGGAAGCCGACGCATGAATCCTGAAAATTTAAATCGTAGTATTTGTTCAGGTACTAGCACAAAATGAGTTTATAGTAATAAATGACTATCAAAACAAAATTAATCTAAAGGGTAAGGGCTGGTGGCGGATTGACTTACCTCTTCGCCAATAATGCTGATCAGTTTTCCCTTAATGGCGGAGGAGAGGGCCATTTTTGATAACTTTTAGATTGTTTTTGTGGACAATGGAGAAAACAAGTGATGTACAACAGGGCCGGAGTTCGTCACCGTCACCTGACTGGGCTGAATGAAATATGGATTTCGTTTTGCGCAGTTGGTATCATAATGTTTAACTATAGTAACACACTTATTATAAATGTAGCGTTTTTAATTAAGGCCCGAACATTTTATTGTTTGCTAAATAAAAAGAAGTTTACCAATTAATTTAGTTCTTCCAAGGCCCTTGGTACAGTAAGTAGGTATAAGTCCTTGATTCCTCTTTTTGCGATACAATGTAAGTGTTTTTAAAAATAAAATACGTCAAATATTCTGAAAAAGCAGAACATAAATGTGGTGTAAATACTTTTGATATAGAAATAGTATGTTTGTATACTGCAAAATGTTGTTAACATTTACCAATAATGCATTAACATATTTGTTTACCTGTAAAATAAAGTCCAAGTGATTTTTAAGAACTTATGAGAACCTTTGCTTTAGTGTACATTACAGAAAAACATGCTCTTCAGCTGTCACATTTATAAAAATTGAGTCAAAAAAAAGTGTCAATACTGTCAATGTGGTATTGTGAGTGGTTGTCATCACGGGTTGGAATCAGCCTCATTCATTCTCCGACGCTACTGATTCGTGACGTCATTGGTACGCTTTGGGAATCACGAGTAAACGTTAATAAAGTATCCTATACAGTTCACTTAATCGAATGATGATACGAAGCGTGAACAGTTTACTTGTTATTGTTGCTTTATCTGTAGATCATTTTTACATTCATTCAACCGTTGCGTTGAGGGGCCATTTGCAACGTTAAAAGATGGCGGACGTGTGATTTGTTTTAGACTTTAATTTTTGGGTAATTAGGTGTTCAAAGTTCTTTTCTGATAGTGATTTGTACTTTTTATGCCTTTGTGTCGCACAGTGATTGAAGACTTGGACTTATTTCGTGTATCTGGCATCTTTCTTCTCGTTTCAAGTGGACTCGCAGTGGTGCAGAGGTTAAAACTATCTTGACCTCTGACCTACAAATCACCGTACAACGTTGCCCCCAATCTTCCTAGAGAAGATTGGATTGTGTTTTATTGCTATATTGATTTATAATTATATATACTTACTTGACACTGGCGAAATCACTTCACGTGGAAACGCCATATCCCCGCGGTGGTAGCTGTTCAAGTCGCCGCGGGGGCAAAGAAAGAAGAACCGTTGCGTTTGACGTTGTCGGGTTATACGATATAAAATTGGTATTAATTCAGTAATATCATAACTTGCTTTGTTACATTTGCTCTCTTCCAGTTCTCACTTCCCATTATCCATATTTCACGTCCACCAATACTCCACCCAACTCTTCTCTTAAACTCTGTTTGCAACATGCCTTACACGAAATGTGTCGTAAATGTGTGCAAATCAACTGTGGAGCACCAAACATTATTTCGGTTCCCCAGAAACCCAGATTTGCAACGCATCTGGTGTGAACTGCTGGCGCCGCACGCTAGCAATTTAAAATCAAAAAGTGCAGCGTCCCTGCAAAACCTAAAAGTTTGTTTTTTACATTTCGAAAAGCGTTATTTAGTGTGTGGAGGGGCAAAGCCCCGAAGGACTCCTTTGGCGTGTCCGACCCTTTTTTCTACAGAAGAGATTTTGTCGGGACAACCGGCCGTGGCTGTAGTACTCCGTAAGGTTTTTCTTCTGTGTATCAACTGTTTAATTCTAATGCCAGCCACACACTCTCGCCGAAGAGCAGTTATGCCATCTCGGGCGAGGCAGATGATTATATGCATTCCCTTTCTATTTTTTTTGAGAAGGAGGACTACTAGGACAAGCCTACCTCACCCAAAATCGGCAAGAGTGTAGCGCTGGTTTAATGGTGTTTGTACACGGTGCAAGTAGCTTGCAAATTTGGAGGCACTTGCGCAGGTTATATGCATTGTCTAAAACGTTTTAAAACTAAAAATTAAGTCGTTCAGGTAAGTGTAAGATTATCAAGCTACGTTCACAAATCATAATGCATGTGGTATAGTGAACTGATGGTGAAGTGCCAAGAGAACTACTCATCAAGATCCTGCATCTTGGACAGTGACATTGTAGTGTATAAGTATGTGCTGTAGAGTAAGAGAAAATAATATTTCAATTTCTAAAACGCAATATAATATTTTAATTAAACTGTATTTAAAACCCACTTAAACACTGCGTGTCAGGAACACAAAACACAATCTTAAGGTGGAGCCATACTATAGGGGTCCATTAGTTCGGACTGTGTGGCCAAGTACAGTTGTTATGCTAAATGTGCACTGTAAATCATGCTCTCAACATGGGTTAAATCGCGACAGTACGTCGTAGCATGACAAACACCGTCCTCATATTTTATTTCTGATCAGGAGTTAGAGGGTATTTGAAAACGGTTTTATTATTTTATAAAATATATACTATTCATTTTTAGATCACAAAGAAAGCGAAACAGAACGCAAAAGAAAATTATTACCCAGTGAAGGTATGTTATAATAACACAGTGTGATATGAATAAGTGTGCATGGCCCCTGATGGCTAATATCGCTGCATTGATAGGGACCTAAGCAGACCCCTCTTTCCCAGTGGGCACTTTGGGCAAGTGCCCAGGGCCCCGCGATCGATAGGGGCCCCCCTCGAATCAAATACTAAGTTCCTAGTTCCTGTCAGATCATCAAACGATAACCAATATTTATTACAAAAAAAACTTATTTAATTCGAAGAAATCGAACCTAACCCTGATAGCTACTCTAACCGTAACTTTCAGGAAAACTAGTTCCGTCATTTATAGGCAACTTAACTGAAAGAATATCACTATACCAGGTTTATATGCAAGTTATAGTAAAGTTCTATTCAACTTCAAATCAAGAATTGTTTGTGCAGCATTTGCCGTCAAGTTGGTTCGAGCTTGAAAATAGCGGGAATTTCCAGAATTGGCCTGCAGGGTCAACCGTTTTTCAGATTTTTGTGATAAATGAAGACTTCTTTATTATTACTTCCGTATATTCTACATAAAAACAATAATTTGACAAATATCCATTCGCAACATAGACAGAGAAGGCATTCGCAACATGACGATTCTTTTCGTACTTAACAAATAAGTGTGGTATGATGGATCCAAATCCTCCTCCTTAATACCTTGAGTTTCCATGGACAAGTTGTGTGGGGGTTGAGAATTTTTTTCGACGTCTAGGTGAAAATAGCTTGGATATACCGACTGCTCGTAAGCTCCTTCCAAAACAACTCCAGCTGACTACCCAAACCAACTCTCCAACCTAACTAACTGAAATCCACAAGGCCTCCACTTCTTATACTCTCGTTCAACAGCTCTTCCAGCGGTCCGCTACAGCCACGCTACCTGCAACAAAATGAGGACCCGACCGGCCCACTAGGGACTCCTGTTACCGACCGCGATTTCTCTTATTCACTGTAACAAATATGAATGTTTTTATCTTTAGTGCAATCTCTAATGCAACAATATTTAATTATTACTTATCGTATTATTTTATAAATAAAATTCAATAAAAAACACAAAATCCAAACCTATTATTAAAAAATTTAAAAAAGGCGGTTTTTATAAGTTGTATTTGTTTAAAGCCATAGTCACGAGTTAACCGATTTCGAGGAAATTTGGTATGGAGATAACTAAGGTCCCGGGAAGGACACAGGATACTTTTTATCTCGGAAAGTTGGAAATGGGTATAAATAATTTCTACGGGAACGGAGTCGCGGGCAACAGCTAGTAATATTATTAATGTCAAAGTGTGATTTTTGTTTATTTGATAGTCCTTTCACGGCTAAGCCGCTGAACCGATTTGGATGAAATTTGGTATGGAATTGTCAATTTAAGTTGTGGGGCTCGCCGTCGTCGTTGATCTATACTAATTAGGTATGCTAAGCTACAGTAGCTACTGGCATTATACTAGTTATAACTTGGTCTAGTGAATGCAATTTTACTTTCAATTTTAAAAGACAAAAAACTTAAAAGCGGATAATAAGGACAGAGAGGAGAGGACTGTTTTTGATAAAGATTTTTTAAACCTTCAGCAAGAACTTAACAAATACTATACAATTTTTCAGATGTGGAAACAACTCTTTTATTAAAACAACGTTGTCGAGTGTGGCACGACCACACATACAGTGATGCCTCTAAAACCCTCATCGCGCTGTGTATTAAAGGTTCTAAAGAAATGTACATTATAGTCGGACTATTATATTTAATTTATGACCTCATTGTCGGAATAGAGTCCAACCAACCAAGTTTTGTTCCAAGTTGTATAGTGTAGTTAGCAATAAGATTATTTGTTTCGTAGAAATTAGAATGATATGTATGTATTGTTACGTACGTGGGGGTAGGTAACTGATAGAAATGCACGAACACACCTATAATTAAGAGCTAAACTTTATTAACACACTCACAATCGTTACAAACAATTATCGCACAATAAACTCCGATTATCGCTCGGTTCACTCGTGCGCACTGTTCGCTCTCCAAATAAGGAATGAATCGCCGCAGCAGTCATCATGATCATCTCACACCCCACCTCGCGAAGCGGCGGCGGCGGGGGTGCCTTAAGGGCATAGCCCTTTAAGGCGGCGGCTTACGCGGTCCGTAGCGACGGACCGGTCTTGGGTGTTTATTAGTGCCTTTTCCGGCCCGGTGACCTGGTGACCCTTATGATCGGTGTGGTGCAACACATGACCCCGTCGTACCTCTTTAAAAAGATCCAGTGGTCTAGTAATGTACGCAGATTTAAAGCTAGGGCTATTGTGCCGCTGCACCGAACCGCGGCGTTTCGGGGTAGTTTCAAGTTCGCGGCGTCCAAGTGCTGGAATGATATCCCCCCTCCAATCCAAGGAGCGCTATTTGCTGACGCTTATAAAATTATAATTTCCCAATCAGCACTTTTTTGCTAATTATGTTTCTGTAAGGTATTTGCATGTAGTTTTGGTACTTATCTATTTAGTCACTTAACCTATAAGTATTTGTTTAACAGTAGTTTAATAGTGGTTTTTTTTTCCTTTATTATATTTATTAGTTTGGCGTACCGTCCGTCTGTCACAAACGGAGCTGGCTGAAAATCAGCGCTGTAGGTGTTGAGCGCCTCAGCATTATGCTGAGCCAGTGTCCGATTCACTGCCGCTAAGACACACTCACTACTCACTCACTTTTTTTATTGCTGTTTTCTGTTTTTACTTTTTTCTGTATGTCTCATGTGTGCAGTGAATAAATGTATTTTTCTTTATGTATGAAGGTAAACACTGATATGATGGTGATGATAGTGGTAATGATGATACTAACTTTGTGTTGATGATGGTGTCGGTGATGATGATACGAAGATGATTGTTATTCAATTGTCATCTACCATTTTACGCGGCAACTTATTTTATAATTGAACAGCTAGTCTTAACATTTAAACTTAACTAGGTAATGGTTAGCTAAATAATGCTCGTGTTTCTGTTTTACAGAACCGACTTGTAATACTAGGTCAATGATGATGACCACGGGCAGTTCAGGCGACGGTAACTACTATATCATACATACTTGTATATTGAAATGGGTTTGCAACTGTTATCAGGGCTCGGCGGAACTAGGTAATGGTTAGCTAAATAATGCTCGTGTTTCTGTTTTACAGAACCGACTTGTAATACTAGGTCAATGATGATGACCACGGGCAGTTCAGGCGACGGTAACTACTATATCATACATACTTGTATATTGAAATGGGTTTGCAACTGTTATCAGGGCTCGGCGGAACTAGGTAATGGTTAGCTAAATAATGCTCGTGTTTCTGTTTTACAGAACCGACTTGTAATACTAGGTCAATGATGATGACCACGGGCAGTTCAGGCGACGGTAACTACTATATCATACATACTTGTATATTGAAATGGGTTTGCAACTGTTATCAGGGCTCAGTGGAACTAGGTAATGGTTAGCTAAATAATGCTCGTGTTTCTGTTTTACAGAACCGACTTGTAATACTAGGTCAATTATGATGACCACGGGCAGTTCAGGCGACGGTAACTACTATATCATACATACTTGTATATTGAAATGGGTTTGCAACTGTTATCAGGGCTCGGCGGAACTAGGTAATGGTTAGCTAAATAATGCTCGTGTTTCTGTTTTACAGAACCGACTTGTAATACTAGGTCAATGATGATGACCACGGGCAGTTCAGGCGACGGTAACTACTATATCATACATACTTGTATATTGAAATGGGTTTGCAACTGTTATCAGGGCTCGGCGGAACTAGGTAATGGTTAGCTAAATAATGCTCGTGTTTCTGTTTTACAGAACCGACTTGTAATACTAGGTCAATGATGATGACCACGGGCAGTTCAGGCGACGGTAACTACTATATCATACATACTTGTATATTGAAATGGGTTTGCAACTGTTATCAGGGCTCAGTGGAACTAGGTAATGGTTAGCTAAATAATGCTCGTGTTTCTGTTTTACAGAACCGACTTGTAATACTAGGTCAACGATGATGAATACGGGCAGTTCAGGCAACGGTAACTAACTCAATCTGTCTATCTGTTTGTTACGCTTTCACGGATAAACCGATGAGTCGGTTTAGATTAAATTTGGTATGGAGGTAGTTTTGAGTCTCGGGGAAGGACATTGAGCTAGTATTATATGTTGCCAAGTAGCAAAGTGGTAACATTTAGAAAATAGTTGTTAAGTTGTAAAAGGTGCGGACGATTGATTTAATGGATTATTTCTTATTAATTACGGTTTATATCAATTTCAGGATTCAAACCATCAAAAAGAATCAGACTTGCAAAAAGTATTAAAACTTTGTCGCCGGAGTGCAGTAAAATGTACCTTAAGTGCAGAGAGTTGATTAAAAGAAATCATCGCCTTCAGGACTCTTACGCAAGCCGATTGGCGAAGGCTAAGAAGTTAAATGACAACAGTTCATTTCATAAAATGCTAGAGAAAATGACTCCTCAAGCTCAAACTTTTTTGAATATGCAGGTTTCGCAAATTAATCGACATGTGAAGAGACGGCGATTCAATGTCGATGAAAAACTACTTGCCCTTTCAATATCTCGTCAAAGTCCCAAGGGCTATAATTTTTTAAGAAAATTATTTGTATTACCTTCAAGAAGAATTTTAAATAAATTTGTACAACATATTAAAATAAACCCGGGAATAAACCTTAAAATATTTGAGCACCTAAAAGAGTCGGTAAAACACTGGAGACAACAAAAAAAATATTGTTCGGTCGTTTTTGACGAAATGTCAATTAGTCCTTTTTTAAAGTTCGTCGAATCCGAGGACAAAATAGACGGGTTCGTCGATTTCGGCGATAACCCACAATGCAAATTTGCTGACCATGTCCTCTTATTCATGGTAAGAGGAATCTGCAGCACCTGGAGACAAAGTATAGCGTATTACTTTTGTGAGGGAAGTACATCTTACTCAAAAATGAAAAATATTTTAAGTGACATAGTATCTGCTGTGGCAGAGTGTGGCCTGATACCAATGGCATTAATTTGCGACCAAGGTTCCACATTCCAGAGAGCGGTAAAAAGTTTTCAAAATGATACCAGGAGGCAACAAATTATTAATAATGAACATCTAGGTAAGTTTATAAAATTCCGGCGTAGTGCGTGGCAAACACGCATCCATTCCGTGCTATATACAACTTAAATAGGGTTAGGATGGTTTTATTCTGTGGAATTTTGATGATGAATATCTATACTTTTTCACGTCTTTGTGTTGAAGTTGCGGGCCAAAAGACACTTGGGTCCAAAAAAGGCAAAATTAGGGAAACCGTCTTTTTGACGGCCTTTCCAAACTTTCATTACTAAACCGTTTCGAATTCTTGAATCACTTGTTACAGATGGTCGTCTCGTTATAAACGGACACAAATTAAATATCGTTTATGATCCGCCACACCTTATAAAAGGTATAAGAAATAATTATCTGACCAAAAACTTGGTATTTAAAGGAAAGATAACCAAATGGTCAGATATTGTAGAGGTTTACAAAGAAGATTGTGCCATTGGGGAAGTCCGTACCCTAAAACATATCACCGACGAGCACATCATCCCTGAAAAGGTGTGTAATACCATTGTTAATCACACTACCACTTTTATAAACAGGAATAATCAATGTACTTCGACCCATCGAGAATGACCTAGCAATTGATGTTTACGATTTATTCTCAGGGCGTTCTTGGTGCTCTCGATACCGTCATTAAGGTTGCTAACGATGACTTGGCTCAGTTGGCTCACACATTTGAATGGTGCAACAGTTACAATTAAAAAGTTAACCCAGGGAAAACTCAAAGTTATAATACTATCGGTAGCCCAAAGTTAATCTGTAGAATCGACTACGCTAAAGTTCCATCAGTGTACATCGGTATTGAAACTGCACAGTTGCTTAAATGTTTTACGTATTTTTGGGTCATGCTATTTCTTTCACTCTTACTGTAAAATTCTTCAAAGGCCCATATGTTTCCTGAAACGTCTAAAAATGACCTAAACCCAAAAGAAGCTAAGCAAGGAAGTGTTTAAGAAGGTTTTTATATTTTACAGATAAAGAAAATGAAAGTGCGCAACTGCACCCAAGCGTTAAGCGAACGGGTATGTGCGTCGATGAAATTCTTTGTGAGACTAAGTAAGTACTTACTAACAAGGCAGTACCTTTTGAATTTCCTAATTTTTGTCTACAAAGGTTTAGTTTACTAGATAGTTGAGCGACTACAACGAAGAATATTGACTTGTTGAAATATGACTATGACTATACCGCGGCGTTGCTTGCGACCACAGAACTATATCGAGATAGAAGGAAAGAGTGTATGTACCTCGCGTGGCGAAACGACGACTAAAACATCGCCGTTGCTGGCCGCGATGCTCAGTCCGCTCTCGACCGCATTCCGCGTGTGACGTTCGATTAGAAAAATAAAATGGCCCCTTGCTCGATAAAAACGTGTACAAACACCACAAAAAAAGTTGGAGCTGTAAATAACGATATTTCCTTTCATCGGTAAATACTCTTTGCCCTAAAATATCTGTTATTATTTTTAAAACAATTTATTTTGTTGCTCAGTATTAATTTCACATAAACAGTTGCGGTCGACTCTGTGTCAAGTGCTACTTTTCCATTGCGACTTTAATTTAACGCGCCAGACATGGCGTGCATTGAAAACCAGCAACGAATATAAAACAATCCAAACTGTCGAGCACACAAGTGCGACGCGTTCAAGGTTTTAATTCTCATTTTCTGTCAAAAGTAAAATAATAGTGTTGTACCCTGCGATTTCCAATGCCGATTTCATAGTCGATTAAAAAATGATAATAATTATAGTTATATCGATAATTTTAAAATATAGTTACTGTATTGCAAATTTGTTTTAGTTTTCCGAAAGATCCTCTTGTAAAAAATAAATGGATTGAATTGGTCGCAAAAACTGGTTTCCTACAAAACACAGCCAGATTTGTTCCATGTATTTCCACGAAGATACCCTGTACTGGCCACTCAAAGTTTCGGCGAATAATCAGTACAGCTTATCCAACTATTATAGATGTACATCAGATTTATACGTCACAATATTATTGTGAATAAAGTGCTTATTTTTAACAGAAAGAGGTTAACCGATTTTGTTGCGGTTTTCAGAAAAGTATTTGTTACACTTAGGAGGTTTTGATATTCTAACCGATTTAAAAAAAGATGTTCTCAGTTTTATCCATTACCTATGTATTTATCACGCGTTTGGCTGAACCGATTTTGATGCGGTTTTCAGGAAAGTATTTGTTATACTTACGAGAAGGTTTTGGTTTTTTAATCGACTTCTATAAAAAGAAGTTCTCTGTTTGACCCGTATGTATGTATGTTTGTCTACGATTATCTCGCGTTTGGCTGGACTTAAAAAAAGAGGTTCTCAGTTTAACTTTTTTTACGCATTGCGATCGTTGACACGCTTGGAAACGATTATGTTTATGTTATGCACATCACTAAAACACTCGCGTGACGTCAAAGTAACTTCGTAAAATGTTACACGCTCGGTTCTCATAGAAATCGACGAACTCTTTCCTTCTATCTCAATATAGTTCTGTGCTTGCGACGCGCTTGAAATAACTTAAATTTTCATATCAATCAAAAAGTGGGACTACGTAACGTACGTATTATAATCACTAAAAAGTATAAAATAAAAAAAAAATGTTTTAAAAATCAAAAAACCGCCTTCAGAAACGCATAAAATAACTTTGAAAGCGGTTTTTTGTTTTTTTAAATACGAGCTAGAGTAATCTGACATATTTGTATATTTAAAATGACTCCAAACATCTTTTGCAAAAGCATAGTCTTTATCAGATACGGTACGGTACTATCACTTAACAAATTGTAAAACTCAGCTTGCTCTGGAAGGAAGGTTGCATTTAGTGAGTCGTACATAAGATTTAACAAACTCATATGGGAAAATGCCTCAAAACAAATTTTTAGTTGAATATCAGTAACATCCTTGGCTATACTCTCCATAAAGTGAGTAGCACAGTCGGGGCCTGTATGCGTACGATACTTCGATAGTTTATCATCGTAAGAACACACACATCTGTACACTTCATGTTCATGTATATTATTTGTATACGATTCAGTCGGGTTGGGGTCACAAGTTTGAAGTGGTTTCACAAAAGCTTCGAAATCTGCATAAATTTAAAAGGCAATTTAAGCTTTCTTTGAAATTGATCAAATACGACTTTATTACTTGGTTGTTCATTATTAAACCCTTTTTTTTTTTTTCCTAGCTCGGTATTTGTGAAACAATATGAATGCAATCATTTTCTTGGTGCTTTTTTAAATTAAGCTCAGTCGCGAAATACAAAAGACAGCCATTAAACATATGAATAGCATCATTTCGACCAGTGATTTGTTTTTTGAGTAATCGTGACATATTATCGTTTTGGCGCGACGCGATTAAAATTGTAGATGATTTGTATTTTACCAATATATCTTTAGTACAGGCCCATCCATTAAGTAACCGTAATAGTTTTTTTAGTGATTTATTTTTGATACATTGATATTTTTCGCAAATGTATTAAAAAACGTCGTTTGATACACGTGCGGAACCGTCATTTTAACTCGTCCCGAGTCTTGTCCCTCGCCTGCACCTCGGGACTCGTGTAAAATGACATACTTTCCGCACTTGTATTAAAAATGTACTAATTTTACCATGCACTCAGCAGAAAAAAAACCATTTAAGTAATAATATTTTTTTTTTTTCTTTTTTTTTCCTGAAATTTAATGTATTACGATACAACAATATAACGTTTTTACCGGTATAATATGCTACATTGGACTCATTAGATGGTAAATCTCTACTAGAACGTCATTCAAAATCGTTTTTTCAGGAACCCACATGAGTGGGACGGCGGTTAGCCCGAGCATGGGAGATACGGCTGAGGCTGTTCTGTTTTTCGACCGGTTATTTGACAGCGTGAACGGCTCGCGCGGCGGTCGCGCACCTGGCAAGATGCGAGGCCCCGTAATCGAAGTTCGCGGCCAATCGACACACGTCGCGTTTTGGCGCGATGCGATTAAAATTCTAAAGGATTTGTATTTTACCAATATATCTTCAGTACAGGCTCATCCATTAAGAAATTGCAAAAAAATACAGGTTCCTAGTGTACAAAACTGGATCACCACTCTGGAAAGTTTAATCCAAATTTGGACGGACTTAAAAGATGCTGGTGTGAAATTTTTTTACACTAGGAATCTAAATCAAGATCCCATTGAAAACATGTTTGGTCGAATTAGAGCATTAAATTACCGAAATAACCGTCCGGACGTTTTTTCGTTTAAGTGCGCATTCAAATCATTAATATTAAATGACATTCTGGCACCACATTCTACCAGTTTTAACTGTGAAGATGATTCGGGCCAAACTCTAGTAGATAGTAGTAAATTTTTTTTAGAACTTTACACTGCTTATCCAATATCTGTTTCAGGTAAAACTGCTTCTCCCGAGGGTTCGTCAACTGCATTTACCAGCGCGCAAGCCGTGCCTTTGAGAACACCTTCTCTATTCCACCAGGCCCGGCGCGAGCGCATTTCAACCCAAGTATCAGCATATGCGGCTGGTTACGTTTCGAGACGACTTGCCAGTCAGTTTAAATGTGCAAATTGTCGCAAGACATTTTTAACCACAGAGCATGGTGATATTCACAACTTTATCTCTGCTCGAGAGCGTGAATACCTAAAAGGCAAAAATTTAAAATATCCAACAGTAAAATTAATTTTACTTTTTAAAAAATTGGTAGAGATTATCAATCAACACCTTAATGAATCCGCTCATAATAGGGATATAGTAAAAAATATCCAAGCCAAATTTTTAAATGAATCAGTTGTTGATTGGTTCGGATGTGAGGAACACCGAACTGACGCATTATGTTTTTTCACAAAAATTGTTTGTAGAATACAAATTCACAATTTCATTCATTCTATCAATAATATTTTAAGGGGTTCCTATTTGGAAAGACTAAGACCACCATTCCCAAAAATGCAAGCTATGGCACTAGAAAAATACAAGAGGTCACCAAAATTCAAAAAATCATCTTCGTCTCATAAAATATAAGAGATAAAATATAATATAATTCAATTTACGTCCTATTTCTATTCTGCTTCTTTTTAACCGACTTCAAAAAGGGAGAGGTTCTCAATTCATCGGGTTTTTTATTTTTGTATGTTCCCCAATTATTCAACGACCGCTGGACCGACTTTTTCGATTTTGAAAAATATATTTTTCGTTTTAGTGGTGTGATGATGGGATCTTGATGAAATTGAGGGAACTCTTTAATTATTATAGGAATACATGTAGCGATTTCAGTATTTTCAGTGACAGTTCCAGCATTTGCATTCAATATGTATTATTTGGTGAAGTAGAATTGATGATGAAGGCCACTGATGGCCTCCAGAATTCCTCAACGGTACCTTTTTCAAGGGAGGCGATAAGATGTCTCCATTAAGATAGCTGAGAGACTATAACTAAGTACATTCAAATGGTTTAAACATATGACAATGACTTTCCAGCGACGTTGCTTGTTTCTTATTAATTAATATTCAGTCAGGCTATGAGGTAACTTATAGGAATAGTAATTCGGGATCCCTTTGACTGCCATACATTTATTGTTTCGATTATTGAAAGTCGGACATTTGTACCCATATCATTTGTGTTCATAACTATCGGAAGTCATATTTTTTTATGTCATAACGCTTTATAATTCGAATGTTATGTATCCATAATGTAAAAGATTATATGTACAAAAGTCATAACCTAAAACCCTATAACATTCAAAGGGATTTTTAAAATGAGTCGGAAAAATTCAGTAAACACCTTCAAGTAGTGAAGTAGGATATAAAGGGATAAACCCACATTTAGTAGTCGTGCCATAGGCACGAGCATTCGATGGACATTCACAAGCTGCAGTGAGCTGACCAAGGACACTGTGGCTCAAGACATAGTGTGCTGGGACCACTCCACCAGTTTGCCGACCTGGGTCTACATCGAGCTGATCGTCCACGAAGGAAAGTTTTCTTCAGAGCAAGGTTTGTGGACATAATGTACGAACAATACTGGGTGATTTTGGGGTCATGATCCGGAATGGCCAAAAGGGAATAATATGGTCATACTGAACAACTTTTCTGGTGGGACCAACCACGAAATCGCCAAAAAAAACTGCTGTTCCATACATTAACGGTGAATTAATTGAGAGTTCATGTATGGAACAGCTGTTTTTTTTTGACGACCCCAAAATCACCCAGTATAATCAATTTAAAGTTTTTTTTAGAGTACCCCCCAACACGTAAAATGTTTTTTTTTCTCGTTTACCCTGTAGTGTGGGGTGTCGTTGGATAGGTCTTTCAAAAATATTACGAGTTTGTGTAATTAGTTTTTTGATTAAGTAATCCGTTTTTGAAATAAGAAATTTTTACTAAACTCAACTTTTTTTAGTCAAGTAGTCATCATTTTCTCTTACGAATAAACAATTTTCTAGAATATAAATACATGTCAGAGTAAGTATTTTGATAGTTTTATAAACAGTCCTTAATGATTCTATATTTCCAAGCTTATAAATAGTTCGTAGGCATTTCTTTTGCAGTATGAATGCGGATTGTACATTTACTGAATTACCCCAGATTTTACAAAGCTTTTGATAGCGTGGATCATACGTCTCTTATCTCACTTAGATCGTGAAAAAGAGTGTTAAAGTACAGTTAAGTCATATTTCACGCTTTAATAATTAAAACTGACTAAAGACATTACAGAATTACATCTTGGTAATACTATAAAGTCTTTACTAGTAAGAATAATATTACTTATTCATTATTTTCAAGGGATAACCAGTGACAGCGCACCTCCACGTCGCTAAAAGAAGATTGTGAAGATAAGCAAGCCCAGCATTGAAATACCCTCGGTCTATAAATTAAATTAATGGTATGTATCTTTGTATCTGACTTTGTACTTTCTTTTATTACTTTTTCATAATCATACTTATGATACATAAACAAAGCCAGTCTATCTCTGAGGAGTATTTTATAGAAATTGCT
The DNA here is from genome assembly GCA_949316455.1 of Acleris holmiana. Taxonomy (NCBI): domain Eukaryota; kingdom Metazoa; phylum Arthropoda; class Insecta; order Lepidoptera; family Tortricidae; genus Acleris; species Acleris holmiana. The sequence goes on from OX438769.1 coordinate 14,352,749, forward strand.
TCAGAAATTTACTAACGTAGAAAAGAAGTTGCGTAGAAAGAGTAAAATGTGGATAATTGTTCGTGGTTTATTTTTTAACAAAAATAGTATTTTTCTGTGCAACGTTAATTGGATTCTCAAATCCATTATACTTAGCTGTTAAGATGGTCAAAATGCGGTTGCTGTTAATTTTTATCAATAACTTAAATAACTTTAAACAGTATAAAATCGTTGAACGTGCATGGGTAAAAAATTATAGGTCTGTATATCCTCCAGAGACCAGGTTTCGTTTAATCATCGATTAAAAGTGCATTTAGTTAGCGAGATATGTTTGAATACCTATGCGCTTTTATGTTTACGAATAAACATCTCCCTTTCTCATCGATTCAGTTAAACTTATGAATTGTTGCATACATTAAACTCAAGTTTTTTTACAATTTCAGAATCAACGGGCGTGGCTCTTGGTATCTACGAGTGGTCAGCGCAACACATTCATAGAATTACTTAGTTTTAAATCCCTCGTTAAAATTTGATGACCTTCACGAGTTTATCGAGGTTAATCTTTACGTAGGTATTTAGTTTATGGGGTAGGGTGATCGAACCAGTAATGGATAAGGTCCAGTGATGGACACTTGACTCTTATTTTACAGACAATAAAGGTTATTCATTTGTTTTGCAACAATCAATTTATAACCTTATGATCTTTGCATTAAGAGTAAAGTGTCCATTATTGGTGCCTATCAGCTTAAAGTGTCCAACACTGGTGCGATCACCCTATTAAGCATTGCGCACTTTCTCCTCTGTAAATTTTAAGATCAATATATCTTGCGCGTTTGAAAAAACTACATCTTTAAATCCTTATAAGATCACTTTGTTGTCTGTCTACCTGTCCGTTTGTCTGTATGGCTGTCAACACCCTTTTTCTCTAAAATTATTAAAGTTGTCGGTCTGTAATTCGGATTTTTGGTAGTATCAATTGAATGGTTTAGTTATTTTCTGTATATACGTACAATTCTAGTGTTGTGTTATGTAAATAATTTGAAGTAGAATCAGACGTATTTTTTCCCAATTTGAGAAAAATAGGACATTATTAGGCTTATTGTAAAAAAATATTTTAAAGAGACTTTTAAAAATAATAATAAATCATTTATTTCGAGTAACTATTACAACTCATATAGGTATTGTTAATATTTGCTTAAACCTACACCTTTAAATGAAGACTAATGTTTTGTGGAATGACATATATGCTAAAAGCAAGCTTACCAACATACATTAGAAGAAAACATGGATTGATTTGGAAAATACCTGTTTTTTTACATCTTCTGCGAGAAGAGGGTCAAAAGGACTTCCAACCAACGGCTTTACAAAGCGGTTCTAGAAAATATCCTTTCTCAAACATTACCCGAAGATTACTTAAGGGATTGTTTCCAATCGTGGCCGGTGACTGCCCTTGGAAAGTGACCTAGTGGTTGTTAAAATTGATTTGCTTGAAGTTTCTTGATTGCCGCGAAACATGGTATACGAAAAATAAGAAAATAGGACGACTTAATACAATGAGATGAAGAAGAGTTGACGGAATGGATAACCTACCCAGTATTATTGATCATCTTCCAAAAATCCTGCGAAGAATGCGGTAGGATGCTACAAAAGACACTTCATGAAGATACAGCATTGGCTCTCATTAGGTAAATATCTGGATTTGTCCAAATGGATGGCATTGATAACCATTTTTTTCTATTCCGGGAACTCTTTGATGATTTTCTTACCACAAGCTGCCACAAGACAGTACTATCCGAAGAATGATGATATTGAATTAACCGAAGAGGATGCCAGCGTAAACCTAATGAAATTTGACAGCTCAGAAATTGATTTGGAAAATAACTGTTTTTTTTTACATCTTCTGCGAGAAGGGGGTCAAAAGGACTTCCAACCAACAGCTTTACAAAGCGGTCCTAGAAAATATCCTTTCTCAAATATTACCCGAAGATTACTTAAGAGGATTTTACTTAAGGGATTGTTTTCAATCATGGCCGGTGACTGCCCTTGGAAAGTGACCTAGTGGTTGTTTAAATGGATTTTCTTGAAGTTTCTTGATTGCCGCGAAACATGGTATACGAAAAATAAGAAAATAGGACGACTTAATACAATGAGATGAAGAAGAGTTGACGGAATGGATAACCTACCCAGTATTATTGATCATCTTCCAAAAATCCTGCGAAGAATGCGGTAGGATGCTACAAAAGACACTTCATGAAGATACAGCATTGGCTCTTATTATATTGGCGCTTATGGCATTGATAACCATTTTTTTCTATTCCGGAAACTCTTTGATGATTTTCTTACCACAAGCTGCCACAAGACAGTACTATCCGAAGAATGATGATATTGAATTAACCGAAGAGGATGCCAGCGTAAACCTAATGAAATTTGACAGCTCAGAAATTGATTTGGAAGGTAGGTAGGATGCTACAAAAGACACTTCATGATGATACAGCATTGGCTCTCATTAGGTAAATTTCTGGATTTGTCCAAATGGATGGCATTGATAACCATTTTTTTCTATTCCGGAAACTCTTTGATGATTTTCTTACCACAAGCTGCCACAAGACAGTACTATCCGAAGAATGATGATATTGAATTAACCGAAGAGGATGCCAGCGAAAAGCTAATTAAATTTGACAGCTCAGAAACTTCTACGTATTGTTGGTGTTATTGACTCAGTCAGATTCACTGAGTGAAAGCCTTAATCTAATCACCAAGTGGGGTTTTAACGGATATTAATGGCATGTGAGACTGTAAGTGTAGAATTAAATAATATTGTTGAGTGAAAAAACCTAAGGCCTTCTTCTTGGCCATGAATCGGTAGGTTTGTGTCTAAACAATAACGTATTTAAAACTTTTATACGCGTTAATAAGTTAATGCTATCCTTTAACCCTGATTTCTTGACAAGTTTTTCGAAGCACATTACGATTACTTACTTAAATGAGTAAATTGAATACCAACGGATAAGAGTGATAATTGCTAAGGATGGAAATGGTCATCTTGCTATTGATAACCTATCGCTATAACCTAATATTTAAAGTATTAATAAAACACCATCTTATTGTGACACAGCATGAATATGTCCTATTTTTTTCAAATTTGGGTCCACAGTATAGCAGACTTGTACATACGCAATTAAATTCCGTTTCTAGGTTATAAAATAAATTTTATATCATTCTTTCTTATATGTTGTATCATTTAAATACGAGTTCTTCTTTAAAAGACTTACTATAAAATTACTTGCGGCGCTTGTTCTCACAATGGTCGACTTTTGAGAAGCGCTGGTAGACTTGTGACATAAAATTAGCTACAGGCTTACATAATTGCAAAATAAATATTTTAAATCTAATTTGGTCTATAATTTCTACGTTTTTATATTTTCAATCCATGAAGACGCGCACCCAGCTACTTAATTTGACGCCACACAGTAATACAATCTTTCAGCAGCAAATATTTATAGATATGGCACGAATCTTTGTGGATTGCAAACACTATTTTTGTGACAGTTAAGTGTACTTTCCTTTTAAAGAATTTGATTCAATGCATCAGCTTTGTGTCGAAAATGTACCTACTTAAAATATGTAACTCCATTAAAACAGTGCAAAAAATTTCTTAACACAAAATGTTTAGCATACACCATTTGCTGAAGTTCATTCTTGAATTGAACGAGATTAACTAATTCGCTCTTTTATCAACAATGAGAGTGGAGAAGTTAATCTCGTTCAATTCAAGAATGAACTTCGGTCTGAATTAATTTGCCGCCATTTTCCAGTTTTTTTTTTTTTTTTTGCATACTAGCGCCACTGCTCCCACCCTGCGGTGAGTTATTCAACTACTACTAACGTAATGTCAGTTCTAAGTTTGATTCCTATCTGTCTTTAGACATACCTTCTAATCTGTGGTTGTCATTCCCTTTGGAGCTAGACGGTTTACTTGTTGATGTTGACGCATTTAGTATTTTGCATTTTGGTCGATAAATGTTGTTTAACTGATCTATATGTTTATTAATACTAGTGTAACAGAACCTTCACATCATGCTTAACTTAAAAAATTACGGAAGCAGCTCAGAGGAAGACGATGACAATGACTCAAACGCCATCGAAGTACAGAGCAACGAGAGTTTGTTGACACATTTAAAACCTGTAGATGCTAGTTTATCAATCGCCAAGAGTATGCAAGTGTGTGCTGCACCCCTTGTCATGCCTACAGTAAGTCTATCACGTAATTATCAGCACTCACCCGAGTGAAAACAACGAGTGTTTGAGTTGTACAGAATACCTCACTTGTGCCTCATTGTGTCTTATTGTAAATTTCAGAACAGCGATGACAATCGAGTATTACTGCCAGCTAACGCAGAACTAATGCATAATCCGAAATATGAAGAATTATATGCTCCTACATTTGGTCCGGAGAACCCATTTCAAACACAACAGATGAGAGCGCACAGAAATGTGTTGGCGGGTTTTGTGGAGAAAGCGCACATAAGCGATTTCCAGTTTGAGAACCAGAGAAGGACATTTACAAGTTACGGTTATGCGATTGATCCATCTACTGATGTGGATGCTGAGAGTGCCAATGGCATAATTGGTGAGTTGATTTGAAAGATGTTAAACAATTTCCAACTTGTATAGGTTTGGTTAATGTAATTGCTTTTGCATCTTAGTGTGGACTCAAATTGAAAAGAAGAGATAAGGGTGGACTTGAAGTGATTTCTTGTATTTAATTATTTATTTTGATGCATATGCAGCTCAAATCGGATTCTTGCACAACACCACTTTTGATTGTATAGTTTGAATTTTTTTATCTGGTCTATTTTAAAACGGTTCATTGAGGCTGCACTGATCATTAATTTGACAAGAAATGGTATCAGGCTTTACTATTAGGTACTTAAAGTGCATGTCGTTTCTTTTCCAACTGCTGCTGCAAAATCAGTGTATCAAGTTACTCAGTAAAACAACCCAATCATTTTTAGTGTCAGCAATGGTGACTGCCCCTGTAGAAGCAGAGGGTAAAACTGTCTTTGAAACAATAAAGAAAAGGCCTCTTGACAAGAAGAAGCGAAATAAGAATGACAATCCAGAGGACATCACAGGGTTCCTGGGGCCCTGGGGAGGCTTTGTAGGGGAGCAAAGGTAAGAACAATTAAATCTAAGGTAATACCAGCAATGATATGTTATCCAAATTGGCTCCGATAATATCTGATATGTCTCTAATACTAGAGGCGTATGAGTATGTCAGATAATTTTGGATTTAATGTTGGAAAATACCATATTATTACTGCAGAAAAGTATAAATTTGAACATTGATCTCTCCAACTTTTAAATTATTGGACAAATGAAATAATTGGAAAACAGAAACAGGACCCAGCTTATCGCACAGTGCGATAAGCTGGGTCCACATTATGGAGACAGGGTCGCAGAAAGTGTCATGGGGCGATCTATACACTTGTGAGTATAGACTAGAAAGTTTTAAAATCACAGCTGCCACAGGCATTATCTTACATTTACCGAATTATAGAAATTGTGTTTTTTTCACCTATTCCCTAGGTCTGTACATTTCTGTATTTGTTTTTTTTCCCAGTAAAAATAATAAAAGTCCTGCCTTTAAGAGGACTGTGAAGCAAACAAATTCCATACAAAATTCGATAACGTTTTTCTCCTCTAAAACATCACATTTTAACAATTTTTTAATATGTTGTAGATATTATGAAAAACTAGGTCTGTACGTTTTTTTTTCTAATTAAATATTTATAAGAAAGAATATATATGAAAAAAAAAAAAAATTAAAGCATACAGACCTAGTTTTTTTATAATATCTACAAAATATTAAAAAGTGATGGAAATCAGATTAGGGGGTGACAAACATTATTGCCCGGAGCGAAATTGTATGGATTCTTTTTGACAGCTATGTGATTTAAGCAATCCTCTTAAAGAGTTAATAAACCAGGCATTGTAGAAAACTGACAAGTAATGTTTCTACTACCTGTAGGTTAGGGCAGGCTGATTTTCCACAACTCGACAACTTAATGTATGTGCCTTTTTGCTTGCTGGGTGGATGGTACTACTCACTCTAGCCAACCCAGTACTACCAGGGAGTCTAGCAGACCCTTACCCCCTTACTATATATTTATACCATGCTTTATCCTTGTCTGTCCAATTTAAATGTCGCAATGACAGATAAGAACAAAGCATGGTATAACTTTTTTTTATGTTCATTAGTAAGGGGGTTAATGTTCCACTACTAATAAAAAATGCGCTGTTTATTTCCAGAGTGATGAAGCCGGAAGGAGAGGAGGCTAAAGAATTAGAGGAGATATTAGCAAAAAGACAGAAGAGAGGCAAGGTGGATGACGACAAACCTTTGGAAGAAAAAAGCATATTCCACAGTGAGAGCTTTTTCATATTTTTACTGAATTTTTACTTTTACTTCATTTGTTAAGATACTAAGTATGTCAGCCAATAGAAGTAGGTTGTTGTTGTTGTTGTAAAAATGCAACTTGTGCTACAGCCATACGGAACAGTAATACATCAAAGTTCGACAAAATAGTTTTGATTAGTTGACCCGTTTCGCTTGTTTACATTAATTAAGTACTTAAACAAATGTAGTGTAGTAGGTTTTGCTTTTTAACACATTTTCATGGAAACTTGTTGGTTCAATGAGTTATTTTATTAGCATAGATATTTTGCACACCTCACCCTCTAAGATTTCTTATTAAGTGCTGGCACATGACTTCTCCCACATAGAAATCGAATATCGCTTTCCTCTCAGGAATTTGGAAATTTGGAAATACAAAAGTGTCCTACATGCTTTACAGAATATTTACTTTATCTGTGTTTAATTTCATTAAAAAACGGTGATCCGTGATTAAAAGACCATCATCCTAACAAATTTTACTGAAAAAGCTCGTGACAACAAGGTGCTCTAAAAAACTACTATTAACGTGTGTTAGTAATGATTGTTTGTTGCAGTCGACAAGGCGACGGACTACCAGGGCCGCTCGTGGATAGCAGTTCCTCGCTCGGAGACGCAGCTCCGCAGCGCCGCGCCGCCCGACAAGTGCTTCCTACCTAAGGTACGTACCCTAGTCTATTACTATAACTGTGAGGCCTATCATACTATAGTCAAGTCCAGTATTAGGTGAACTAACTTGACAGTTCATTGTACACTAATGTTGCCACAGTTTGGCTGATGCTGTTAATATAATATCGATATTTAAAAAAAGTCTTGTTAAGTTAGACTACTACTAGCCCGCCAGAAGCCACCTAAAAGGATCACAACGGTAATAACCGCCTTTTTATGTATTTTATTCCTAATTTAAACCATACATCCTTCAGATCATATTATATCATAAAAATTGCTGTAGTTCGTCCCTATTTGGCAAGTGTTCTGTATGAGTGTGAAAGTTTCGACGACAATTACTTGATAAATATAAATAGAATCAGATTTATAGAAGGTACAAGGTTATATCGACATATTTTTGTCGAAATAAACCTATCACTATTTATTTTTGCCTATATCTGGCAACACTTTCGGCTGTCAAGTTAGTTGAATCTACTAGTAAGGAAATAAAGTTCAGGTATATCAAATAAATGCCATCTTCAAATTTGAATCAAATAAAAATGAACCTTATTTTCAATAGTATATCGACGACCGTAATCTAAATTGATGTAAGGGACAAAATGGCGAAAATGAGTTATGAATGCAGTTCTATTCAGTTTTTTTTTCTCTATCGATTGGTATAGGTGACGTCTCGATAGCCTTAAAAAACATGCCCCTTACAGCCATAAAAAAATGTTACTTTGACTCCGTATTTCAAAAAAATACGACGTATCTACAGCAATTAAAAAAACTGCAATTTATTCTTGGTGTAACCTTCATCTCGCAATTTACCTAACGCTGTAAGGCGCCATTAAATAAGTAAAGGTACGATACATCATTTAACGTTCTCAAAATTATCTACAAAAATAAAATTGATTCTATCACAATTAGACGTAACTATAATTTTCTAAATTTACCTGCGTCGTAAAAGACTATTATTCTGTAAGCAATTGTACGATACGCAGTTTTGCTTTCACAAATGTAAGGCAACAGTGACCCTTACGGTAATTTGTAAGTGTATCTAATATTTGCTAAGAGTATATACGACATTTTTTCACAACTACAATCATAAAACTACCGTCCCTTACATTAAAATGTTAGCGTTATCTCTTTCGTTAGATGACATACTCAGTGTTCGTTAATATAGCTAAATCACTCTCACGCACTTAAAGTTGTTTGAGGGTGAAAGAGATCTCACTATCACCTCGTTGTACGCGACAAAAAACATTTTAGAAAGAGCATGTCGCTGCTGGTTGTGGTTGACAGTGTTACCGGTTAATCTGATTTTTACGAAATCTACTGAATTTTCTTGACAATCTATTGATTTTTGAGCCTTGGACATCGATTGAAAATATGCCTATAAATGCATTTAAAATAATATTCCAAGGGTTAGTTATTTGTGCAAACAGATTATAAAGTATTTACAATGAACACGACACGTGATAACTATATTTTTTTCAATTGAAATAAAATAAAATAATTTTAATCAGAGCACTATAATTCAATTGTTAGTTTTCCAATAAAGCTTTTACATACATACATACGTACAAGAAAAAATCCAGATTATTAATCGTTTATTCAAAGGTATTTTCGACTGATAAAAAACTATTCATTTTTCAAATTACACCTGGCTACACTGGATTGAGTGCTGCCGCTGCTTGCTCAGTTCTGTTTTGCACGAGCACTCGTCTTCACGCATGTTTCAAGTACTTAATAATAAGGAAGGCAACTGAGATAACGATGAATATAAACAATATTGAATCACTCCTAGCTCGACGCAATAAATTACTGCGGGATCGAGACAAGTTATTGCAGTGAGTATTTTATTTAATAAAATATCAAATTATCGGCTACATGCAATTACCGTGTTTGTGTCTACTTATGTAGGTATATTATTTTGCAAGTCTTTAGAAATGCTATGAGGACCAAAATACTTTATCACGTTTCTAAATATATTAAATACCAATTCCTTCTAGGTACTATCCCAAAGCGTTTTCATAACGAATATTTAACTTCGCCTCACTCTGAAATGATAACAGCTACTTTAGCTGAAACTGACGATGATAATGAGAGCAGTGATGAAAATTAAGATAGGATTTGGCCTACTGCTAATTGTAGGTACTACTATTAGTACATAGGTTCTAATTGATACTGTCGAATTAAAATTGTTTATGTTTTTATTTTATATCTCTGATCGTTTTTACACCGAATCGTGTATTTTGTTTTATTTTATTACTTGTTACTAGTCTAGCTATCGACATATTAATGAGAGCTCATAATGGCGTATGTATCGATGAAATATAATTATAAAACTAAGTATATGTTCTTCAGAACACTTTACTTTAATTGCGAACCTCGTATATTGCTGGTAGTAACAGAAAAATTAAGATTCAAATAATGAAAGTCCTGTAAACACTCAAATACCACTAAATAATTGCGATTCTGAGCTCTGGATAATTATGTCTATACTTCCATGATTGATCTCTTAATTATCCTAATAAATAACACAATTACATTTTATGTTTTCGTTTATTATTTCACCTAAGATAATTTCCCATGTACCTTTTACACCCTGTCATTGATTACTTTCAATGTAGTTACGATCACTTTAATTTCATTTCTTTAAATTTATTTGTAGATACATCAAATTTACTCTAAAGGCAACTGTTGGAGAAGGGTGGTATTGGACATTATGAATTTATTTTTTGACGTAAGGGACATGCTATCTCAGTAACTAACCGTTGTATGATAAATTGAGTTATTTGTAGTTAAAGAGTGGAAAAAAGTAAGTAATTGGCTATTTTTAGTTACATGATACGTAAACAAACAACAAAACTATGAATTTTAAAAGAAAAAAAATACTGTTTTTTGGCTCTCCTGAAAAGTAGCCATTTGTCCGTTACGTCAATTTAGATTACGGTCGTCGATATAGTTTAAACTAAATTGTCTTATGTCCTTAAACAGGTTCGTTTGGCTATTTAACAGAGCCATGTTGGGTTGTTTTACATTTAATTAAGTACCTAAATAAATTGAGTACATCAAAGTAGTGTTTCCAGATATGTGATAAATTTAATACCAGTATCGACTCAACCTACATTGTCTGAAAAGTCCGAGTTATGCTGTACAGTAACTATGTTCATTGCGATCGGAAATATTAGATTATAATAAATAAGTTATGCACTAGCTACTCGTATGATAAACATCAAATTATTTAATAAATTTATTTGGGGAACATACTCGAATTAGTGCTCATAATTAATATTATGCTGCAGAAAAAAATGAACATTTTAATTTCTCTATAATAATCCCAAGGCAGTATCTAATAAAAAAGTTTTAATACCAAAGTGGCCAGGAAAAAAATGTTAGTTGTTATATAGATGTAGCAAAAAAATTCGAGCTTACTCAGTCGACTTCAGTATTTTTCGTGAAGTTAATCAATGTAATATGCACGATGAATACGAACCTATCCGGCAAAATACCATGTCGCTCTCGATTTTTTTTTATTTTATGTTCTATTACATAAAACAGTTTTGCTTTTGAGTTGTTATGATATTTTGAACTCGGTCGCCATTACGAGGGGTGATCCATAAGTTATGTCTTCGACCACATTTCAGAACTGATAACCGCATCCTCTGTTATGTAGCCCTTACTTTCGACTCCTACTTCCCATTCAGTAATGTTAAAAAACTACTATATAAAAATCAAGAGCTGTTGATGACTTAGTGAAGGTACAAAATTTGACCACCAAAAGTAAAAATATCTAGGGGTAAAATAAAACAATTGAATGACGTTATTAATTTATTGCAAACACAGAAAGTGCGCATATTCCAATAAAAGTATAAAGATTTACTTATATCCCATTTTTTACACTGATTATCAAAACTTATGGATCACCCCTCGTATTGTCAAGAGATCTCAAAGGCAATATGGTTTTATCGTGTAGAATAGTACATAGATTTGAATACTACTATATAACATCACTTACAATAACCTTAACTTCCACTGTGTTTTACAGCTAATAAACTAAGGAAGATATTAACCAATTTAAGACCCACTGTGTACTCTAAGTCTATTCGCCGGTGTTGCAGGCCCATATTCACACGTGGAAGGGGCACACGAAGGGCGTGGCGGCAGCGCGCTGGTTCCCCAACACGGCGCACCTCATGCTGTCCGCCGGCATGGACTGCCGAGTCAAGGTACACACATTTTAAGTTCTAGAATGGTCACAGGAAGGTGGCACACCAGGATTTCTCAACCTTCGCACCCTCCTAAGGGTCGTAGAAAGATGGCAAGGGGGGCGCAAAAGGCCAATATTATATTATATTATTTTAGAACCAAAACTATCATACATTAATAAATTGTGTAAAACCCAGAAGTCACAACCATTACGGTAAAATAACGCGGACGCGTGCATTGCCCGGCATCTTAAATAGGTTTCCATGTCATATAGTGGCCAAACTTGAAAATCGAACATGTACACAGATAAAAACACCCTAAAACAATATTTACTAAATAAAAATAAATAATGTAATTAACTAATGTATAATATTAAGTAATTAGATAATTAATTTAAATGATGTAGAACTAATGAATATTCTTAAATATAAAATGTTTGAAAAATTTCGGTGGCGATAATGCTTTTTTCTTTATGGTGGTTTTTCAGAATACAGACAGAGTGGCCGTTTTCAGAGGAGACTAAATTTTGTATTACCACTTTGTCACGCGATTCTATGAAAAACAAACTTATAAAAAAAAACACTGGATAGAGAAAGTGAAAGATTATTTAGTACTAATAGATGAATAAATCTTTGGACGTATATTCAAACACTAAAACATTAATAATCAATACTCTAGCTGATAACGTACGGTTAAATGAGGACAGGCAATTGTCGGTAAAAAAGAAGAATGACCCAAATATCACATCATAAATAGGTAATGCTGGACTCAAAGTAGATAATTCTAGACTGTGGCGGCTTTTAGATTGGGGATGACATGAGACCTAAATTGAGACAGATTTACAATGTAGGCGTCCTACAATATGTTCAATCAAAAGCCGACTTCAGTTGAACTGACAAAAAGAATAACATTTTAAACTAAGTTATTTTTTGCGTTATTAGGTTAGGTTTGGTGTTTCGTTTTTTTAAACATTGATTTTATTTTCCATTATTATTGCTCTTGTTGATATTAAACAGTAAATATATAAATATTACTATGATAATACTGACATTGTATGATAATATATTGGCTTCTAGTACTTAGACGATGGCCTTGCAACCTGTTTGTGCAAAATGTGGTTACATAATTACCAACAAGTCTTTTTAGAGTTGTTGGTATTTCTGTAGCTCTGCCTACCCCACTCTGGGAATGAAGGCGTGATGTTATGTACGTATGAGTATGTATGATAATAGTGGTGATGATAACACTACCCACATGATTAAGGTAATAATGATGATATAATGAAATAAAGCGCTTGTAACGACGCAATAGGAAAGGTCTGTGTCGTTCTAGTGTTGACTACACAAAGAAACGTCGGTTTTTATTGTTGATTGTCGCCGATGATTGTGTTACCCCTTTGTTTTTGCTATAGATATTTAAACCTTAAGAGGCCGTATACGACATTTTGCCAGTTTTGCTTATTTTCGTGATTTTACAGTTTAAATACTGCTTTTCTATAAGTTTTAATGCACATCAAATCAGTTATGATCGAATAAATGAGTTACGAATGAATGAGCTACTTTTTTATCTTTGTCGAGAATTTAAATTCGGGATTTAGGTTATTTTAAAACATTATATATTGCTATTTAATTTTTAATATTTGAAAACTTAAGGTAATGAATTGATTTTGAACTGAAGTTTATTACTGTTCTTTTAATTTTATGAACGAGTGTTTTAAGAAGCCGAAATTTTAAACTATTTTTTGTCCATTTTCTATAACATTTTACATTTTAAGTTCATATTTTTTTTACATTTTTTTATTAAGGTGGTAAAAAGTAATTCATACATTTTTTAGACAACTTTTACAGCAATGAATTGCAATTTTTTCATACCTTTAAGACGTCAAAACGATTCGTGAATATGCGATGTTCTAAACCTCTTACAGCAAAACTCACGAAACAGTCGCCGGTTTCAGGTCGATTAATCAAAATTAAATAAGAAAAACAAAAAAGTATTTCATACATTCGTTGAAAATCGAAATTATCTTTCGTGTTGCGCATTAAAATTTGTAGAAGTAAAGTATTTCAACAGCAAAAGCACTAAAATCAGCGAAATCGGCAAAATTTCGTGTACGGCCTCTTAATAACACAAAAATAAAAAAGTCGTGAAATAAAACCTTTTCAATTTTTAATCGGCGTGAATTTAATCAATAAAAAAAAGGGTTAATATATATTATGATGGAAATTTCTATCGCCATGCAAAGAAGGGTTGAGTTAGTTTTTAAGTCAGGGTCCCTGAAAACCAGCGCCGCGGCTCCTTGCAACGCAATGTTTAATGTGTTATTTTAGTTTTAATTTGTTTGAAATGTGTTTCTGTAAGCGTTGAACAAAGTATTAATATTGTATTGTATTGTATTGTATGATGTGATAATGGTGACGTTGTCAGATCTGGGAGGTGTACGGCGCGCGGCGCTGCGTGCGCACGTACTTCGGGCACCGGCAGGCCGTGCGGGACGTCAACTTCAACAACTCTGGCGACCAGTTCCTGTCGGCTGGTCAGTTATCTACAACGTTCTTGGGGTTCCCTACCCAAAGGGTTCCAACGGGATTATAAAATCCCAAAAATAGATTGAAAAATAAAATATAGATTGGAAAAGACGAAGGCACTATCCAGAGTAAAATCTGAGTTCGACTATACCATTCACCCTGTATTACAGTGCTCTGAAATAGTACATTTTGATGCAAGTGTAGAAAGTGTTACTTAACATGAGTCCTAGGTGTCTTTTCCCGAGGGACAAGGCTCGGGACAAGTAGTGATAATGACATGTATTAAAAAACGTCGTATGATACACGTGCGGAAGTGTTTGGTTGATTGATTTAGTTAAGTCGACTAATAATATGTACTTAATATAATTTTTGTTCTCGTCGATTAAATGTGTGTATTAAGATTTCATAGAGAAACGTCACACTGTAACGTCACGCTTTTCATCGTTGAATAGTCTGTGTTACTTCCGAAACAACCGAAATAACTATTTCGATACGCTCTAGACAACCGAAAAAAAATGAAAATGGAGCTTCGTATTTAAATAATATGTGCCCTTGTTTAAGGAGACTCGATGCGGTACAAAATTGCCAATATATGGCGTTTTGGAACGTAGCAGCATCGCGTCATCTGTCAAAAATCTACTTAAACTTGCTGCTGTATCCAGGGCATAAAAAAAAAACTACGCTTTGTGATTGGCTAGTATTTTTAGCTTGGTACAGTACTGCAACGTTACGGACGCCGGTGGTGTGATAACTTTTCTTTTCAAAGCTAAGAAGTACTACTAAGCTACGTTTTT